>CM019071.1:140114693-140501873 GCA_009667805.1 Leptobrachium leishanense
ATCTGGAAGTTGAGGAAGGGACGGGGCGGATCTGGAAGTTGAAGAAGGGACGGGGCGGATCTGGAAGTTGAGGAAGGACGGGGCGGATCTGGAAGTTGAGGAAGGGACGGGGCGGATCTGGAAGTTGAAGGGACGGGGCGGATCTGGAAGTTGAGGAAGGGACGGGGCGGATCTGGAAGTTGAGGAAGGGACGGGGCGGATCTGGAAGTTGAGGAAGGGACGGGGCGGATCTGGAAGTTGAGGAAGGGACGGGGCGGATCTGGAAGTTGAGGAAGGGACGGGGCGGATCTGGAAGTTGATGAAGGGACGGGGCGGATCTGGAAGTTGAAGGGACGGGGCGGATCTGGAAGTTGAGGAAGGGACGGGGCGGATCTGGAAGTTGAGGAAGGGACGGGGCGGATCTGGAAGTTGATGAAGGGACGGGGTGGATCTGGAAGTTGAGGAAGGGACGGGGTGGAACGGATAGGGTGGGCCTGGGTTGAGGAATGGATAGGGAGGTCCTGGAGTGAGGAACGGATAGGTTAGGACTCCAAGGAGGAGATCTGGCATGAGGAAAGGCTGGGCTATGTATGGTATGATGAAAGTCTAGGCTTTGCATGCGGGTGGGTTGGAACGATTAAAGCATGTATCACAGGGTATTGTTGTGTGAGATGTTTCTGCAAGGTATAAGCTTTGCTTTTGCAGGGACAGAAAGTGCAGATGTTCCTGTTAAACACAGACTGCAGCACCGGCCGCCGGCCCAACATGGACATTCCACATAGTCACGGCTTTGGGGAGAATATGAGCATACTTCTAGCTGTGCTAGCGATTTTGCGATTTCTTGCACCAGTGTTTGTGTTTTACTCTTGTTCTACCTCTTTTTGGCCGGAGGGACGCACTGAATGCATTGTCCATGCATGTTCTGTGGACCTCGTGCTGGTCACATCGATCTGTAACGCGGGGGAGCAGCAGCGGGAAAAGGAGATGTTCAACAACCAAAACAATCATTAGATCGGCCTCCCACATGGCCTCCATATTCATGTAATGGGAAGGGAAGACCATGCGTAAAGAACGCTGGTTACATGAGCCGTGATGGGAACACCATCACCACCCTGGAGTTCTCTGGCTCTCTGACCACTCATCCAGACGAGCCACTTGCGGGTTCATCTTCTGTCCCGCGGCTCCAGCCTGGACACTTTGTGTCTTCTTCCATAAATGCTGCGTTAAGCGCTAATTAAAGAAGCTCTTGGAATGGGAAATGGAATTAAAGTGGATCGGGGGTTATTTCTGGATATCCTTTTTCCTGTATATTGAGGTCCCGGCCGAGGCCCGCGGCTGCCTTCTTTTCTCGCTTGGAAATCAAAATCAACATTTTCTTTGGCAGAGCTCTCCCGGTCTCCCTTGTTTGTCCCCCTTTCTCCCGCCGAGCTGTTATTCTTTGTTCGGGACTTGCAAACTACCTAATTATCTTTATACTTCTCTTTAATCCATCAAACAAAACCAAAAATTATATTTTTAGATCCTCTTTCTCAGACGCTGCTTTTCCTTCTGTTCCTAGATCTATTAATATGTAATTAAATTTCTTCTAAATTTTTTAAATTTTTTTTTTTTTTTTTTTTTACCCTGCCCCCCTCCTCCCAAAAAGAGAGAGACGTCATCTTGACACCTCACTAAATGTTTTGATGGTGATTTTTTTTTTTTTTAATCCGGTTTTATAGGCTTTAACATTTCTTGGCTCCTTGTGGGAGGGACCGTCAAGTGTGAGAATGGCCAATAAATGGTTCCGAACCTCCTCCAGTCCCCCCCCCCGCTGTACTAATGCAGTCATTTGGATTTAAGGATGAGTAGGGTCTATTAGTACTTAAATCTAAAATGTTTGCATATGTATAAACACACACACAAACTATATACACGGGATGAGTGTCCCTTATCTGAAATGCTCGGTTTTGGATTTATTATTATTCTTTATAAAGCGCCAGCATATTCCGCAGCGCTGTGCAATGGGCACAATATAGACAAGGTTACAATACATTGAACAACATTTGATAAACCAGTACAGGAGGAAACGAGGGCCCTATTGTCGTAGGAACTCACAATCTAGAAGGGTTGGGTTGGGGGTGGAAACAGGAGGAGAAGACTGCAAGGTGGGAGTGATGGGCTGCAAGGTGGGAGTGATGGACTGGTTGCGTCAGTGAGTCGGGTGGCAGGCTTGTCTGAGTCTTAAGGGAGCATTTGAAGTAAGAGAAACTAGGGGATAGTCTGACCGTATGATGGAGGGCGTTCCAGAGGATTGGGGCTGCGCGTGAGAAGTCCTGCAGTCTATCATGGGAAGAGGTGATGCGGGGAGAAGCTAGGCGCAGGTCACTGTTTGACCTTAGGGAGCGGGCTGGGGTGTATTTAGTGATTAGTGAGGACAGGTAGTGGGGAGCTGAGTTAGTGAGAGCTTTGTAGGTCAGGGTAACAATTTTAAATTGGGATTTTAGGATATTTACAGGGGCCCTAGTCTAAACACAACATTCATTTATGTTTCATACACACAGCCTGAAGGGTGTTTTGTACAGGATTTTACATTTGTTAAAGTCACATGGTGTCAGCAGTGGGATTTTACATTTTGTTCCCATCACGTGGTGACAGCGGTTGGATTTTACATTTTGTACCCATCACATGGTGTCAGCGGTGGGATTTTACATTTTGTACCCAGTGGTGTTAGCAGTGGGATTTTACATTTTGTTGCCGTCACGTGGTGGCAGCGGTGGGATTTTACATTTTGTCACGTGGTGGCAGCGGTGGGATTTTACATTTTGTCACGTGGTGGCAGCGGTGGGATTTTACATTTTGTCCCGTCACGTGGTGGCAGCGTGGGATTTTACATTTTGTCACGTGGTGGCAGCGGTGGGATTTTACATTTTGTCCCGTCACGTGGTGGCAGCGGTGGGATTTTACATTTTGTCACGTGGTGGCAGCGGTGGGATTTTACATTTTGTACCCATGACGTGGTGGCAGTGGTGGGATTTTACATTTTGTACCCATCACGTGGTGTCAGCGGTGGGATTTTACATATTGTACCCAGTGGTGTTAGCAGTGAGATTTTACATTTTGTTCCCATCACGTGGTGTCAGCAGTGGGATTTTACATTTTGTTCCCATCACGTGGTGTCAGCAGTGGGATTTTACATTTTGTTCCCATCACGTGGTGTCAGCGGTGGGATTTTACATTTTGTACCCATCACGTGGTGTCAGCAGTGGGATTTTACATTTTGTACCCATCACATGGTGTCAGCAGTGGGATTTTACATTTTGTCCCGTCACGTGGTGCCAGTGGTGGGATTTTACATTTTGTTCCCATCACGTGGTGTCAGCAGTGGGATTTTACATTTTGTTACCGTCACGTGGTGGCAGCGGTGAGATTTTACATATTGTTCCCGTCACGTGGTGGCAGCGGTGGGATTTTACATATTGTTCCCGTCACGTGGTGGCAGCGGTGGGATTTTGCATATTGTTCCCGTCACGTGGTGGCAGCGGTGGGATTTTACATCTTTTGGTGTTTATGTTGGCGCTTGCAAAAAAACAACTTTTTTTTTTAACATCTCGGAATTCTGGATAAGCGGGAATCCATATGTGTGTCTATATAATATTATACTGTACATGTTATATATTCGAAATGTATCTGTATATTATAACATATTTTATACATAGTTAATATTTTATAGACATATTAATGTTTAATATAAAAAAATGCGCAAAATCTTTTATAGAATCTAAAACTTATTTACGTTTTAAATGTATACATTTATACACGTGTGTGACATCTATCACCTCTCTGGCCGTGCGTCTGTCAGCGTGGCGTTCCCACTGTAGGACACACAGGCCCTCGCTTTCTCCTTTCGCCTGTGTCCGTTTTTATAAATGCATACGTTTGCTCAAACCTTAAAAAATTCGGGGTTGGGTAAAGGAAAAGCTGAAGAATGTGCAGGGTGGGTGAGTTTAACGTGCAAAAAGTCACTTTTTCAAAATTCTGTTTCTCATTTCAGCATTTAATATATTCTGAGCACAGACCGGCGATCAGAGCGCGCCCGCTCCGAACACGCGCAAGGCCTTCTCTGCAGCCAATCGTAAATTTAAAAAAAAAAATAATCTAGCGCTGGCCGCCTCCGCGCATAGTATTATTATTTATTTTGCGGTCTGGAGGTTAAAGTCAAGTTTGTGCCCTGGATGGCAGGATTGTGCCCCAGGGGTAGAGCAAACAGAGCTGAATATCTTTTTTTTTTTGGGGGGGGGGTATGCATTTAAAACATTGCAAAGACTAGGAATGGCTGAGAAACCTAAGCCACTTCCTGGACACTGGAAAGGCAGTGGTTTACTATTCCCCCCCCCCCCCCAATGCTGTCTGGAAGTTAAAGTCTAGTGCAGGTATCACAGAGCTAAAAATCCATTTTTTTTTTTCCCAGAGGGGGGGGGGGCGGATAATCCTATTAAACACTCTGATGACCAGGATTGGCTGAGAAAACTCAGCCTCTTCCTGGACCGTGAAAAAGCTGTAGTTTACAAATAATATATATATATATTTTTTTTTTTTCCTGTGCTTTCTGGAAATTAAAGTAAAGTTTGTGCCCTGAATGGCAGGAAGGTTCCCCAGGGCTGGAAACGCCCATGATCGTCTTACCAGCGAGACGTTTTTCTAGCGAGCGCGCGCGCTCCGTCTGAATATCTGACATAACGCAGAGCGCCAGAGGACTTCTCGCCAACCTGGGCCTTACAACCCAGGGATCTTAAAGGGAAATCAACACCTGGCTGGCGCTGCTGCTTCTGCCCCTCCTATTTTTTTTTTTTAATTATTTTTTTCTAGATAGTACATAATTTAAAATTTAAAAAAATAATACTACAATTGAAGCCTCTTTTTTTACTCTAGATAGTACATCATTTAAAATGTAAAAAAATAATTAGCCTCTTTTTTAAAAATTCTAGATAGTACATCATTTAAAATGTAAAAAAAAGAATAAAATTTAAGTCTTAGTACATAATTTAAAGTTAAAATGTAAAAAAATAATATAATTGAGGCTTTTTTTATTCTAGATAGTACATAATTTAAAGTTAAAATGTAAAAAAAATATAAAATTGAAGCCTTTTTTTAAATTCTAGATAGTACATAGTTTAAAATGTAAAAGAATAATAATAAAATTGAAGACTTTTTTTTTAAATTCTAGATAGTACATAATTTAAATTTAAAATGTAAAAAAATAATTGAAGCCTCTTTAAAATTCTAGATAGTACATAATTTAAAATGTAAAAAAAAAGAATAAAATTGAAGTCTTAGCACATATTAATGTAAAAAAAATAATACAATTGAAGCCTCTTTTTATTCTAGGTAGTACATAATTTAAAGTTAAAATGTAAAAAAAATAATCTAAAATTGAAGGCTTTTTTTTTTTTTTTTTTAAATTCTAGATAGTACATAATTTTAATTTAAAATGTAAAAAAATAATCTAAAATTGAAGCCTTTTTTTTTTAAATTCTAGATAGTACATAATTTTAATTTAAAATAATAAAATTGAAGCCTTTTTTTATTCTAGATAGTACATAATTTTAATTTAAAATGTAAAAAAATAATAAAATTGAAGGCTCTTTTTTAAAAAAAAAATATATATTTTGCTGTAAATGTTGAATGCCAGTTGTTTCCTGCAGCGAGCTCTGCCTGAAAGTAGCTGCATGACTATATCAGCCAATCCATATGTGTACGACGAAATTGCTATCAGCATCTGCCATCCTCTCCATTCATGCTTTTAGAAATGGAGCTATAGATGTGCCTGCGTCTCGGCACTTGCTTCATCTCGACTATCAGGGAGTCCTCGATGGCCATATCTTCAGGAAAGCAGCCGGCACAGAGGTCAAAATCCCTTTTTTTTAAAAAAAAAAAAAATTAAAAAATAAAAATTAAAACAAATTGTGTGGGATATATGCATTTAAAACATTGCGACGGCCAGGATTGGCTGAGAAATCTCTGCCGCTTCCTGATCGCTAGAAAAACTGTAAATTAGTAATTTTGTTTTGTGTTTTTATTTATTTATTTATTTTTTTGTTAAAGTGCCTTATTTGAGGGACATTTTAAGGTTCACAGTCTCTATCGCCCCCTTCTGATATCAAAGCGTTCTCACGCTATCCCACAATGCACCTGGTTTTATTTTCCCACCTGGATTAACGCTCTGGTCTCAAACGGATTCCATTAATTCGATCTGGTGTCCCGTTACCTCTGACTAATCATCTTGCTTCCAGAGCACGGCCCACATCTAGATATACGGTGGACAGAAAAAGTCTCCACGCCTGTTAAAATGTCGGGTTTCTGTGATGTAAAAGAATGAGACAAAGATAAATCGGTTCAGAACTTTTTCCACCTTTTAATGTGACCAATAAACTGCACAACTCCATGAAAAACCAACTGAAATCTTTAAGGCGGAGGAAGGAAAAATAAAAAATAATATGGTTGCATAAGTGTGCCCCCCCCCTCTTACAACTGGGGATATAGCTTTGTTCAGAATTAAGCAATCACATTGAAAAATCATGTTAAATAGGAGCCAGTACAAACCTGCCACCATTTAACCCCTTAGTGACCAGGCGGTTTTACACCATTGTCTGTCCGTACGTAACCCGCTGCTGTTTTTTACGCTTCTGCGCTGTTTGTGTTTAGCTCTAATTTTCCTCTCACTCGTTTATGGAACCCACACATATTGTATAACGTTTTTCACGCCATTAAATGGAGTTTTCTAAAGATACCGTTATTTTCATTATATCGTATGATTTACTATAAGCAAAATTATGAAATATGATTAAAAAAATGGAAAAAACACACCTTTTCTAACTTTAATACCCAAAATCTACAACCGCCAAAAAAGACCCCGGCTAAATAGTTTCAAAATGTTGTCCTGAGATTAGAAATACACAATTTTTACATGTTTTTTTGCTTTATAACCCCTTCACTGCTGAGCCATTTCACCTCTGTGTGCTGAGCTCATTTTGACCGTTTTATGCTCATCGTGTTTAAACGTGATTTGAAGCCCTATTTTATTATACCCCCAGACAAAAATAATAAAAAAAGCACAAAACAGTTTTATATATATATTTTTTTTTTTACTTTTACACCAAACCTAGTCCTGTTTGGTATCATTGGAAAGTCCATGATCAGGCCTTTCCAATGATACCAAACTGGACCAACCTCTAGCTGCCACGGATCTGGAGATACGGGAATCAAAGTATCCTCCTAGCTTGGCAGCTAGGGGGTTAAATCGCCGACTGACGTCATTGCACAAACGGTGACAATGTCAGTGGGTGGGGGGGTGACCCGAAGACTTGGCTGACAGCCAAGATGTCAGCCACTTCCAGGTTCGAATCGCGATCAGGCGCCAATTGGCACCGAATCGCGATCTGGCAAGTAAGTTGGTAAAGAGAGGTACCGCTGAAAAGGGCAGACTCTCCCCTTTCCAGTGGTACTTTTCATTTTTTTTTTGTAACCCTAGCTATTTGGGAGGGAGAGGCATCCAAAGGACCCCCTCCCCTTTCAGGTTCACCCTGCAGGAGCAGGGGGACGCCTGAAAGTGACGTCATCGCGACGACTGGGGCCCATAAAAATGCTGCGCAGACTTCAACGAAGTTATTGCAGCGTGGGACCCCGGCCAAAGAGGTGGGTATAGGGAGGGAGGGGGGATAAAAGCCATGACGTACATAGTACTTCCTTGGTCCTTTAAGGGGAATTTTCCCCAGGACGTACTATGTACGTCAGTGGTCCTTAACGGGGTTAAAGCACCTCTGATTAACCCCAAATAAAGTTCAGCTGTTCTAGTAAGTCTTCCTGACCTTTTCTTGGTCGCATCCTACAGCAAAAGCCATGGTCCACAGAGAAGCTTCCAGAACATCAGAGGGATCTCATTGTTACAAGGTATCAGTCAGAAGGTACAAAAGAATTTCCAAGGCATTAGATGAACCATAGAACACAGTGAAGACGGTCACCATCAAGCGGAGACAATATGGTGTAACAGTGACATCACCAAGAACTGGACGTCCCTCCAAATGTGATGAAAAAAACAGAAGAAAACTGGTCAGGGAGGCTGCCAAGAGGCCTACAGCAACATTAAAGGCGCTGCAGGAATATCTGGCAAGTACATGTGACAACAATCTCCCGTATTCTTCATATGTCTGGGCTATGTGGTAGAGCGGCAAGACTATTCTAATGAAGAAAAACATCCAAGCTTGGCTAAATTTAGCAAAACACATCTGAAGTCTCCCAGATGCATGTGGGAAAATGTGTTCTGGTCTGATGGAACCAAGGTTGAACTTTGTGCCCATAATTCCAAAAGATATGTTTGGGGCAAAAACAACACTGCACATCACCAAATGAACACCATACCCACAGTGACGCATGGTGGCAGTGGCATCATGCCAAGGGGTTGTTTTTCTTCAGCTGGAACTGGGGCCTTGGTCAAGGTAGAGGGAATTATGAACAGATCCAAATACCAGTCAATATTGGGCCAAAACCTTTAGGTTTCTGCTAGAAAACTGAATATGAAGAGGAACTTCATCTTACAGCGTGACAACGACCCAAAGCGAACATCCAAGTCAACAAAGGAACGGCTTCACCAGAAGAAGATTAAAGTTTTGGAATGGCCCAGCCAGAGCCCAGACCTAAATCCCATGGAAAACCTGTGGGTTGATCTGAAGAGGGCTGTGCCCAGGAGATGCCCTCACAATCCGACACATGTGAAGTGTTTTTGCAAAGAAGAATGGGTAAATATTGCCAAGTCAAGATGTGCCATGCTGATAAACTCCCAAAATACCCAAAAAGACTGAGCGCTGGAATAAAATCAAAAGCTGCTTCAACAAAGTATTAAAGGGTGTGCACACCGCTCAGACCTCCGATACATGCATACCCTACTCAGACCTCCGATACATGCATACCCCGCTCAGACCTCAGATACGTGATACCCCGCTCATACCTCAGATACGTGATACCCCGCTCATACCTCAGATACATGCATACCCCGCTCAGACCTCCGATACGTGCATACCCCGCTCATACCTCAGATACATGCATACCCCGCTCAGACCTCCGATACGTGCATACCCCGCTCAGACCTCCGATACGTGCATACCCTGCTCAGACCTCCGATACGTGCATACCCCGCTCAGACCTCCGATACGTGCATACCCCGCTCAGACCTCCGATACGTGCATACCCCGCTCAGACCTCCGATACGTGCATACCCCGCTCAGACCTCCGATACGTGCATACCCCGCTCAGACCTCCGATACATGCATACCCCGCTCAGACCTCCGATACGTGCATTACCCCGCTCAGACCTCCGATACGTGCATACCCCGCTCAGACCTCCGATACGTGCATACCCCGCTCAGACCTCCGATACGTGCATACCCCGCTCAGACCTCCGATACATGCATACCCCGCTCAGACCTCCGATACGTGCATACCCCGCTCAGACCTCCGATACGTGCATACCCCGCTCAGACCTCCGATACGTGCATACCCCGCTCAGACCTCCGATACGTGCATACCCCGCTCAGACCTCCGATACGTGCATACCCCGCTCAGACCTCCGATACCTGCATACCCCGCTCAGACCTCCGATACCTGCATACCCCGCTCAGACCTCCGATACCTGCATACGCCGCTCAGACCTCCGATACCTGCATACCCCGCTCAGACCTCCGATACCTGCATACCCCGCTCAGACCTCCGATACCTGCATACGCCGCTCAGACCTCCGATACCTGCATACGCCGCTCAGACCTCCGATACATGCATACCCCGCTCAGACCTCAGATACATGCATACCCCGCTCAGATTCTGCTGCTGGCACAATGCATCGCTAGCATTCTGCTCCGGCTAGCTGCTTGTTCCTCTGAACGCCGGCTGGCCGTGTGGTTCTCCAAGCGGCTGCCAAACTTGTGAAGATTACGCAAGATCACGGCTGGAGGCCACGTCACAGCCTTCACAGGCCGGCGGCCGCTCAGATAACACGCTGCCAGCCGGCATTCAGAGGATCAAGCGGCCAGTCGGAGGGGAATGCTGTTGAAATGCTGTTAATGCATTCGGCTACCAGCTCCAGCCCCTCCGATCCCGGCAAGCCATTCCAGTGCTGGTTTCTGGGTATCAGTAGAGGTATCGGGGCATTTGCACAAGTACCCAGTACTCGTGCAAATGCCGGTATCTAGATATCCAACCATCTCCTATATATATCCATCCATCATTCTCTGTCTCTCTCGTCCTCGCTCGCACTCTCTCTCGATAGATATATGGATGGATATCTAGATATTTATATCTCGTATTCAGTGTATGGACTCGCAGCATCAGTTGCAGGAAATGTGAATTTGGGCAGCGGCAGGTTAAAATAAAAAACAAAATGAAGCAGCTGGTGGAGTGGATTGTAACCTTTTCCAAATGTCAGGTTTTAAAGCATTCCGACTGCAACGTCAGTAACGGGGTTGGGTGGGGGCTCGCGGACGGCCCCCCCCCCCATCCAATCCACTGGGAGGACTCAGCGGCCTGTATGGACATTTTTTTTTCTTTTCCTGGGGGAGGGAGATGGGAACACATTGCAGCGGGCGAGTTAATCTCACCGGGGTGTTTTAATGCACTTGTGAGATCATGAGAGCCTTGGATAATTGCCAGCCGAGTCCCCGAGTGCTTACAAGTCTACACAAACAGATACGGAGAAGGCTTAGCTATAATTATCTTTCCCCGCGCGGCGCGAAACGCGTGGCGGCTGCTGCACCACGGCGGCAGACATTGACCGTGAAAAGGAAATGAGAGCAGTGTTTCTAGTCGATGAATGATAAACGTTGTAGCTGTACTTGATCCGATCCGCTGTCTAGGAAGGCGGATTACCGTGTCGTTTCACTCGCCGCAACTGCGAGTCGCGTAACAATAAAGCCGAGCAGACATTACTGTATAAGATAGAGTTGCGGAGTGTATTGGCCGCGTACCTGGTTGAGTATTCATCGGATTCATTCCACCTTGGTTAATTGGTCGTGGTCTGCTAGGTGGTCTGCTCACCACCCTCACCCATTTAGACGTCTCTGTGGGCCGTGACAGCCTTCCAAAGCAAAATGGCGTTCTTCCTCTCGAAAGGCTGTCCATCAGTTTATGATGTGACAGCCTTCCGGGAGTTCCAGCCTGCACAGGAGGTGCAGAGTGGATCGGCCAATGCCTCTAGGTGGACTTGATTTGAGAGGCACCGGATTGGCTGCTCGTTCGGCGCAATGACAGTGTTTGTTTCAGTAAACTGCAGCCCTGACCGAGAGGAAGAGGGATGAGCGAGACCCCGGCGCTTTAATGTGAAAATTTAGGGGACAGAGGGCAATTTAAAATGGGCTTGGGGTATTATTATTTTTCTATTAACACGATTAATAGTTTTTGGTGGATCTCAATTTTTTTTTTTTTTTTTTTGATGATTATTATTTATATTATTTATTTTTTTCTTCCAGTTATTATTTAATTTATTTTTTGAAAATTTAAGGAATCCTTTTTTTTTTTTCTATCTTTTCTTCAATAGCAGACTGTCCGTCTGTCCATCCATACGTACGTACACCGTCAGCAGAGCCGACAAGTCCAGCAGGCGCCCGCCCAGACTGTCCTCCCAGCTCGGCAGATAATCGAACAGACAGGCCGTCATTAAAGGCGCACTTACACTAACTTAAGCTTGTGCATTACAAAAAACACACGCTGCTGTTTATTTTTCTCTGTTTGAAGTAGCTGCAGGTAAAAAAAAAAACTGTTTCCATTCTGTGGATTTTTCCCATGATGCAACATTTACCGAACTCTTAGGACAAGTCTCGCTTTACAGCTGGGGTATAGGCTAAAACAGTAGTGAAGAGGCAATGGGGTGATGGAAGGAATGTTTTGACAAGGCTGCAAGGGGTCTTTTGTGTTTTTAGACTACCCGTGATGCCATCTGAATGAGATATGACAGTGCGCTAACACTAAAAAGCACCTCCAGTGATGCCCTTTACATACATCCCACACAATGCAATGATGTGAACCGGTGACTGACCCATTCACTCCATGCACCTAATGACACAAAGGAAAATATCATACAATGGATGCACCCAGTGACACATATAGAGGAAAATATCACTCTCTCCTACTGTGTGTGTGTGTGTGTAATGTGTACGTATATTTGTTGTTCTGTCTCTCCCATTGTGCAGCGCTATGGAACTTGTTGGCGCATTATAAATACGTGTAACTGTATCTTGTTATCTGCTGATAGGATTAGTCTCCCAGCATACCCTGTCTCAGGAATGTGTTAACATCTGCTGTATATTTGAGTAGTTGGTAGATCTGTCTTTGTCAGGCAAACACTGCCTCATTATCTGTTTGCCAATCACAATTGTCATTGTCCGGTCTCGTCTAGGAATGTTGAGCAAATGTTTATCCCATTATCTGTTTTAGTCTAATCATGTCTCCCAATATTTTCTAGGGGAGGTTTTTGTGTATGTAAAGGACCCATGTTTGACCGTATAAAAATGTGTGTCTGTCGACAATTAAGAGTTCCATTCTGACCCTGAAAACCTCCAGATATACAGCCTTTGTCTTATTTCTGGGGGATGCTAGCAGACTCTCTACGTGTTCCGGTCCTTAAGCTTCGTCCTCCTTTGTATTAATTAGTGGTAGACATTAATTTCAATTTTCTTTTATTTTATATTTTTTTGCCCCAGTATTTTTTTAAAGATTTTGTTTGGTCGGACAGGATTGAATGTCACGTCGTGTCCGAACCACAACAACGGTCAATCGCTGCAGGAAGATCGTCTTTAAACTCCGTCTCCTGTGAGTCGTGTGTCAGTGAAGGGTTAAAGACATATAGTGTGGCGGCGGGCGTCAGGCTCCCCCCTGCTGAATCATACAGAGGGACATTGGGCCGCGTTCTCCAGACAAATGGGGGTTTGTTCGGCGTAATGAGAAGCCAGGGGTCTGCCAGCAGCCAATTACAGGCACACGGGGTATAATTACAGAGCGCGCTCTCGTTACTTTGAAAAGACTCCCAAATTAGAGGGAATGGTTCGGCAGTGATATCATCTTCGGAGGTTGCGCTGCTCGCGGGTCTGGCCATTGCTGCCTCTTAATGGGTTATTACGCTTAATTTGCCACGTTTTATATTATCCAGAGACGTTCATCGACGTAAATAAAACGCTCAATGACAGTTTGTGGGGAAAGACGTGGATTCTGAAAAGATGGTGTATCTCAGCTTTTCATGTAAAAAATAAATTCATTTGTGTGTGTATAATATAAATATATATGTGTCGTGTGTGTGTGTGTATTTATATGTGTATATCTGTGGGGTTTGTCATATCATATGTATATGTGTGCTGTGTGTGTATGTGTATATATAGTATATATGTTGGTTGCGAGTGTATTTATGTGTGCGTGTTGCCAGTGTGTTTGTGTGCGTGTTGCCAGTGTGTTTGTGTGCGTGTTGCCAGTGTGTGTGTGTGTGTGTGTGATGTATTTATGTGTTTATATATTATGTTTTGTGTTATATATATATGTGTGTGTGTGTGTTTTTTGCGAGTGTATTTATATTTATAAATATATGTGTTGCGTGTGTAGTTACGTGTATATTTGGGGTGTGTGTGATGTGTATACAATAACGGCACCCTGAATAATATGTAACCATATCGCTGCCTTTACTGTCTTTAGAAAATTGCACTGATCAGGGTGAGGGGGGGGGGCTCTCCATGGCCTGATCAGGGTGAGGGGGGGGGCTCTCCATGGCCTGATCAGGGTGAGGGGGGGCTCTCCATGGCCTGATCAGGGTGAGGGGGGGCTCTCCATGGCCTGATCAGGGTGAGGGGGGGGGCTCTCCATGGCCTGATCAGGGTGAGGGGGGGGGGCTCTCCATGGCCTGATCAGGGTGAGGGGGGGGCTCTCCATGGCCTGATCAGGGTGAGGGGGGGCTCTCCATGGCCTGATCAGGGTGAGGGGGGGCTCTCCATGGCCTGATCAGGGTGAGGGGGGGGCTCTCCATGGCCTGATCAGGGTGAGGGGGGCTCTCCATGGCCTGAACAGGGTGAGGGGGGCTCTCCATGGCCTGATCAGGGTGAGGGGGGGGCTCTCCATGGCCTGATCAGGTGAGGGGGGCTCTCCATGGCCTGAACAGGGTGAGGGGGGGGGTCTCCATGGCCTGATCAGGGTGAGGGGGGGGCTCTCCATGGCCTGATCAGGTTGAGGGGGGCTCTCCATGGCCTGATCAGGGTGAGGGGGGGGGCTCTCCATGGCCTGATCAGGGTGAGGGGGGGCTCTCCATGGCCTGATCAGGGTGAGGGGGGGCTCTCCATGGCCTGATCAGGGTGAGGAGGGGCTCACCATGGCCTGATCAGGGTGAGGGGGGCTCACCATGGCCTGATCAGGGTGAGGGGGGGCTCTCCATGGCCTGATCAGGGTGAGGGGGGCTCACCATGGCCTGATCAGGGTGAGGGGGGCTCTCCATGGCCTGATCAGGGTGAGGGGGGCTCTCCATGGCCTGATCAGGGTGAGGGGGGCTCTCAATGGCCTGATCAGGGTGAGGGGGGCTCACCATGGCCTGATCAGGGTGAGGGGGGGCTCTCCATGGCCTGATCAGGGTGAGGGGGGCTCTTCATGGCCTGATCAGGGTGAGGGGGGGGGCTCTCAATGGCCTGATCAGGGTGAGGGGGGGGCTCTCAATGGCCTGATCAGGGTGAGGGGGGGGCTCTCAATGGCCTGATCAGGGTGAGGGGGGGGGCTCTCAATGGCCTGATCAGGGTGAGGGGGGGGGCTCTCAATGGCCTGATCAGGGTGAGGGGGGGCTCTCAATGGCCTGATCAGGGTGAGGGGGGGGGCTCTCAATGGCCTGATCAGGGTGAGGGGGGGCTCTCAATGGCCTGATCAGGGTGAGGGGGGGGCTCTCAATGGCCTGATCAGGGTGAGGGGGGGGGCTCTCAATGGCCTGATCAGGGTGAGGGGGGGGCTCTCAATGGCCTGATCAGGGTGAGGGGGGGGGCTCTCAATGGCCTGATCAGGGTGAGGGGGGGCTCTCCATGGCCTGATCAGGGTGAGGGGGGGCTCCATGGCCTGATCAGGATGAGGAGGGCTCTCCATGAGCCAACTGGTGGAGAAAAGAGGGCTCTCCATGGCCTATCTCAATCAAGAAAGGTGCTCCATGGCCAAATTTGATCAAGGAGGAGAGTGTTCTTACTAGAAGGAGGGAGTGGTGCTATTTTTCGCCTTTGCTGTGGAAGGTCATGGTAGCCAGAGCTGGGCATTGAAGACTTCAGAGCTTTATCGCTTTCCATTTATTCATCTATTTTGAGTTCGGCATCCGATTCCGATCTTAAAGCTCTGATCTCAAACCATTGTGAACGTGACTATTTACCCTTTAAGACTGGATACATTTCACCCATATCGCAAGAAACACCCCCTTCATTCCTGCCATTATCACCTCCAACAATCCTCGTATAATCATCCTGTCACATCACACCAAACGCTCAATAACAGGTTCGGTGTCGAGCGCACTCGACGGCTCTCATTACTCAAACATTTCTCTTTTCTTTGTTCCTTTTGAGCTTAAACACGAGAACAAAATATAATGAGACGCGGTGACTTTATCTGGATTTCTGCTGGGATTACAGTAGTTAAAGCCGTCTACTTTTACAAAAGGCGCATTACCTAATGTGTCCCTTTATATCTCGCTTTGTGCTGCCTCTGTGAACCCATGTAACAGCTGTGTGTGTATATATATATACAGTTGTGTTCAAAATTATTCAACCCCCACTGCTGTAAAGGGTTTTAGGGAATTTAGTGTACATTTGTAATTGTATTCAGAATGAAATCCTACAAGGACTTTTTAAAGAACCATATGCAACTAAAATGACATCAATTGGTTTTGTAATACAGTAGTAAATGTTTCTTTTGTGAATTCTTCATTGACACAATTATTCAACCCCTTAAAGACTACCACTCTGAAGAACAGAGGTTCATTCAAGTGTTTTCAATCAGGTATTGAAAACACCTGTGGATGTCACGGAGCAGCAATAAAACATAATAAGCACCAATTAGGCAGCTTTAAAATGACTGTGATACTCAGCTCCTTCTAGACATTTACTGGTGTGGTTACAAACATGGTGAAGTCAAGAGAATGGTCCAGGAAGACAAGAGAAGAGGTGATTACTCTTCACAGGAAGGGCAATGGCTATAAGAAGATTGCAAAGATGCTAAACATACCAAGAGAGACCATAGGAAGCATCATTCGCAAATTCAAGGCAAAGGGCACTGTTGAAACGCTACCTGGTCGTGGCAGAAAGAAGATGCTGACTTCGACTGCTGTGCGCTACCTGAAGCGTAGAGTGGAGAAAAGTCCCCGTGTGACTGCTGAGGAACTGAGAAAAGATTTGTCAGATGTGGGTACTGAAGTTTCAGCTCAGACAATACGGCGCACACTGCGTAATGAAGGCCTCCATGACAGAACTCCCAGGCGCACCCCCTTGCTGTCTCCAAACAATAAGAAGAGTCGACTGCAGTATGCCAAAAGTCATGTGGACAAACCACAGAAGTTTTGGGATAGTGTTCTGTGGACTGATGAAACAAAATTAGAACTGTTTGGGTCCATGGATCAACGCTATGTTTGGAGGAGGAAGAACAAGGCCTATGAAGAAAAGAACACCTTGCCTACTGTGACGCATGGTGGGGGGGGGAGGTCAATCATGGTTTGGGGCTGTTTTGCTTCTGCAGGTACAGGGAAGCTTCAGCGTGTGCAAGGTACCATGAATTCTCTTCAGTACCAGGAGATATTGGCTGACAATGTGATGCAGTCCGTCACAAACCTGAGGCTTGGGAGACGTTGGACCTTTCAACAGGACAATGATCCCAAGCATACCTCCAAGTCCACTAGAGCATGGTTGCAGATTAAAGGCTGGAACATTTTGGAGTGGCCATCGCAGTCACCTGACTTAAATCCGATTGAGAACCTCTGGTGGGACTTAAAGAAAGCAGTTGCAGTGCGCAAGCCTAAGAATGTGACTGAACTGGAGGCTTTTGCCCATGACGAATGGGCGAAGATACCCGTAGATCGCTGCAAGACACTTGTGTCAAGCTATGCTTCACGTTTAAAAGCTGTTATAACTGTAAAAGGATGTTGTACTAAGTACTAAGATTGAATGTCACTTGGGGGTTGAATAAAACTGATAATGATGTGAGCACAGAAAATACATTTGTGGTTATTTCATTATAAATGTTATGTTATATTTGTCTGACCTACACGTGCCTCTTTGATTTAATTGTAAGCAAGATGACTGAATGATCAAAATCCATGTCAAACTGGCCAAAACACTCAATTTCAGTGGGGGTTGAATAATTTTGAACACAACTGTGTGTGTGTGTGTGTGTATATATATATATATATATATAATTTTTCACAGAGCTCCACAGCAATAAAACTCACAGTATTGTGCAGTGTGTATGCATGTGAGTTTTATTGCTTTGGAGCTCTGTGATCTGCTCATACACACCACACATTACTGTGAGCTTTATTGCTGTGGAGCTCTGATACAGTAATGTGCAGTGTGTAAGAGCGTATCAGGGCTCCACAGCAATAAAGCTCACAGTAATGTGTGGTGTGTATGAGCGTATCACCGAGCTCCACAGCAATAAAGCTCACAGTAATGTGCAGTGTGTATGCGAGTATCACAGAGCTCCACAGCAATAAAACTCACAGTAATGTGCTGTGTGTATGCGAGTATCACAGAGCTCCACAGCAATAAAACTCACAGTAATGTGCTGTGTGTATGCGAGTATCACAGAGCTCCACAGCAATAAAACTCACAGTAATGTGCAGTGTGTAAGAGCGTGAGTTTTATTGCTGTGAAGCTCTGTGATATGCTCATACACACCGCACATTACTGTGAGTTTTATTGCTGTGGAGCTCTGTGATGCACATAGTGAAGCCTGGTACTATGAGCAGTCTATGTGCGTTAGGCCAGACGCCTCTTTTCTTTGTGCTGTCATATTCATTGTGACTCGCAGTGTCGCCTGCGATGTGTATTGCCGTGGAGTATCTCATGAACGCCGCGATCACTGAGCGTATTAGCGAGCTCTGTCTGTGTTCTGTGAGACGCGCTGGGTTTATTATTTATTCTCATTGCAGTTTATGAGTATAATTAATTAAATAAGCGCTCTGATCGCTAAAAGGCTGCCGGGGCGAGCGGCTGTTACTGCAGATTATGGTGCAGCGAGTCCCACGGTATAAAGGGACGCTGTATATATCTGCATGGAAAACATCCTGTGTTACAGTATCTGCTGAAATGTAACCCACCACAATACAACACACGCAAACTGACAGTATACCAATACAAACACACTATACAGATACACTGCACCAATACAACACAGACAAGCTACACATGTAGACTCGACACCTATAAAATGCACACACACTGTATCTATACAATGCACACACACTGCATCTATACAATGCGCGCACACTGCAGCTAGACAATGCGCGCACACTGCAGCTAGACAATGCGTGCACACTGCAGCTAGACAATGCGCGCACACTGCAGCTAGACAATGCGCGCACACTGCAGCTAGATAATGCGCGCACACTGCATCTATACAATGCCCGCACTGCATCTATACAATGCACACCCTGCATCTGTACAATGCACACGCTGCATCTGTACAATGCACACACACTGCATCTGTACAATGCGTGCAGACACTGCATCTGTACAATGCGTGCAGACACTGCATCTGTACAATGCGCGCAGTTCATCGACCCAATACAGACACTACATCAATACAAACCACACACACACACACACACACTACATAAGTAAGACACAAACTACACACATAGACACCACAACATTACAATGAACACAAGGACTCTACAACAATGCAAACACACAAGCATTACTCCCATACAACGAGCAGAGGAAATTACATGTATTCAACACACAATGACGTTACACCCATATACACACTAACACTACCCTACTGCAATACACAAATGTATCCCTACACAACACTGAAACGCACAGACACAACACCAGTACGTCAGACGGTATACCTGTACAACAACATGTGCAAAACACACACACGGCACAAACACAGAAGCTACAGATTCTAAGCCTTTACAGCAGGTGCCGGGAAGATGCGCAGAGGCTGACTCGATGCTCAGACAACCTGGTTGCGCAGGTAGAAGAATAGATTAGGCCTTGGCGATGTACGTGCGATGGGGTGATATCCACTTCTCATCATCTCGGGATACGTCGCAGCAGGCGTTGAATCCACGATGTCATACTGCTTTCCTTTACACCATGCGGAGCCTTTTCTTCTTTTCTCGACTAACGAGCTAAATGGCCGCGGCTCCTGGAAGATCAGAAGCGCTTGACCCTGGCGTCGGTCTATCCTCGTCACCAGTCAGAGCTGCGTCGGGCGCAGACGTGGCGTCGTCTTCATCTGCTGCAGATTTTCTCCTCTTAATAAGTCATTAACACCTGATGGGTGGCCGGATGTCAGAAGGTCTCGCTCACCCCCCAGTCCATGTCTCTGCCGTCACCCCTCTCCTCAGCACATGGAATCATCCTATGTATTGGACGTTTCCACTCTTCTAAAGGCGGGGTGGAATAACCGACTTATTAAAAATAGTTAATTTTTTTTTAAAAAAAGTGTTTTTTTAGGGGTTTTTTGTTTGCGGTGCGTGTAGAGGTATATGTGTGTGCGTACAGCATTTCAGGTTGCGACACATTTCTAAACCTCCCCTATCGTCTGTTACAAATGAAACGAGCCTCCGCCACATTGTGTCACGAAGCCCCGGAGCCGTAACGTGTTACTGCGCGCCGTGGGGTATCGGCTGCGGTTTGGCCGCGACGCATTACCCGTTCTGGATATTTCTGTGTCATAATCTGACTTAATTGTGGTGGGAGGATTCCTGCGAGTCTGTATCTAATTACTCCTGGAACGGCTTCTCCAGATCCTGAGATCACACAGCCAGTCCCTGGTTCTGGAAAAACGGTCAGGATTTAACCCCTTCACCACCAAGTGCTTTTTGTTGAAAGATGTTTTTATCCTAACATTTATCTGAACCCTGGGATGTGAAGTTAACAAATAAATATGGGATAAAATGGAAACTTTTCACAGAAAATGTGTTGTTGTTATTCTGAGATAATGTAAATTTTGCCCCTTTTAAAATTTTCATGTATTGGTTTATCCTTTACAGAAATATCCCTGGGATGAAAGGTTCTAAGCTCTAGATGGTGTCCCTTATCAGACACAATGTCACATGGGGTCTGCATTATCAGCATACAGGCAGACGCATAAATGTGCTGCAGGCAGATTATTAAATGGTGAGATCTCCTGCTTATGGGGATTTGTAGTGATCAGAATGAGATTATTAGCAATGCAATATCTGTATGTGCTGCATAATGCCTGTGTATGCAATTACAGTAACTCCTTGTATCTGTATGTGCTGCATAATGCCTGTGTATGGCAATTACAGCAACACCTTGTATCTGTATGTGCTGCATAATGCCTGTGTATGGCAATTACAGTAACACCTTGTATCTGTATGTGCCGCATAATGCCTGTGTATGGCAATTACAGCAACACCTTGTATCTGTATGTGCTGCATAATGCCTGTGTATGGCAATTACAGCAACACCTTGTATCTGTATGTGCTGCATAATGCCTGTGTATGGCAATTACAGCAACACCTTGTATCTGTATGTGCTGCATAATGCCTGTGTATGGCAATTACAGCAACACCTTGTATCTGTATGTGCTGCATAATGCCTGTGTATGGCAATTACAGCAACACCTTGTATCTGTATGTGCTGCATAATGCCTGTGTATGGCAATTACAGCAACACCTTGTATCTGTATGTGCTGCATAATGCCTGTGTATGGCAATTACCGCAACACCTTGTATCTGTAGTGTACAGGGATTTCACTCATTATAATCCCCTGAATCTTATCCCTATGCAGCAGCGACTGACCCCACAGCTCTCCCTGTATTCTTCCCTCTCTCAAGTTGCTGGAATGCTGCAGTAAAGTTTGCTGAGATTTTTTGGCAGTGACAGGACTAAAGAGTTTTATTACCTGGATGGATTGTTATGCCGTGTACACACATGCGCGCAAATGTAATGTCCCCCTCCAGTAGTGGAACCTGCGTTTCTGGGTGGGAGCAGCCCAAAGACCCCAATTAGCGGAGAATTGCCAAGTTTTAGGCAAAATGGTTCATAGTTCAAGGAATATGTAAAGTAAACAATAACGAATTAATAGTAAAATTCTACCATTTTGGCCTAAAGTTTGCAATTCTCTACTAATTCGCCCCTTAGTGAATAAACCATTTTTTAGACTTTGCAGCAGCCAATGAGAATGGAACTTTTCCATAGTGCACGCTGCAGCTTTAAGCCAGGCGCAGCATCATGGGAATTGTAGTTCACCAGTACCTGGCCTTAAGGGCCCATTTTCCATTCTCCGAATATCGCTGCAGGCTGCTTCCCTCTGTTATTTGTCTTTTGACCCCCCCCCCACCCTCGAGGTGACCCCGCGTATGGATACAGGACGCTCTGTCCTCATGTATAATGTATGATCACTCTGATCGCCCCTCTGGCCCTCGCCCTATCGGTCTTCCAAGACACCCAGCCAGGACCCGGCTTTGATGTGATCCCCTCGCCTTTACAATAAATGGCCCATCATCAAGGAATTTATTTCAATCCGGTGGAGGGGATAAAAAAAAAACCATTCCCTTTGAAATCCTCCAGCGGTGTCGTGCGCGGCGGCAGATGGACGTGATGGGGGTCTGTGTTTATACTCTGGCTGTGTTACGGCCTCTCCGGTGACGCCGCCTCCGCCCCTCCGTCATCTAATCTTACATTTTTGGCTCCTTTTTCTAAAGCGAACGATATATAGAAACTCGCTACAATGATCCCACGAGCCGGAACGAAACGAGATCCCCTTTGGAATAAAAAAAACCCGCCACGATCGATCGGCCGTCCTCTCGCGAACCCCCGCGGCGCATTCCAGAAATCTGAAATACTGCAAGATCTGACGGGTTTCTTTGAACGCCAACATGATCCCAAAAGCGTAGGATCCCACCGCTGACACCAGGTGACCGGGACAAAACAAACAACCTTCATGCTGTGTGTGTGAAACCTAAATGGATTCCGTGTTTAGACTCTGGTCCCCGAGATTTCTCATTATTATATGCAAATATCCCAAAATCCCCAAAAATCCCAAATCCAGAGCACTCCGGCTCCCGAGCATTTCAGGGACACTCGGCCTGTATCTAAAAATGCTCTCTTTAGGTCGTGGTCAGACGAGCGTCTTTGAGAGCGGAAGGAACGTCCTTGAGGGTGGACGTTCCTTCCACTCTGACGCCCGTCTGGCCACCTCGCTGAACGCAATCGTCCTATAGCGCATCACGCCCTGCAGCCCCGTCGAACGAGCGTCGTAGCTTTTCGACAGGGAGGCTTTCAGAACGTCTGGTGTATCGCGCGCAATTTGTTGCATGTGCTACATCGTGTGGCCGGCCCCGTCGACATGTCGTAATGCTGCGACGGGCATCGGATGGCACGTCAGTACGGGGGCACCTGCTGCGCTCATCTGACCCGTGGCCTTAAGGGACAATGTATTAAAAAAGAGGTTCCCCTTTTTTTGCCCTTATTGGTGACATCCCGCTGACAGCCTCGGCACAATTAGCTGTTTTTTTCTATTTTGGTGATTTCCCTCACCTTTTTCCCTTCGCCGCGCGCTGCTCCTCCGCTTCGGCTCTCCCAGACTCGGAAGTCTCTGAAGCTTCTCTGTGCCTTTTACGCTCCTATATAACTTGCATAGCGTAGGAGCCGTAAATTGCGCTGCGCTGCGCTCCAGGACTAGCACACCTTATGTACGCAAGTTCCATAGCGCCTGCGCAGAGCAATGGATCGGAGCTGCACGCCGCGCATGCACAGATCTGATCCATCGCTGCCTCTCTGAGAACGCTCGCTACCGCGACTGGTCTCAGAGGGTGACGTCGGCCGCTCTCTGTAACATCACTAGCGACCGATCTGGTGACCGGCAGCCGGGAAATTCAAAATTCTGACTTAGTGGCGCTCTTCAGCGTGGAGAAAACTCCTCTGCTTCACCCAGCGATTTCTCTAGATCAGGGGAGCGGGGTGGGGGGGCACTCGTCACATCCTGATCACTTTAAAACTGTGATGTGGTCAGGATGAGCAGATCATCCCTTTAATGCCGGGTCAGATCATAATGCCTGTTGGAGAGCTGCGGTGTCCATGGCTGGAGCATCATGGGAGTTGCAGTTCTACAGCAGCTGGAGGTGTATTAAAACAAAAAACGCAAAGGGTCCGGGGGAGCTGGAACTGCTGAGTGATCAAACTCTGGAAAGGGCTTTTTCCCGGCAGCTGCCTCTCATTACATGATGCACTGGGCGCGGTACGGGAGAGCAAAGCGTTTGGGTTTACACGGCACGAGACTCCGAAGAAGGCCAAGCGACTCGGCCGACGTCAAGACCTGGTTATAACTTTACGGACGGTGATCCGTGTCCACTGAATGCAGAGTCCGGCTGTCTAGAGATGGGGCTAAAATATTGACAACCTAAAGAACCCCGTTATCTACCATTTTAATTATTGTTCTGCGCCGCGGAATAGGTTGGTGCCTTCTGAATTATAACAACACAGTCGACGTAGCTCGTAATTTCATTTTTACGTAGTACAACTTGTATCTCCCTGTTACAAGCCATTCCGCACCCCACCCCGCTGCTTATTTTATTATTTACTTCTTACGAAAATGTTTAATCCCCCCCCCCCCCCAATCCATGGTTTTGACTTTTTATCATATTGTCACCTGCTAAATAAACGGTCTCTTTTTTTCTGGTAAAAATAAACGTATTTTTCTTTCCCTTTTTTTCCAGGTTATCTCTGCTTTGTCCAAACTCTCCTACCACGTCATCACTCAGACGAAGGGAATACGGTAAGACCTTTCACATGACTAACGCATTACTAACTGAATACATTGGGTGAGAAAAAGGTCAAAACAGCGCTGTGCATGCGCAACATGTCCACCGAAACTACAGGGTTTATTGTGTGTATATATATATATATATATATATACAATTTTATTTATTATTGCAGAAGCCACTTGCACATCACAGCAATTCAAAGAACTGCATCCCAGAGCTCCTGTGCTAGACTCCCCATGTGCAGCAAGGAACTCTGGGTAGGATATGCAAATGACATCTGTCTCACTTTTATGCATCCTGGATCAGTTATTACACAGAGCCCTAAAACCAATGCTATGTAACACTGTGACTTCCTAGCAGAGATAAGGTTTATGCAACTGGTCAAAACCACTCCTAGGACAGCGCTGTTTCGGGTTTGTTGGACCCTCTTCAGCAGGAGCTAGGCATGATGACCAGTTACAGTGGATGCTTGGGACCCGTATGCAAATCAGTATCTACAACAGTTGTGGTGGAGGACAAAAAGTGAGATAAAAAGCCTCCACACTATAATAAGTGTGTTTATTATTGCAGAAGCCACTTGCACATCACAGCAATTCAATGAACTGCATCCCAGAGCTCCTGTGCCACATTCCCCATATGCAGCAAGGAATTCTGGGTAGGATATGCAAATGACATCGGTCTCGCTCCTAGCTGAAGAGGGTCCAACAAACCCGAAACAGCGCTGTCCTAGGAGTGGTTTTGACCAGTTGCATAAACCTTATCTCTGCTAGAAAGCCACAGTGTGGCATAGCATTGGTTTTAGGGTTCTGTGTAATAACAGATCCAGGATGCATAAAAGTGAGACAGACGTCATTTGCATATCCTACCCAGAATTCCTTGCTGCATATGGGGAATGTGGCACAGGAGCTCTGGGATGCAATTCATTGAATTGCTGTGATGTGCAAGTGGCTTCTGCAATAATAAACACACTTATTATAGTGTGGAGGCTTTTTATCTCACTTTTTGTCCTCCACCACTATATATCTATCTATATATATATATCTATATATATATATATAACACACACATACTCATGCATATATTCATATATTATATACCCACACATATATGAACACACAAATAATGTTTTGCAGTAATCCTGGTGTGGGTTATATATATCTTACACACCTATATACACAAAAATATTATTTTGCAATAACTCTGGGAGAAAGATATATATGTATAATTATTATTATTGTTATCATTCATGTAGCGCCAACAGTTTCCGCAGCGCATATATATAATATATATCTATTCAGAGAGGGAACAGCACTCAGTCTCAAACATACAAGAAGCAACAATTGCCCAGGTGTTAACCATGCAAAAGCAGATATAGCAACCAGAGCATATGGAGCACTCTGGGACTTTGTATAAAATACAAAAATTATTAAAGAAAACCGACGTTTCAGCTCCTCATGGAGACCTTGATAAAGGCTCTGAGGAGCAGAAACGTTGGTTTTCTTTTAATGATTCTTTAATAAATTTTTGTATTTTATACAAAGTCCCAGAGTGCTCCATATCCTCTGGTTGCTATATATATATACGTGTGTATATACAGTGTTTGTATGGCAGGGACCCATAGAGAAGCTGAAGGAGAATGGAAAGCCACCGTTAGCTTTGATATGGGATGTGTATCTTCTATTGTAGCAAGTCAGACACTACATGCTACAATGTTTCTGAATGTGCCCCATCATGTCATTGTTTTACATTCCACGCTCATTAATCCCGCTCCGTGCGCTTTCCCGGGTGTCCCTGCCACGCGCCGCGCTCTCGCTTCCCCTCGTTTCCCTCCTCTTCTGACATATTCTATTTTCTCCCTTCTTGACGGCTGTCCCTGAGCTCTGCGTGAACGTGAAAGCCACCGGAGGGCTTTTTTTTTTTTTTTTTTAACACTTTAAAACGTGGCACTGGGCACAGGAGCTTACAATCTAGTTGAGTACCATGACACGCGCGTGATTAGTCCACGTGTCTATCCTGCGCGGTTTCTATATGCGTGCACTGTTTCCATCCCCGAGTCCATTGTATCTTTGGCGGTGTTCACACTCGCGATTTGCCCTCATTTGCACGTTGTCCGTTATCTTCCCGTCTCTTTCTTCCCTGGCGCCACTTTCTTCACGTGTCTCTCACGTTCAGGGCAACACCTGCAATCATCGCAGGCACTGACCTAAATAACCGGTACCCGTGGTCGTATCCGGCACCACGACCAGGTCACCCCCCCGGTCACTGCCATCCTTCAGTAACAGCGTGTGAAAATATTCAATTATTCGCACAGAAAGAATAAGGCAGAGAAGGTCATCCCATGCAACAATGTGTCTGTTTAACCCCTTCACTACCATTTCATTTTAGGGAAAAGGAAAAATACAGCTTTCATTTATACAGTATAGAAAGGACGTTATGTACTAAATATATGCATTTCTCAATGGAGGATTCAAGAATATATTATATATATATATAGCCAAACAACACAGTCCTCTAGGCTAGAGTATAAACAGCCGCAGAGTTGAAGTTGTGGAAATGAGAGGTCTTTTTATTCCAGCATAAACAAACACGGCACTTGACTTTGAATCCCTATTGCAGGTGATTAAACAAAAACTACAAACCAAATCCTAGCTCAGAGCACTTACTAAAGCGATCCTGACTATCCAGGTAACCTAATCTAATAAACAAAAGAAAATCACAGCATTTCCTAGACGTGTTACTGCTCCCTGCCCTGCTCTCTCAGTCGTCTGATTAAACACATCTGTCCAGGAGTCGGCAGCCGGAGAATTTACCTGTTATTTAATTAATTGCCAACAAGTGTGCGAGAGGCTAGTGATTCTCAGGCCATACATTGTTCTATTCTGACGTTATGAGTATTGCAAACGGAATTTAACACAGAAACACATTTTTCAGTTAAGATATAGTGGCACAACTGTGCTACTATAATATATAGTGTGTGTGTCCGTGTCCATCCAGGGATCCCACCCAGTAATATCAGCCGGGACAAGTCTGATGCGGCTCTGAAGCATTTGTTTATATAGATATATGAGATGAAACGAGCGCAACGTGTGACCTTTTGTATTTTGTATTGTATATATGTATTTTAAAGCGGTGGTATCAGAGCGGATCCCGCTTCCCGGGCAGGTATTGCTTCACGTCAGGTTAATGCATCCTGTCTGCATGCGGTGTGCAGCGCGCTGACATTTAAACCTGTGCGCTCTAGTAGATGTCATGCGCTCGCACGCACCTGCCCGCCGTCCGCTTTAACCAGAGCACATTGCACGGTCTGTCTGCCTCATCAAATATTAACGGGACGGGATTCCTTCACTCCCATCACAATTATCATCTCACGGCGACGCAGAGCTTCAGCAGCGCACTGCCAGAGGTTGTGTTATTGCGTGTGTTTGTGTATCACACTGCCAGAGGTTGTGTTATTGCGTGTGTTTGTGTATCACACTGCCAGAGGTTGTGTTATTATGTGTGTATCACACTGCCAGAGGTTGTGTTATTGCGTGTGTTTGTGTATCACACTGCCAGAGGTTGTGTTATTGCGTGTGTTTGTGTATCACACTGCCAGAGGTTGTGTTATTGCGTGTGTTTATGTATCACACTGTCAGAGGTTGTGTTATTATGTGTGTGTATCACACTGCCAGAGGTTGTGTTATTGCGTGTGTTTGTGTATCACACTGCCAGAGGTTGTGTTATTGCGTGTGTTTGTGTATCACACTGCGAGAGGTTGTGTTATTGCGTGTGTTTGTGTATCACACTGCCAGAGGTTGTGTTATTGCGTGTGTTTATGTATCACACTGTCAGAGGTTGTGTTATTATGTGTGTGTATCACACTGCCAGAGGTTGTGTTATTGCGTGTGTTTGTGTATCACACTGCCAGAGGTTGTGTTATTGCGTGTGTTTGTGTATCACACTGCCAGAGGTTGTGTTATTGCGTGTGTTTGTGTATCACACTGCCAGAGGTTGTGTTATTATGTGTGTGTATCACACTGCCAGAGGTTGTGTTATGTGTGTATCACACTGTCAGAGGTTGTGTTATTGCGTGTGTATATCACACTGCCAGACGTTGTGCTATTGTGTGTATCACACTGCCAGACATTGTGTTATTGTGTGTATCACACTGCCAGACATTGTGTTATTGTGTGTATCACACTGCCAGAGGTTGTGTTACTGTGTGTGTGAGAATCACACTGCCAGAGGATGTGTTATTGCGTGTGTTTGTGTATCACACTGCCAGAGGTTGTGTTATTGTTCTTATTTTCTATTTATGTGTATGTAGGGATGTTTCCTGACTTATGTCGGAGTGTGAATGTGTTATTAGGGGGGGGGGTGGGGACACCAGCGTTCGTTTCACTGTGTATATTGTAGTATGGATTTGTGTGTAACTGGTTTCTCTGTATAGGGAAATGCGTTGTTTTATGTTGGTGTGTGGGGGGTGTGTGTGTCTGGTGGACGTGTACACAGTGTTTTGTTGTAGAGTTGCACTGTGGTTTTATGCCGTTGTATGGATTTGTTTATAACAGTGTTACTGTATAGGGAAGTGCTTTGTTTTATATGTGTGTGTGTGTGTTTGCAGAGTGTGTGATGATTAAATCTAGATAAAGAGAAATTAAACACCGTGCACGAATCCGACCGAGATTAGCAAAACGAATTGTCGCCGGGCGGTTATGGACCTTTTGTAGAGATTGTGCAACTAATCCTGTGTGTTTTAGTGTGCGTGGTGGGGTGCTAATAATTAACCCCTTCGATTTCCTGCCTACCCGCACACACGACTCTGAACTCTGCACGTTTTCGAAAGTGATTTCGCCATCACTCATTCCTTTGGATAACCCCCCCCCCCCACCCGCCCCCTGCTGCCCCCCCAGTCAGGAAACCTGATCCATATCTCTCTCGCTTCTTATCCACGTTGGCTTCCTATCACGTAGGGTTGAGATGCTGGAGATGAAAACTATCCAAAGCCCTCATGTAGGATCTGTAAAAACAAAAGCATTTCCCAAACTCCGTACATGCCTGCCAAAAGAGACAACAAAAAAAATCCATTCTTTTGCTGACGTAGAGAAATCCAGCTCATCCCTTTTGCGTTGAGACATTTCGTAGCGCCCGGGGATATGTGCCGGACGGGTGGGAGAGAGGGTCGTCTACTTGGCCTTCCACCCGTACATGCTCGGTGGGAAGCCCTCAATTTGTGACTGTTTGGAGGCTAATCGGAACCTTATGGTGGGTTTTACGGAGCAGAGACCCAGGACTGATGTGCGATACTGAAGATCGTTTTTAGGGTAGAGAATCATCTTTAGAAGATTGAATGGGGGAGACTTGTGTCCCGGGAGTGTAGAAGCCCAACCCAACGGGATTTGGCGTGGTTCACAAATCCGTTCTTGGAGGGGAATCTCTTCCACTCTTCCTGGCCAAAGCCTATAGACACTCAACATCTCCTCCAGATATCTCCTTCAGGGAGCTCGTCGGGGGGTCCGTGTCTCTCCACCTCTTCAAGATGCAGCTTTATAATCTTTAGCTCTCAGTATCTCCGGTTCTCCACACTTGTACCCCACGTCTTGATTTGTTAAGCCTCATGTCATCGTTTGGTTTGGCCGTTGTGGTGCTATCTAAGGCACATGGCTTGGATTTATTGGTGTTGACGGGATCAGCAGTCTTAGGACTTCTCATTCATG
Organism: Leptobrachium leishanense; assembly: GCA_009667805.1. Lineage (NCBI taxonomy): Eukaryota > Metazoa > Chordata > Amphibia > Anura > Megophryidae > Leptobrachium > Leptobrachium leishanense. Next base: position 140,144,343 of record CM019071.1, read on the forward strand.
CGCAATACCATTTTTTAAAAATATATATCTAGATAAATTTATAACAGTCGCAAAAACATATAGTCACCTATATTGCCCCAGTTTTCGACTTCGGATCAGCATCAAAAATCTGCCCGAAATCCCGCTGCGTTCCCTTCATCTCTAAGCCATTAACCTTGCTGAGTTTTTGCTGGGTTTTTTGGGGGGGGGGGGTTGTTGTTGTTGTCGTTTTTGTTTTTATTTGTAGTTTAACCCCAATAACTGTACAGTTACCCGACTACAAAAGCTTTGAGATGAAACGTCTGGCTTTTCGCAGCCTGATCCGCTAAAAGCCTCTTTCGCAGATGTAGATCTCGTTGGTATTTCCGTTCATGCTCCGCTCCCCGCGAACATCTCAATCTGACATGTTCATAGTTAATAACAGAAACCGAAAATAAACCATCTGCCAGACGCCAGGACTGCCTTCGGACGCATGAAATATTAATATAACGCACAACAGGATGTATCCGTCACCGGCTTTACAGAGTGGATCCACACAGCCGCGAATACAATGGGATATCGGAGGAGACTTCTGATGTTCCAGAACTAAAAGAAGCTTGTCCTGCCGAAGCTGGCTAAGGCGTCTTTGGAAATGTAGTTCTGTAACATCAGGATTGCTAGGGTTGTTGGCCAAGAGGTGGTGGTAGGACCAGAGCTCCGATCACTGAAAACCGGAACACCAAGCACACGTAACAGATGAAAATCAAAACCAGTTTCCCCACAGCTAGAGTCTGGTCACCAAGGGTCCCAACATAGTTGAACAGGAAAGGACTATGCTGGTCACACTGGGTGGATTTTCCTCAAAGGCAAATTTTATTTGGAATCAGGTTTCTTGATTCCAAATAAAATTGGCCTTCAGAACTCCAATCATGGCCATCGTTGGGTTTCCCCCATAAAAGTGTTTAGGTTAGGACATATTCTGTGTTGGGGTTTTTCATGATGGCAGAAACTTCATTGACTTTAGTTTCAGGAAGCCTTGTACTAATAAACTGTAAAAATGTACCAAGCATTCTGTCTGCTAATGAGTTGGCGTCTGAACTGGATGTCACTACCGGGTCCTCACTTGAATTATGGCCCAAAGGCCAAACCTAGTGGCTCTTGCCTTCCAGATAATAAACATCCAATAAACATCCTTTGGTTTTTTTGGAGGTCAAAACTAGATGTCACTTCAGGTCCAGAGGAGAGCTGCTTCATCAAAAAGCTAGAATCTTGTCTCTTAAAGACAGATTTTTAAATTCAGAGTCGAACCTGGATTGCATTCCCTAGTCAAGAGAAGAGTTTTTCTTCCAAGAACCCAATGGCCAAACCTAGAGGCACTTGCTTTTGATATAATACCAGCCTGCTGCAGGCATATACATTTTACTTTAGAGTTGTGTTCCTAAACTTGGTATCAAAACTAGTCATCATACGTCAAGAGTAGGGGTGAGCTGTTCGGGTTCGGACGGTTCGGAGTTCGACCCGAACTTTGGCAGTTCGAAAGTTCGCGAATTTCGAACTTTTTGGGCGTGTTGGGTTCGAAAAAAAAAAAAGAAATTTTGAAAAAAGTATAGAGAATGCTTAAACAAAAACTAAAAAATCTAGAAATAAAGAGACTCTTTACTGCAGAATATTATAAGCAACGGTTTATTAGATATTGAATTAAAAACTAATGTGTACGTGGAAAGATTCTCAACTCTAAGGCTAGGGTCAGACTGAGGCAGTGCGAACGCGCGTTCTGGCGCACTTAATCACGGCCGTGCTAGCAGCAGATGCCGGGCAATGACGGCCAATATACGAAGTACGGTCGCACAAAAGTCCGGCTGCGCAACGCAAGTGGAAAATGAACGCATTTTTTCGAGAACGTTAAATCACTAGTACTGACGTACAGAGTGCGCTGCGTCCGCTAGAGGCGTGTGTGCGTGAATTGGAGACATCAGACGCTGCTAATGTCCGGCCAACATAACGTCCAGATGCAAGAAGTGTTTTATTGATGATCCGTACAAAATCACGGATGAAACTGCGCATCGTATGACCGCTATTGCGTATTCCGTGAAAAAATACGTCCATTCTTCGAACGCACATTTTCACGGACAACGTGAAAAATGCGTTAGTCTGACCCTAGCCTTAATGACCTCTGTTCACAAACGGGCATAACACCAGGTGTTTTTAGTCTGGTAATCAATTTGATACATTGTACAATATACTGAGGGTGGGGTGGTGTCTGCTTCTGATTGAGATTTGAGAATTAATTTCCCTAAAACCTCCTAATATGCTGCATTTAACTGGCGTTTGAAAAAAATCTAAAGCAATGTTATTTTTCACCTCGGGATTAAACATTCACAGGGTTATTCAGAGAGCGGTGAACAGCAGGAGAATAACTGGAGTAGTGAAAATTCTAGGTCAAAATGGCCAAACCAGAAAAATTCTCCCATTTATCTCACTTTCCAAATCGGCTATTTGGTCTAGATTGCTCTCTTCTCTTGCCAGTTCTCCTGGCTTTCACCTCTCTCTCAGGGTTGTTCAGAGAAAGGTGAAAACCAGGAGAATGGCAGGAAAAGAGAACAATCTGGACCAAATAGCCGATTTGGAAAGTGAGATAAGGCTAGGGTCAGACTAATGCATTTTTCGCAGCGACCGTCAAAAAGTTCATCCGAACGCATTGCCGTATTTTTTCACGGATTGCGCGAAAACGGTCATACGATGCGCATTTTTGTGCGTGATTTTCTACGGATCCAAACCAGGAAACTTTGGGTGTCTGGACGTTATGTTGGCCGGACATGAGCATGGTCTGACGTCTCCAAATCACGCACACACGCCGCTAGTGGACGCAGCGCACTCTGTACGTCCGTACTAGCGGTTATGCGTTCTCGAAAAAATGCGTTAATTTTCCACTTGCGTTGCGCAGCCGGACTTTCGTGCGACCGTACTTCGTATATTGGCCGTCATTGCCTGTCATTTGCTGCTAGTGTGGCCGTGATTAAGTGCACCTAAACGCACGTTAAAAATTCGCTAGTCTGACCCTAGCCTAAATGGGAGAATTTTTCTGGTTTGGCTATTTTGACTTAGAATTTTCCATTCTCCACTCATTCTCCTGCTCTTCACCGCTCTCTGAATAACCCTGATAGGGTTATTCAGAGAAAGGTGAAACTCAGGAGAATGACTGGAGAATGGAAAATTCTAGGTCAAAATAGCCAAACCAGAAAAATTCTCCCATTTATCTCACTTCCCAAATCGGCTTTTTGGTCTAGAAGTTTCCATTCTCCTGCTTTTCACCGCCAAAAAATCAGTAAACTTTTTCTGCGTGTCCGAAAATGTCTCCTCTTTTCATACAGACTGCCGCCCCAAGCAGTTGTTTATGGATAGATTAAAGGAAAAGCATTTACCGTCATTTGAAATGTCATTTTTTTGTTTTTACATATTTCTATACATCCTAGAAATCCGCCACTTCACGGCCAGGTTATGGGGACCTCCTAGGCACGATATTTGAAGGAATTTTTCATTTTTATTTTTAACCCTTATTTCATGGAAAACTCACTGTCCCTTTTAAAAACGTTTTTTTTAAAAAACTTTTTTGTCCTTGTTTCCTGTCCCCCAGGGCACTACCCGGACCCCCATACACCTTTTATGGCAAATATGTAGCATATATGCCCTCTTGGAGGGCACTCCAAAAAACCGAATTTTCAGCCCCATTGACTTGCATGGGGGTTCGGGTTCGGTCCCGAACAAATGGGAAGTTCGGGTTCGGGCTCGAACCGATCTCGGGGAGTGTTCGGCTCATACCTAGTCAAGAGCAGGACATATTCTGTGTTGAGGTTTTTCATGATGGCAGAAGCTGATGTTAGAGAACTACATCTTCAGAAACTTCAAGAACCTAATGTTCTGAGTTTGGTTCCTAAATCCAGAGCCAGACCTGTTTCTTTTTCCAAGAACCCAATGGCCAAACAAACAGACTTGTGTCGTGTGCATATAATGATAATTCCCTGACGGCTTTCTGGTGTCTTCTTCTTTCTGCTTTGTTGAGTTGGGTTCTTAAATTGAGGGTCAGAACTAGGCATCACTCCTAAGTCCAGATAAGAGATGCTTCACCAAGAACCTAGTGATCTGTCTCTTAATAAGTTTGGTTTATGAACTTGGAATCGGACCAATGCGTTATACCCTGATAGGCTTCTGACATCTTCTTCTTCTTCATGGAGTTGGGTTTCTAAACTGGGGGTCAGAACCAGTTGTCACTCCCAATTTCAGAAGAGTTGCCTCATCAAGAACCTAGTGTTCTGTCTCGTAATGAGTTTGGTTTGTTCATTCGAAATTGGACCAAAACATTCCTTGATGGCCTTCTAACGTCGTCTTTGTTCTACGTCAACTGTAGCTGTAACTGTCCGAACAAGTCGGAACTAGATGTCTCTCCCAAATCTAGAGAAGTTTTGCCTCAACAAGAATCTTAATGTGTCAGGTTTATAAATTCAGAGTCTGACCTAAACTGAGGTCCATAGCCAAGAGAAGAGATTCTCTGCCAAGAACCCAACGGTCAAACCTAGAGGCTTATAGTTTGTCTATTTTACAGTCGTTGTCCACGTGCCGCCAGACGTTCATAGTCAAATCAACATGCATAATAACCCCTGGTGCGAAGTCTGATACTGTATGACACGGCTCAAAATTTTAATTCCTAAGGTACTAGCCAGGCTGAAAAGTTGCTCACTACTTCTGGTCCCCAGTAGTCAACACATTTAAAAATACCGATCTGGGTGTAGTGGAGGGGTGTCTTCCACCCCACCCAGCGTCACCAGTAGCCAGGATTTTTGAGTTTCCTGGCTGCCGGTCACCTGATCGGTCACTAGTGATGTCAAACGCGGAGAGCAGCCGACATCACCCTCCGACACCAATCACTGTAGCGAGCGTTCTCAGAGAGGCAGCCAATGGATCGAGTCTGTGCAGGTGCGTGCAGCTCCGATCCATCGCTCTGCGCAGGCGCTACGGAACTTGCGTACGTAAAATGCACTAGTCCCAAAGCAAAGCGCAATTTGCAGTTCATACGCTACGTAAGTTGCATAGGAGCAGAAATGGTGTGGAAAAGCTTCGGGACTTCCGGAGTCCCTGAGCCGGAGTAGAGGAACGGTGCGCAGTGAGGGACAAAAGGTGGGTAAAATCAGGCATAGGCTGTCGGCAGGATCTGCCCAATTATTTAAGGGCAAAAAAAGGGAAACTGTTTTTTAATAGTGTTCCTTTAAATGATCTCTCTTCTAGGCGAGGCGGCGAGTGGGAATTCTGAGCCCTGCTGTATGGGTTGAAATTTATTATCACTTGGAAGCATCCTACGTCGCCCGTCATTGTTTGTTTTTTCGTTTCTCGATTTGGTCTCGCGTTCTGGTTCTGTTTTTTGATAAAGTATCCGAGACCCTGTTCTTCAGATGCCAGAGTAAAATCAAATCCGCAATTGTCGTTATCGGGGAAACAGTAGCCAGCCCCGGGGCTCGTGAAAGAAATCGCACTCGCTTCCTTAGCCTGCGCTGAAAAGATTTGCTTTAGGGAACAGCGGTACGTGTCTAAAGCCGTGGAAATTGCTCTAATTAAGGACACTTGCTCCCTTGAACATGCACGCTGAATTTATTTTTCCTTCGCCTCGTCCAAGTCGTCCGAGCCTTCTGGAACAATAAACCTATTCTTTTGGCTTATTTATGTCTGCAGAGTTCCCGAATGTTCCCAGACAACGCCAACGATTCTTGGTTCTCTTTAAAGTCCTCAAAAAAACAAACGCAAATATGCACCGTAAAATATTCTAAAACCTGTCCGCACCTCACATCAAGAAATAAAAACCTTCAGCCCCTTTCAGTCAAATAGAACCCAAAACATCAGCTGGACATTAAGAGGTTGGGTAAATCTCACTGCAAGGAGTTTAATTGCTTTGCAGCTCTGTTATACACCTGCACATCCTGAGTATATGGAGGAACCCCTAAAAACACACCCGCACACCCAGAATATATGGAGGAGCCCCTAAAAACACACCCGCACACCCAGAATATATGGAGGAGCCCCTAAAAACACACCCACACACCCTGAATATATGGAGGAGCCCCTAAAAAGATACCCGCACACCCTGAATATATGGAGGAACCCCTAAAAAGACACCCGCACACCCTGAATATATGGAGGAACCCCTATAAAGACACCCGCACACCCTGAATATATGGAGGAGCCCCTAAAAACACACCCACACACCCTGAATATATGGAGGAGCCCCTAAAAACACACCCACACCCTGAATATATGGAGGAGCCCCTAAAAACACACCCACACACCCTGAAAATATGGAGGAGCCCCTAAAAGACACCCACACACCCTGAATATATGGAGGAACCCCTAAAAATACACCCGCACACCCTGAATATATGAAGGAGCCCCTAAAAATACACCCGCACACCCTGAATATATGGAGGAGTTCCTAAAAACACACCCGCACACCCTGAATATATGGAGGGACCCCTAAAAAGACACCTGCACACCCTGAATATATGGAGGAACCCCTAAAAAGACACCACACACCCTGAATATATGGAGGAACCCCTATAAACACACCCACACACCCTGAATATATGGAGGAGCCCCTAAAAACACACCCACACACCCTGAATATATGGAGGAACCCCTAAAAAGACACCCACACACCCTGAATATATGGAGGAACCCCTAAAAACACACCCACACCCTGAATATATGGAGGAGCCCCTAAAAACACACCCACACACCCTGAAAATATGGAGGAGCCCCTAAAAAACACCCACACACCCTGAATATATGGAGGAGCCCCTAAAAAGATACCCGCACACCCTGAATATATGGAAACCCCTAAAAAGACACCCGCACACCCTGAATATATGGAGGAACCCCTATAAAGACACCCGCACACCCTGAATATATGGAGGAGCCCCTAAAAACACACCCACACACCCTGAATATATGGAGGAGCCCCTAAAAACACACCCACACCCTGAATATATGGAGGAGCCCCTAAAAACACACCCACACACCCTGAAAATATGGAGGAGCCCCTAAAAAGACACCCACACACCCTGAATATATGGAGGAACCCCTAAAAATACACCCGCACACCCTGAATATATGAAGGAGCCCCTAAAAATACACCCGCACACCCTGAATATATGGAGGAGTTCCTAAAAACACACCCGCACACCCTGAATATATGGAGGACCCCTAAAAAGACACCTGCACACCCTGAATATATGGAGGAACCCTAAAAAGACACCACACACCCTGAATATATGGAGGAACCCCTATAAACACACCCACACACCTGAATATATGGAGGAGCCCCTAAAAACACACCACACACCCTGAATATATGGAGGAACCCCTAAAAAGACACCCACACACCCTGAATATATGGAGGAACCCCTAAAAACACACCCACACCCTGAATATATGGAGGAGCCCCTAAAAACACCACCCACACCCCTGAAAATATGGAGGAGCCCCTAAAAAGACACCCACACACCCTGAATATATGGAGGAACCCCTAAAAATACACCCGCACACCCTGAATATATGAAGGAGCCCCTAAAAATACACCCGCACACCTGAATATATGGAGGAGTTCCTAAAAACACACCCGCACACCCTGAATATATGGAGGACCCCTAAAAAGACACCTGCACACCCTGAATATATGGAGGAGCCCCTAAAAAGATACCCGCACACCCTGAATATATGGAGGAGCCCCTAAAAACACACCCACACACCCTGAATATATGGAGGAACCCCATAAAACACACCCGCACACCCTGAATATATGGAGGAACCCCTAAAAAGACACTCGCACACCCTGAATATATGGAGAACCCCTAAAAATACACCCGCACACCCTGAATATATGAAGGAGCCCCTAAAAAGACCCCGCACACCCTGAATATATGGAGGAACCCCTAAAAAGACACCCGCACACCCTGAATATATGGAGGAACCCCTAAAAAACACCACACACCCTGAATATATGGAGGAGCCCCTAAAAAAGACACCCGCACACCCTGAATATATGGAGGAACCCCATAAAACACACCCGCACACCCTGAATATATGGAGGAACCCCTAAAAAGACACCCGCACACCCTGAATATATGGAGGAACCCCTAAAAAGACACCCGCACACCCTGAATATATGGAGGAGCCCCTAAAAAGACACCCGCACACCCTGAATATATGGAGGAACCCCATTAAAACACACGCACACCCTGAATATATGGAGGAACCCCTAAAAAGACACCCGCACACCCTGAATATATGGAGGAACCCCTAAAAAGACACCCGCACACCCTGAATATATGGAGGAGCCCCTAAAAAGACACCCGCACACCCTGAATATATGGAGGAGCCCCTAAAAAAGACACACGCACTCCCTGAATATATGGAGGAGCCCCTAAAAAAGACACACACACACCCTGAATATAAGGAGGAGCCCCTAAAAACACACCCACACACCCTGAATATATGGAGGTGCCCAAAAACTATACCCACACACACCCCAAGTATATATAGAGGGTCCCTTAAAAAGAGGGACAGAAGGATTTGGGGCTGAAATAGAGACGGTGTCTCTCGGTAACGTCATTTGCTTCCACTGTCTAAACGGTTCTTTTCTCTTTCTTCACGCAGACCCTTCCCATCGGAGGACACTGCTGAGAATGATGACGATGTGTACAGGAGTCTGGAGGAGCTCGCTGAGTAAGTGTACAACACTATATACCTCTATCCACCTACATATGCGTCTGTGTATTATTATTACTACTACTATTCTTTATATAGCACCAGCAGGTTCCGCAGCGCTGTACAAGATAAGTAGGGAGGGGAATGATACATTAGAATGTAGATACATGTGACCAACAAATAACTTGAAAAAGATGATACAGTAGGATTGAAGAACTTGGAGTCCGTAAAATCAGGGGTCGGCAGCTTTGGCCTTCCAGGTCTTTTTAGAACTATGACTCCCATTATGCTCCACTTGTCAATCGGTTGGCTTGGCATCATGGGAGATGTAGTTCCAAAACACCTAGAGGACCAAGGTTGCCGACCCCAGCATTAAATGATGGTAAACCCATTTCTTCCTGCTGCAACCCCCCAGGCCATCCAGGACCCTCCTCTTTGGCCCTGAAGATGAAGACTTGGTCCTCTTCCCCATCTTCTAAGCCTCCTCAAAACTACACCCCATATGGAGAGGGGAACGGGAAAAGCCTGTGACGTCTCAGGATTCAATGTGTGTAAAGTGGCCTTCAAGCCTTATTTCCATTTTTAACCCCTTCTTTTTCTGTAAAGCGTTTCTCCTCTGGATCCGCAGCCCGCGTGATCCGCCAGGATAGTGTAATAGTCTCCACGCCTGGATATTAAGCTCCGACAGGAGAAGATCCTTACCCAGGTCCTTATCCTCTCCCCGTGGGAGTTTATTGGGTCTGACACAGCGAGGAATCAACATTTATTCAACGTGGCTCCTTACGCTGCACAGATGGGTTCGTAGGAGGAAGACGCGTCTCGGAGATTCCCGTTTTCTTTCCTCCTCGTCTGCCTCGAGTGTTTGAAGCGTTTTGCATGAGTGATGGCTTACATTCATCAAGGGACACACAAGGGGCTGATCTTTACTTCTGTCGAAAGATACTCAGGAATGATTTTGTTCGACATGTTTACAATTCGGAAGAAATTCCCAGTGATTCTGTTACTGCTTCGTGTCTCCCAGGACGAGTCTCGGAAATATCTGTACAAAGTACCGCGCTTTCCCCGTTTTTATCATTCTTATTTATTACAGATTTCTCTTTTATTCATAATTGAATTCGGTGTTGTTGTATTATTACCCATACCGGGAAATTAAAATACCATAAACAAGGCAAACTGAAGTTTTAAGTCGACAGAAAAGAGAGACATAGGAAGACCTGTGTGACAGACCGCCTGGCACACCGACTGTGTGCCTCTGTCAACCTCTAGCTTTCTCCGGCTGGCGTCTGAAATCCAGCATCAGCTCCAACATAATGAAGATTTACCCCACATCACCAGGCACAACCAGTGTTCAGAGCAGCAAAACAGAACTAACCCTTTTATTTCAAAAACACATACAGCTAAAACAGTTCAGAGACCCTTCAATGGATAAAATAACTGCACAGGGGATGGGACGTTCAAACAATGGACAATAGGAGGAGCAGCGGGGGGGGGGGAACAGGTAAAACAAAGGAATACATTCTGCACTATACAGAGAGCAAAGTGAGTTAATACAGAGGGAATAATACACAGACCTCAGAGGATAGGGCATTAATGGACCAAAGGTAGTTGCTTCTGGGGTAACCGGGTATTATACCTAGACCCCTGGAGGACTTTCCCAACCCCCCCCCCCCAAACAAAACAGATTCCCAAAGAAATATTTAACCCCTGGCAGCCTGGGTCTGTCACAGCCTGTTCACAGGAGCTTGCAATCTAGGTAAGGATTAAATAGGGATGTCCCGATCCCTATTTTCAAGCCGCTGATCTGGGACTTTTGGTATTCAAGATCGGTCGATACAAAGTCCCGATTCAATACGGCACAACCACATCAAGACTGGCAGCTCCCTTTCATAATGGAATCCCGGGGCCACGGCATTCACTGCCGACGTTGTCCCTGCCTGCTTGAGTGTCATGGCGCAGGCAGGGAAGACGCCGCAAGTGAATACAGAGCCCCCAGACTCCAGCAGAGGTGGCTCGTCTAGTCTTCCCCCTCCTCCATGACGCTCGAGTAGACAGGGAAAACGATGCAAGTCACTGCCAAGACACTGAGGCTTCAGCTGGGCGGCTGGTAGTGTTGCTGCCGGGCAGGTCCTCCCCCAAAAAATTTCTCCATCAGGTCCTGATCCTAGAAAACAGATCGGGACATCCCTAGTATTAAATAAAAGACTATAGGGACACCGACTATACGTATACAGTGTGGGCCTTAATGACGGAACACATTTTATTTGGGGACGACTGACCTCCAGATTGTCACCATTGAGGTGGTGACCATCAATGGGATGTGATACTCAAACCATGAACAGTCCTGTGAGCTCCAGTACCTTATGTGCCACACACACTTCTTAGTAAATGTGCTTGTCCCAACCCATTCATTTCAGATCTGTCCAATCATTATGGGCCACCCCGTATATTCGTTCCCTGGGCAGTACCTCAATTTGTATTTCTAGTGCTTTTTGTAAACCAAAACAAGGTTTATGATCGTATGAAGAACGGGCATCAGCATAAGTGGCCTGTCCTACAGTGGATCCCCGATCAGGTCTTATGACCCACCGTAGGGCAGGCCGCTAGTCCTGTTGTCCATTCTTGGGACCTTAAAAATCCTTGTTCCTGCTCAATCTTTTTGTTAACATATTTTTGGGTATTCTAAGCCCCTCCAAGTCGAGTCTAATGCCATCATAGGGGATAAGGGCAGCTGTTTGAAGCTCACCAACCTGTGTTCATGGTCTTTGATCTTCTCCCTCCATATAATCAAATTACAGAAAAGTCTACCTACTTTTTTGGCATCACGAATGAAGAGCGTTCTGAAGAGAACACTTGTTAGGTTTACATGCGCCCACCGCCTAAATTAAATCGTGTAGGTTTTTCAGTGGCTTCCATATTTCTCTGTGGAACGCCAAGCCTGGACAAGAACCTTGTGACTTCCTTCATTTCTTGGTGTCTGTTGGATGTTCTTCTTGCACTCTTTTTTTCTTCTGGCAGAAGGTCCGTTCGGTTTATTATGCTTTGGTGGCTGTGGACATTTTGTACATATTTTGCCCGCTCTGGACAAGAACCTGGTGACCTCTGTTGCATCATGGAGCCTGATGTTCGCCATTTACAAATCTCAACCTTATATTTGTGTTGGCCGTGGTATAAAATAATTACAGGGGGAATTTAATTGCAGATAACCGCTACCGAACCTAAACTCATCCAGCTGGGACAGGAACTATTTCCTAGGGTTTGTTAGATGTTCTCCATGTCCTATGCCCTGCTAGTCACTCTTTTATTGTGTGGAGTCTATCGAATGTTCGTAATGGACATTGCCCAGTCTGAAGAAGAGTTCCATGGCTTCCATTTTTTTCCTTTTTTGCTATTGGTTGTTCTCCTCATACAGTGGAAAAGAAGATTGTGGATTACTATGTTTCCAATGTTCTCCATTTTCGCTGCCCAACGATGCCAGGAATTGAGTGGCTTCTTTTGTTTTGTTGTAGATGCCAGAGTTTCTCCTCGACCCTAGACAAGTGTCCTTACATTTGTGTTGGCTGTCGTAATGGGATAAAACTAATTGTATATGGTTTTTAATGGCTGGCAATCACTGTCCTTCCTTACACTTACACCCCGTTGACATCCAAATGTTTTGGTTAGGACTTTCCGATACTCTACCAGTAGAAGAATGGATGTTTACGGAGGACATTAATTTACCGATCATCGTGAAGTCCGAAGAACTGCCTGATCCACACCCTTTCAACTCTGCTTTTTAGCTCCTTTTTATGTTGGGAATACTCAACCACCAAATGAAGAACCACCAGCACAATGTAAATAGCTGCACGATAGCAGATGCCAGGGTTGCTCATTAAAGCCCGCACACTTTCCCATCCGGAGATAAATGAGATTCAAGGTTTTCGCATTCAGAAACACATTCTGGGATCAGATCGCGCAGGCATTCAGATATTGATTCGGAGTTGCCTTTTTAGCATGTTTTACCCGCAGGGCTGCAAGGTCCGCAGCTTATGACTTCACTGCCCGAGGCAGAATGTAGCGTACGGCTGAGCGGTTTTGCCAACATGCGAGGGGCTGGTGAGATTCATGCTTGGATTGCTGTATGTAGGGAGTGGAATGATTCACTGGGTTTAAGGATCACAAAAAAAAATAATTCAACCCTTTCTTTGCTGAAATATTGTGTATATCGTTTGATTTCTATGGTTGCAACCATGTTTGCCACTGTGTGTCCTCCTGTGTTGGACAAAAGACCATGTAGATAAACTCCTAGATCCGTTCACATTTTATGTGCTTATCTCTAATTTGTGGCTTGTTCCTTCCATTAACTTGGTCCTCTACTGGAGGATCTTTCCGTGGTGTTACATTTCCTACCCAGCGAAAACCAGCTCTGTGTTTGGTTATCCTTCTCTTCCGCGCTTATATCCAAGATAAATCAAGTCCTCCTCTTAGCAGAACATTGTCTTCTCAAGGCCATTTCCTATTTTTCATGTGAATAGAAGAAAACAAGCGATGGTCTTGGGTGCCGTTCCCTTGGATGAGGAACACTCCCCACCAATCTGAAAGCTTCTCGAAGGGGCATTGGTAGACTTTTAAATCTGGGCAATGGTTGACTAATTGACCACATGTCGACCATACAATCAGTCTAGCATGAAGTGTAGCTCTTCAGAACACATTGTATAGTTGTGTGTCTCTTCGCCCAGTCACTTCAAAGCCCAAAACCGTAAAAACCCATGAAGACCCAGGTTGAGTACTTGTTAGTATGATTTGTCTTGCTTCCATTTATCGCATGGCTCGAAAGCGACCACCATATTGGCAAGACTGGCTAGGCATTTTACCTGAAGTGTCCCACCCATTGTCTATATCCCAAAAGAGTCTTCCACCAACCCATCTCTGAATGCGAATTAGCTTCCTCTGTTTCGCATGCTAGTGATGGCCAGTTAGTATGTGATGTCTTGGTGGCCGCCATGTTTATAGCCAAGCGTATATATGAACAATTGAATATTGACTATAGGTCCACGCTGCTCTTGGCCAGGTGAGGTCCTGCATCATGTCCTGCATTCACCGGTTTGATATCGATCAAGAACACTTGGTAGCTTACACGGGGACAGGACACACACCAAGAGCAGAACATACCCCAAGGAGCAACGTGATGGATGCTGTGTATCTGCTCGCCGTGAATTACTTGGCCAGATGGCTGACTTTGGAGAGCCACTTTCAATTAGAAACACTGGGAAGTCAACAGATGGTGGAGAACGGGGAAGATCTCAACCAGGGCTTGGAAAAGGCCATCATTTACTTAATGAACATGTCTGTGGTTGTGGAGGGGAGGCAGTGCGAGCAAAGAAGAAAAAGATACAGTATTTTATGTTATTTAATGGTCTGGAGGGGAACAGTGTGTGTGTGTGTGTGTGTGTGTGTGTGTGTGTGTGTGTGTGTGTGTGTGTTATATCAAAAATCTGAAGGAAAAATATAATTTTAGTCATGCCTTAAATCAGAAGAAAAATCTTCAATGCGTTTCTTCATCGTTTTCTCCCTTTCTTTCCCTTTTAATGTTAAATTACTGCCAGCGTCATGTTTTTGGGAGGGTCGGGGGGGGGTAAATACTCAAATAGCTTGACATATCCGTCAGGCCGTCGTGCTTGCTGATCACTAGATGGGGGAGCATGGGATAAAAATCTATACTCCACTCCCTCTGGGAAAGCGTCAGACTAACCTGCGATGCACTTTAATACGTGACGGGCAGCTGCTCACGTGCATTTCCAGATGGGTGGACAATTTGGAAGAAAAAGCCTTATTTTACAGGAAAAGAAAAGAAAAAGTCATCAATTTGACATGTCTTGTACATTCCCAAGCTGAGATGTAAAGTATTATTTGCAGTATTTTCTGCGCTCTATAGAGAATGAAACGCCACCTTTTGGGATAAATTACTCTAGTATCTTAATAAATTGGCTTGCCTTGCTTTCTCTTCCTCCTCCTTCATTTCCCAACAGTTCGTTCGTTGTTTTTCTTTGCTTCCTTTCTCTCCTTTCATTTTCTGTATTCCTTCCTTCACGTCTCCACTATTCCCCATTTCTTTTTTCATTCATTTGTCTCTATCCCTCTTTCGCATCTCTGTACTCCTTCTTTCCCTTCCTCTTTATCCACCTTCCTTCTTCATTTGGTTTCCTTCCTTTCATTGTTTTTTCTCTTTCCCTCCTTTCTCTGTGTGCCTCCACTCCTTCCCTTTTCCCCTCCTTTCTCTGTATGCCTCCACTCCTTACCTTTTCCCCTCCTTTCTCTGTATGCCTCCACTCCTTACCTTTTTCCCTCCTTTCTCTGTATGCCTCCACTCCTTCCCTTTTTCCCTCCTTTCTCTGTATGCCTCCACTCCTCCCTCCTTTCTCTGTATGCCTCACTATTTCCCTCCTTTCCCTGTATGCCTCCTCCTCCTCCTTCCCTCCTTTCTCTGTATGCCTCCACTCCTTCCCTCTTTTCCTCCTTTCTCTGTATGCCTCCACTATTTCCCTCCTTTCCCTGTATGCCTCCTCCTCCTCCTTCCCTCCTTTCTCTGTATCCCTCCACTCCTTCCCTCCTTTCTCTGTATCCCTCCACTCCTTCCCTCCTTTCTCTGTATCCCTCCACTCCTTCCCTCCTTTCTCTGTATCCCTCCACTCCTTCCCTCCTTTCTCTGTATCCCTCCACTCCTTCTCCTTTCTCTGTATCCCTCCACTCCTCCCTCCACTCCTTTCGCTGTATCCCCTCCACTCCTTCCCTCCTTTCTCTGTATCCCTCCACTCCTTCCCTCCTTTCTCTGTATCCCTCCACTCCTTCCCTCCTTTCTCTGTATCCCTCCACTCCTTCCCTCCTTTCTCTGTATCCCTCCACTCTTTCCCTCCTTTCTCTGTATCCCTCCACTCCTTTCCTCCTTTCTCTGTATCCCTCCACTCCTCCCTCCACTCCATCCCTCCTTTCGCTGTATCCCCTCCACTCCTTCCCTCCTTTCTCTGTATCCCTCCACTACTTCCCTCCTTTATCTGTATCCCTCCACTCCTATCCTCCTTTCTCTGTATCCCTCCACTCCTTCCCTCCTTTCTCTGTATCCCTCCACTCCTTCCCTCCTTTCTCTGTATCCCTCCACTCCTTCCCTCCTTTCTCTGTATCCCTCCACTCCTTCCCTCCTTTCTCTGTATCCCTCCACTCCTTCCCTCCTTTCTCTGTATCCCTCCCTTCCTTCTTTTCTCTATCCCCTAAGCCCTTCCTTCCCCATGACTCCTTTTTTCCTTACTTCCTCTCTATCCATACCACCCCCTTATTCCTTTGTTTCCCTTCTCTATACCATCCACCCCTTCTTACCATTCTCTCTCCTTCCTCTATACCATCCACCCCTCATATTATGTCACCTTCCTTTCTATCCTCTCCAACCCTTCCTACCATTCTCTCTACTTCCTCTCTATACCATCCAGCCCTCCTATTCTCTCTCCTTCCTCTCTATCCTCTCCACCCCTTCCTACCATTCTTTACCCTTCCTCTCTTTCCTCTCCACCCCTTCCTACCATTCTCTCTATCCTCTCTATCCTCTCCACCCCTTCCTACCATTCTCTCTCCTTCCTCTCTATCCACCCCTTCCTACCATTCTCTCTCCTTCCTCTCTATCCTCTCCACCCCTTCCTACCATTCTCTCTTTCCTCTCTATCCTCTCCACCCCTTCCTACCATTCTCTCTCCTTCCTCTCCACCCCTTCCTACCATTCTCTCTCCTTCCTCTCTATCCTCTCCACCCCTTCCTACCATTCTCTCCTTCCTCTCTATCCTCTCCACCCCTTCCTACCATTCTCTCTATCCTCTCTACCCCTTCCTACCATTCTCTCTCCTTCCTCTCCACCCCTTCCTACCATTCTCTCTCCTTCCTCTCTATCCTCTCCACCCCTTCCTACCATTCTCTCTTTCCTCTCTGTCCTCTCTACCCCTTCCTACCATTCTCTCTCCTTCCTCTCTATCCTCTCCACCCCTTCCTACCATTCTCTCTCCTTCCTCTCTATCCTCTCCACCCCTTCCTACCATTCTCTCTCCTTCCTCTCTATCCTCTCCACCCCTTCCTACCATTCTCTCTCCTTCCTCTCTATCCTCTCCACCCTTCCTACCATTCTCTCTCCTTCCTCTCTATCCTCTCCACCCCTTCTTACCATTCTCTCTCCTTCCTCTCTATCCTCTCTACCCCTTCCTACCATTCTCTCTCCTTCCTCTCTATCCTCTCCACCCCTTCCTACCATTCTCTCTCCTTCCTCTCTATCCTCTCCACCCCTTCCTACCATTCTCTCTCTATCCTCTCCACCCCTTCCGACCATTCTCTCTCCTTCCTCTCTATCCTCTCCACCCCTTCCTACCATTCTCTCTCCTTCCTCTCTATCCTCTCCACCCCTTCCTACCATTCTCTCTCCTTCCTCTCTATCCTCTCCACCCCTTCCTACCATTCTCTCTCTTTCCTATGTCTCTTCTTTCTTTCATTTTTTTTCCTCGTTCACTTCCTTTCTCCATGTTCTTACTTCCTGGAAGTCTTATTTCATGGAGAATACTTTTTTCCCCATATTTCTTTTTTTCCCACTCAGATTAATAAAATATATTTTGTCAGCGTGTGTGATGTTGTCCTTTTGACCACTCGCAGACCCCCCTGTGATTTGGTTTGTGTACAGACGCATCCCCCTGTCGGAGAGACATTTCCAGCCGTTGACCTTGCTGTCCACGTGCGGTGTTACCTCCCTGTGAAATCGCTGTGTGCCGGCACCACGTTACATCCCTGGGCAGAATGTCAGCTTTTTTTTTCCACTACCAATTTAATGATCATTTTGCATCAGGGCTTCGCAAGTAAAATGGGCCCGTGGCCAAAATCGCACAACGTAGGACCTGTCACATGGGATATTTCACTCGCTGATTTTGGCCTAAATTAAAAGGTGTTCACACGTCAGGCAGAAATATGGGTAATTTTTATTTCATTTTATTTTTTTACAAAGTTTATAGCGTTTGTCTTATATTTCTTATGACATAATTATTCCAGCAATGTCTGGGTATTAATTAAATTAAAAGAATAATTTAAAAAAAAAAACACAATTTTTGTTTTTAACACAATTGAAAAATTCAACTAAAGAGTTTTTTAAACCATCCGAAATTGTTTAGATTATTTTTTCCACACACTCCTTTATTATGCAGTACTTAGCATGATAAAATACTTCTAAATTACATTTTTATTGACCTAAATGACCTCGGCCGTCATTTAAATTGTCTGGGAATAGCTTTGTCCCTGGTCCCGCCTCCAGCGCCTTTCCCTAATCCGTGAGTGTCCTCCTATTGGCCTTATCTGATATCTAGAAGTTTGAGATATATATAACAAAACGTGTATTTAATATATATATATATAAATATAACAAAACGTGTAATATATATAGAAACATAGAAAAATGTCGGCAGATAAGAACCTTTCGGCCCATCTAGTCTGCCCAATTACATGGATACTTTACCTGGATTTATCTTTTGTTTAGGATAGCCTTATGCCTATCCCATGCTTGCTTAAATTCAATCACTGTTTTGGCCTCTACCACTTCTACTGGAAGACTGTTCCATGTATCCACCACCCTCTCAGTAAAATAATGCTTCCTGATGTTACTTTTAAACCTTTGCCCCTCTAATCTAAGACTATGTCCTCTTGTTTTGCTATTTTGTTTCCTTTTAAATATACTCCCTTACTCTACCTTGTGGATTCCCTTTACGTATTTAAATGTTTCTATCATATCTCCTCTGTCTCGTCTTTTTTCCAAGCTGTACATGTTAAGATCATTAAGCCTTTCCTGGTAACTTTTCTCCTTCAAGCCGTACACCATTTTAGTAGCCCTTCTCTGAACTCTCTCTAAGATGTCTATATCCTTCTGGAGATACGGTCTCCAGTACTGCACACAGTACTCCAAGTGAGGTCTCACCAGTGCTCTGTACAGTGGCATGAGCACTTCCCTTTTCCTACTGCTAATACCTCTCCCTACACAACCAAGCATTCTGCCAGCATTTCCAAGCATTCTGCCAGCATTTCCTGCTGCTCTATTACATTGACTACTTACCCTTAGATCCTCTGAAATAATAATGACCCCTAAATCCCTTTCCTCAGATGTTGAGGTTAGGACTGTATCAAATAATATATATATATATATATATATCACGTTTTGTTGTGTGTGTATATATATATATATATATATGTTATTTTATACTCCTGTAATGTGTAAGATAATGCGCACCTCCCCTCACTGTTTCAGTTATTAATTAATTGCATTTTTCTGGAAAACCATTTATACTGGTAAATCATTTCATGAACTTGTTTTCAGGAGGAAACGGTACAAGCAGCTGACGTTCCCGTTATATCTCGTTAATGGGTTAACTATTCGGTCGGACTTCACTGGAAAGTACTTACACTGCATAGTTTATTTTTTTATTTCCTCCTAACTCTCTTCTTGCGTGTGAATTCAGACTTCGGTCAAAAATGAAGGTGAACCCACGATTTATCAGCTCGTAAAGGTCAATGCTGTCTGTCGTCACCGTTAAATGACATTTCCCAGACAACCTCTTCTTTTTGATCCAAGCCTTGCCACCCATGTAACGGGGGCGCCTACATTCCGGGGCGCTATAGTGTACACTCACTGTGATTGGTCCTCAGTGGTGTTTACGATACTCCGATTCTTTCATTGGCGTTCACTGGTTGGCTGTTGAGAGACACGAACAATCCACCGTCTGTATTGCCTGACCAACATAACACAAAGGCAATTTGTGTCAAAGTAGATGATTAGCTTTTATTTTTTCTTAACGTATTTTACCAGGACGGATACATTGAGATTTCTCTTGTTTTCAAGTATGTCCTGGGTGGCGAGTATGTACCGTTAGGTGTCTTGCCCAAGGACAGTTACTGGAGAGGTGATCTGGCCGGGATTCAAACCTGTGTCTCCACGTTTATAGAGCAGCAGGGCTGGACTGGGACAAAAAATCAGCCCTGAACTTCATCCAGACCAGCCCACTTTAATTGTGCAAACACACAAAAATCGTTTATAAACCAACCAGATCGCTCATCTAATCACTCTACAGATACCGGAGTTGCTGCAGAGCGATTGGGTAAAGCAACGCAGCAGCACTGAGGTTGAGGGCGCACCATTTCATAGGGTGAAGCGGATGCGCAGCGGGTATTATTGGCACAGTCGCCCCAATATGAGACAGTGGCCCCAATATGAGACAATGGCCCCAATATGAGACAATGGCCCCAATATGAGACAGTGGCCCCAATATGAGACAGTGGCCCCAATATGAGACAGTGGCCCCAATATGAGACAGTGGCCCCAATATGAGACAATGGCCCCAATATGAGACAGTGGCAGACTGTTCAGTGTTACAAATGGTTAGGAAGATCTCATCCATTATGGGCAGTGCAAGCTGCACGGTGAACCAGCATTCCCACCGGCAACCTGAGCCATCGGCCCACCGGGAATCTCCCTGTAGTTATTATGGTTATTACATGCCTCTAGAGCAGTGATGTTACCTCTACTCCATCCGGCCGGTAAACTTTATTGACAATTAGTATAGACCATATATACAGTATATATAACTCAAATTATTAGGCGATTACATAGGAAGCCTCCAAGACGTGCCTTTGAATCATCACCACAGGTATTCTACATCTAGAACTCACATCATCATATATACTGTATATATCAATCAAGCCTCATTGTAGGAAATCACATCACTACAAGACCATTACATGTGAAACTAAAAACCCCTCACACATGTTAGTGAATCAAAGGATCACTAGGAATTAGGGATGCACCGATACCACTTTTTTAAGACCGAGTACCGATACTTTTTAAAATACTCACCGATACCGAGTACCAATACTTTTATTTTATGTCATGTGAACGCTTTCCAATAAGAACAGACCTCATATAAAAATGCCCCCAGCTCACATGTATATACCCCGAGATAGATATATATATATCTAATGCCCCCAGCTCACATGTATATACCCCCGAGATAGATAGATATATATATATCTAATGCCCCCAGCTCACATGGAGTTTGCCCCCAGCTCTCATGGATTTGCCCCCAGCTCACATGGATATGCCCCCATCGAACGCTGGGGAAGCTGGCCGTGTGCATGAAAAGCACTCGGCCAGCGTTCACCTCCGGCAGCTGCAATACTCACCCCTTCCGAAGGTCCGGTCGCGCTGCTGTGATGCTTTCATGTGTCCGCCGGGCGCATCTGTGGCGCTGCCTCTCGGCTGGAGGCAGCATCACAGAAGTGCCAGCGGCCATGTGATCGTGCCACAGCAGCGCAACCGGACTTTCGGACTGGTGAGTATTGCAGCTGCCGGAGGGGAACGCTGGCCGCGTGCTTTTCATGCACGCGTCCAGCTTCCCCAGCCCCGCGGATACCGGCAAGCCGGCCCAGCGCTGGCTTCCGGGGGGGGGGGTGTATCGGGCCATTTGCATGAGTACTAAGTACTCGTGCAAACTGCAGTATTGGTGCCGATAATAGTATCGGTATCGGTGCATCCCTACTAGGAATTCACACATGATTAACTTATGATTTAGTATCAACAATAACCGAAAACATAGGTGGTATTAAACTCTGGTTAGCAACAATAACTACATAAATGTAAATGATCTTGACTTCTGATCTACGGTAATATAAACATGAATGATATTAGATCTCGATTAATATCAGTGATAACGCAAAACGTAATCGATATTAGTTTCTGATTAGTATTACTGATAACATAAAATCCATAAATCACCGAAAAGGTTGACGTTTTCATCTTTGCCATCGCCTTGGCTGGAAAGCTCTGTCGCTGTCGGGCAGGAGCACCATTTTGGAGAAGCAGCCCTGAGGATGCGTCCCTTCTCCGGTATGAGACTTCTTCCTGACCACACCGTCCCCCCGCCTTTTTAAGCCATCTTAAAACAATGGAGGATATTTTCAGTAACCAGCGATGACTTACACAAGTAGGAGTTGTCTTCCGTTGTACGCACACAAGTGCTGGTCAGGCGTTTGGCACCTGCAAGGGACAAACACACTCCCTTCTGTGAAGGTGAAATCGAACCCGTCCACAGGACGCACTCCCTAAACGAAGGTTAACAATAGGGTTATAAATTGTCTTGCAGTCATAGATATCTATATAAAAACGAAAACAAGGTTATTTATCTTCTTGTTTAGATCAGGAGTCATGCGCGGTCATGTTCTGGTCATTTCCAAAAGATGTTGACTGCTAATTCTAGATTGAATGGGTTCCATGAATCGAAATGTATTAACGTCATATTATCTGTTAATCAGGAGACAACAGTCAATACCCAACCAATCACCTCTTAATACACCGTCTCTGACTCTCTCTTGGTGGTTGCCGACATTGCCATGCCAATGATTATCGATTACCAGTTGGGGGACACCATAGTTGATTGGGGTTGTTTTAACATCTATACTTTTGGATAGTATTTTGACATGGAATGTATTTTTACATTGAGGGACCGTAGGGAGACGTCCATGCTCTATGGTTTTTCATTCCACTTGCCTGCCTTACCCATATGGCAACTTGGCATCTTTTCTTCAACCATAGGCCTGCATTCTTCCACTAGGCCCAGTGCCCTTCACTTCTCTATCTGCCCACCTGGCTTGTCATGGGAGCCCATTTCCTGTTGCGTTTGGTATACCTGAATGCAAGTCATGTCGACGGAGTCTCGGGCTTGTGCTTTGAACCCGGCACATGGACCAAGAAGAGATTGATCGCTGTAGTTTGAATACTCCGTCACCTCTCTCTGCTCTGCCGAATCCCTTCTGGCTGTCAGCTGTTCAGCCGTTTCGCTATGCCAATCTCTTTTACGGAGGGTTCACACTCCTGACAGATGCCATGTGAGCGGGTTAAGAAAACAGCAGATTGCGTCCTGCCCCGTTCCTTTGTGGGCGAGTGAGACGTGCACGTGGAGAGATGTCTGCGTTTCTCTGATCTCTGAATCACGTCCAAGACTCGATGAATGAGAAGCTTCAAGGACGGCATCTCATGGCCCTTGGAGAGTGGTGCAGGGTCTGTGGGGTCGAGAAGACTATTTTTTGAGTATTGATGGTGAATAGCAAGGGATGGAGGCGCGTGCACCTTTCCCAAATTTCAATAAAGACCATGTTTGGGTATTTTTTTGTTCTTTTTAGTTTGTCAAAGAAAATATACACTTAGTATCTTGACATGTCACCAGAGCTCCCCAAGAGATGGATGGATGCCCTAATCTGGAACTAAAAGTCCCGTAATGTAGCCTTGAGGTCTACGGTTTATGTGGACTTCATTAAGGATCCAAGGGCAGGTTGAGAATGATTGGAAACATAAGCTTCGTTTTTCCACACAATCGCCGATCTAACCTTTTTTTTTTTTTTTTTGAGAGGTGTGTCTAGGGAAAACGAACTACGAATCTTCATCTTTTTTTTTAAATGAAGGGCTTCCATGGACTCCCTGGTCAAGCCTCCTTGTGTTATGTCTTTGTTTTTACCAGTTTCCAATATCGTTAACATAAAACTGTCCTCTGCCGGAGGACCCCTTCCCAGGCTGGATTCAACGCGTTTGTCATTGCAAAAACACGTCCGACAGATGGTCAATCGATAAAAATAAAAAAATACAGATTCCTCGATTTATGGAAAAGTAAAATCGAGGTCAACCACGGACTTGATTTAATCGGAGATTGCCCAGCCCCACCGACCTCCTGCGACTCTAATAATTTGATGGGTTCTTTTTGTACGTTGGCCTTTTCTAAGTTGTTCCCTCATAAATTTCGTTGTACTTTTGTTTTCCAGCGAGCACGACTTGGGGGAGAATGATACATACGATGTCCCTTGTGAAGAAGATGACATTTACGAAGACATCATCAAAGTGGAAAATCAACAACCCATGGTAACTATCCCCAGGTCACCTCAAAGCTTAAATTCGGTTACAAATACAGAGAATTTTAAGGTTCTTCACTTCCTATGTTGATCTTCCCTGGGAGTTCAATGATTTGCAGGTGGACCTCCTGAGCGCTGTAGTATAAAACCAAGTCAGGAACTTAATAAATTCACCCTCTGCCATCATCTCTGCACTCATTGTTCTTTTAAGTCCACACCATACTTCTCTGCTACTGGGGAGGTACAGGACAGGTGTACACATGGAGAGAAAGTCCTAACGGAGGTAAACTGGTTGAAACTCAAGTCATCAGCTTCTTCATAGTCCATGATGAGGTCATGTAACGAATCAACGGTGGTTGCCATATGGTTCCTATTAGAAAATTCATGGTGCCATAAACCTACCACAGGGGCCAGCAACCTTGGCCCACCTTAAGTTTTGGAAGCCCATTTCCCATAGGTTTCGGCCAATCTAATCCATAGCTGAGCACCATGGAAGATGTAGTTTCATTACATCTGGAGTGCCAAGGGTCCTGACCTCTGACCTACAGGAACTTAAAGGTGTCCTTGGCAACATAAAGCAAAGTTCCCATCCATGAGATGTTGAGGATGAGCGCACTCTCAAAAGCTATGCCGCATCGATTCATCGTAGTGTATGATGGTATCGTCTCATCGGTGACTCTCAGAATGTACATTTCATGAAAAGATGGCCGTTCACTGGAAATGATGAGAAACCATCCAGTCACCCTGAATAATTTGAGTGAAGCCCATGAGAATCTGCCCATTAATCCCTAGAATTTAACAATCTGCTATTGTTCTCACCTTAGACCACCCAGCTAGATTCATGAATAGAAAATACACAACGATGAGCTCATGAGTGAAAATGTTGAATTTGTCCACCCCTTTTCAGGCGACCTGCCAGAGACAACATTGGATTAGTTCCTATGATACCGTGAGCTGTGTACACAGAGATACCGCGTCTGTGGTTCAAAGTACCAAGCACCAGGTTCCCCTCCTGTCCGTAGGTTTTGGCATGAGGTGCATCGGTTAATATGATGGAACACACCTGTTACGGAATGAGTTCGTCCTTACAACATGGCCTCTGCATCAAACTATCTAACTCCTCTATCTTTCTGTCTCTTTGTGTGTCTGTCTTTGTGTGTGCCTCTGTCTTTGTTTCTGTGTGTGTCTGTGTCTCTGTGCATCTGCCTGTCTGTGTCTCTGCCGGAGTCTGTGCCTGTGTATGCGTCTGCCTCTGTCTCTGTGTATCTGTACATCTGCCTGTGTCTCACTGTGCATCTGCCTGTGTGTCTGTGTCTCTGTGCCTGTGTGTTTGTCTGCCTCTGTGTATCTGGGTCTGTACATCTGCCTGTGTGTGTGTATTCCTTGTGTGTGTCTGTATTTTTGTGCATCTGCCTGTGTGTGTGTGTATCCGTGTGCATCTGCCTGTGTGTGTGTGTATCCGTGTGCATCTGCCTGTGTGTGTCTGTCTCAGGCAGACGCACAGAGACAGACGCACAGAGACAGACGCACAGAGACAGACGCACAGAGACAGACGCACAGAGACAGACGCACAATGTCTGTCTGTGTCTGTGTGGCTGTCTCTGTGTCTGTCTCTGTGTGTGTGTGGCTGTCTCTGTGTGTGTCCGTCTGTGTGTCTGTGCATCTGTGTGTGTATCTGCCTGTATCTGTGTGTCTGTCTCTTTGTCTGTGCATCTGCCTGTGCATCTGCCTGTGTGTGTCTGCCTGTGTCTCTGTGTGTATGTCTCTGTGTGTATGTCTCTGTGTGTATGTCTGTCACTGTGTGTCTTCCTATATTCCTATTTAAGGCTTTGTGCAACGTGCAGGAATATTAATGGATTTTTAAACCTTACAGAAGATAAATATATAACCCTAGTGATACATTTTTCGGGTGCTGCTGTAGGTAGTGCCTCATGGTACAGGTGTGGGATAAGGTGATGCCCACCGAAGCGTGCTGGGTCCCGCTCTGTCCTCTGCCAGCGGCCCCGGGGGCGGACGCGTACGCCTGAGATGAACCAGGAGTATTAAGCTTTGCCGCTTGGAAAGCTTCCATATTCCTCGGAGGTGACAGTTAAGAGCTCGAAAAAGGGCAAACGTTAAAGATGGAGATCGGAACCTGTCGGCTTTCCACGCGCTGGCGTCCTTTACGCTTTAAATCGTCTTTTAGCCGTGTCTATCCGAGCACTCGTCATGATGGCAGCCTCGGGGGCCGCTCGACTCTGCCAACTCGTTTAATGTCTTCAAAGATTCCGCTTCAGAGTTACAGAAAAAGAGGAAAATAAAATGTGCAACTGTCTCGTGCGCCGCCGCGCCACCGCTTCCTGGCCACCGCTTCCTGGCCACCGCTTCCTGGCCACCGCTTCCTGGCCATCGCTTCCCGGCCATCGCTTCCCGGCTACTGCTTCCCGGCTACTGCTTCCCGGCTACTGCTTCCCGGCCCATTGCTTCCCGGCCCATTGCTTCCCGGCCACTGCTTCCCGGCCCATTGCTTCCCGGCCACTGCTTCCCGGCCACTGCTTCCCGGCCCACCGCTTCCCGGCCCACCGCTTCCCGGCCCACTGCTTCCGGCCACCGCTTCCCGGCCACCGCTTCCCGGCCACCGCTTCCCGGCCACTGCTTCCCGGCCACTGCTTCCCGGCCATCGCTTCCTGGCCACTGCTTCCCAGCCATCGCTTCCCGGCCACTGCTTCCCGGCCACCGCTTCCCGGCCACTGCTTCCCGGCCATCGCTTCCTGGCCACTGCTTCCCAGCCATCGCTTCCCGGCCACTGCTTCCTGGCCACCGCTTCCCGGCCATCGCTTCTCGGCCACCGCTTCCCGGCTACCGCTTCCCGGCCACCATGGCTTTATAAAGCAACCCTTTAGCTAGCACTCCGTGCATATCTCACACTGGGAGCCCCCATGTCTTCCACCGCGTCCATGGAAGGGGTTAATGATTTCTGTAAATCCTCCATAACACTCTCTCCAGTGATATTGCAGTATTCGGCAGCATCGAAATTGGCCCATACAGATCTATCAATTTTTGTCTATTCACAAATCGCCGAAGTGCACCGACATTGCGGCAAAATGACCGTATTTCAGTGATTTCAAGTCGACAGGTTTAAGCAGGCGAATCCATTAGGTTTTAGTGTAATTACTGGAAATTCTTTTTAAAGACCATTATTTTCATTTTTTTTTACAAAAAGCTTATCGTATAAAAGACCTTTTTTTTTATTATTTTTAACAGATCTTCTTATTTAACAGAACTTTTTTTTTTTTTTTACTGACCTTTTCTTGATTTTTTTTTTTTTTAACGGGCCTTTTATTTATTCAGAGACCGTTTTACTGCATTTTTATTAATTAACCTCCTATTAGGAAATTTAATTTTCCATTTTCGATGCAATACGGTGAACATTCGGTGAATATTAAATTCCCCATGTTTTTGGGGCGAAATGGGATCTCCGAGATGCGCCGAAATGAACTCCATTTCGGTGCTTTGTGAATAGACCCTCTATATGTTGCAGGGTCACGTCCTAAAAAAAGAAGTGTAGGAACTCCGAGGTATCTGCCAACTAACAAAGTCAACTCTCACGTAAGACGCCAACAACACTCTAATTTGTGATTTAATTATGGTTGAATTTTATGGAAAAAGCGCAGAAAATAAGATTTTATTATGATTTAACATGGAAAGACACGATTAAACGCTTTATAGTGTGCGTGACCAACAGGAACTCCGTTCCTCCTGCTAAAACAGTGGAGGATCTGCGTTTCCACACATTCCTGCTCGACATCTATACACATACAGTTACTTTTTTTTTTTTTTATAATATATTTCAGATAATCCCCAGAATAATTTATATTTAACTTTTTTCCCCTCCCTGCTTCAGATAAGGTACATGCAGGTAAGCGCGTCCTATCAGCGTCCATTGCCGTGCATGCCCGATGATCCGGTGTTGTCCTCTCGCACCGTCCCTTCCACTTATTACCATCGTACATGTCCAGGAGGGTTGGGATTAGTCATGTTGGATGGTTGGATTAAGAGTGTTATTTGGGGGCAGGAGGGTCGGAATTAGTCATGGTGGATGGTCGGATTAAGAGTCCTATTTGGGGGCAGGAGGGTCAGAATTAGTCATGTTGGATGGTCGGATTAAGAGTGTTATTTGGGGGCAGGAGGGTCGGGATTAGTCATGTTGGATGGTCGGATTAAGAGTGTTATTTGGGGGCAGGAGGGTCGGAATTAGTCATGGTGGATGGTCGGATTAAGAGTCCTATTTGGGGGCAGGAGGGTCGGGATTAGTCATGTTGGATGGTCGGATTAAGAGTCCTATTTGGTAGCAGGAGGGTCGGGATTAGTCACGTTGGATTAAGAGTCCTATTTGGGGGCAGGAGGGTCGGGATTAGTCATGTTGGATGGTCGGATTAAGAGTCCTATTTGGGGGTAGGAGGGTGGGGATTAGTCATGTTGGATGGTCGGATTAAGAGTCCTATTTGGGGGCAGGAGGGTCGGGATTAGTCATGTTGGATGGTCGGATTAAGAGTCCTATTTGGGGGTAGGAGGGTGGGGATTAGTCATGTTGGATGGTCGGATTAAGAGTCCTATTGGGTCAGGAGGGTCGGGATTAGTCATGTTGGATGGTTGGATTAAGAGTCCTATTTGGGGGAAGGAGGGTCGGGATTAGTCATGTTGGATGGTCGGATTAAGAGTCCTATTGGGGAAGGAGGGTCGGGATTAGTCATTTTGGATGGTCGGATTAAGAGTCCTATTTGGGGGAAGGAGGGTCGGGATTAGTCATGTTGGATGGTCGGATTAAGAGTCCTATTTGGGGGCAGGAGGGTCGGGATTAGTCATGTTGGATGGTCGCATTAAGAGTCCTATTTGGGGGCAGGAGGGTCGGGATTAGTCATGTTGGATGGTCAGATTAAGAGTCCTATTTGGCGAAAAATAGTGCGTCCAGTTGCTGGAGGATTTTCTAGAAAAAAGGCATCAAAAAGCACATGTTTTATCCCTAATTACAGGGATGTAAATAACCCAATGGGATGGGGGGTCGTAGCCCATGGTCCATTGTACATGGATCTGGTGCTTCGTTGCTCTCCAAAATTTTAATTTCCAGTTTGCCTGTCCATCAGCCGGTTTGGAAAGGCCGCCTGCGTGCCCGGACTGGCATAAGAGCCTACCTGGGACAGATAACCCCGTTAGAAAGATTTCTTCTGATTTAATTAATCCATTTTATGAACTTTTATTAACCCAATAACTGCCGCTCGCAAGAGAACATGGGATTTATCCACACGGCGAGTGGAAATAAATCTGGTTTTTCACCCAACATGGCACTTATTTCCGGTAGTTTTTGGTAAGACGCGTCCGCATTCTGTGACGCTGGTCGAGTTTTTGCGAGAGCACCGCGTCCCCCGACACTAATAAAATCTTCCTTTTCTCCCCCAGAAAATGGGAATGACTGAAGACGACAAAAGGAAGTGCTGCTTACTGGAAATACGTGAAACCGAAGACCGCTACTACAGAACTCTGGAAGATATTAAAGCGGTGAGCTCCCGCGACCATCGACTTGCCGGGTCCCCTTTGAAGCTGTATTGGTCGGGGGGGGGGAGAGATGCGTCGGCCGCGCTCATCCTTTTTGCCGGCTATAAATTATTCATCGCGTATCGCACAGAGATCCTTTAAATTTAATTTCCATCTATATTCTCGCGCGGCTCTTTCCATTGAAAGCTCGGCAATAGTTCTCCGGTGATAGAAAGACGTCGAATCGACTGGACGAGCTGGCGGTGTATTCAATTCTAACAGCCTGAGCTATTCAGACTCCTCTTACCCATCGGTCTGTGACACGGGGAGGCCGGGGTTGGTACCCAGCATGCTCAGTCAGCTTTAAAGTCAATGGAGTGTGATAGGAAATGCTTCCATCTATAAATACAGTACATACAAACATGTGTGTGTGTAATATACTGTGTGTGTGTATATATATATATATATAATATTTTTTAATATTGTATGCAGATATTTTTTCCCTTTTTTATATTATATATTTTAACATTTTGTAGATATATTTTTAGTATTACGTAAATTTCTTTCTTCATGATATATACTTTATTTTAATATTTTTATATAGCTATAATATTTTTTAGTGTGTGTATAGGTATATATTTGTGGTGTGTGTGTGTATATATACAGTTGCAAGAAAAAGTATGTGAACCCTTTGGGATTACGTGGAGTTTTGCATGAATTGGTCATAAAATGTGCTCTGATCTTCATCTAAATCACAACAATTTGAAAAACACAGTCTGCTTAAAATAATACAACATAAACATTATATGTTTTCATGTGATTATTGAACAGAACATGTAAACATTCACAGTGCAGGGTGGAAAATGTATGTGAACCCCTAGCCGAATGACTTCTCCAAGAGCTAATTGGAGCCAGGAGTGAGCCAACCTTGAGTCCAATCAGTGTGATATTATTGGATGTGTTGCTGAAAGCTGTCCTGCCCTTTAAAAACACACACCAGTTTTGGGTTTACTGGTTTCAAGAAGCACTGCCTGATGTGAACCATGCCTCGCAGAAAAGAGCTCTCAGAAGACCTACGATCAAGAATTGTTGACTTGCATGAAGCTGGAAAGGGTTACAAATGTATCTCCAAGAGCCTTGATGTTCATGTGTCCACGGTAAGACAGACTGTCTACAAATGGAGAAAGTTCAGCACTGTTGCTACTCTCCCTAGGCGTGGTCGTCCTGTAAAGATGACTGCAAGAGCACAGCGCAGAATGCTTAATGAGGTAAAGAAGAATCCTAGAGTGTCAGCTAAAGACTTAACAAAAATTTTAGCATGTGCCAGAGATTTCTGTGACACATGTACAATAAGGAAAACATTAAACAAGAATGGAGTACATGGGAGGACACCACGGAGGAAGCCATTGCTGTCCAAAAAGAATATTGCAGCACGTTTGAAGTTTGCAAAAGATCACCTGGATGTTCCACAGCACTACTGGAAAAATATTCTGTGGACAGATGAAACCAAAATTGAGTTGTTTGGAAAAAACACAACACTATGTGTGGAGAAAAAAAGGCACAGCACACCAACATCAAAACCTCATCCCCACTGTAAAACATGGCGGAGGGAGCATCATGGTTTGGGGCTGCTTTGCTGCCTCAGGGCCTGGACGGATTGTTGTCATTGATGGAAAAATGAATTCCAGAGTTTATCAAGACATTTTGCAGGAAAACGTAAGACCATCTGTCCGCCAACTGAAGCTCCGCAGAGGATGGGTGATGCAACAGGACAATGACCCAAAGCATACAAGTAATTCAACAAAAGAATGGCTTCAACAAAACAAAATACGCCTTCTGGAGTGGCCCAGTCAGAGTCCTGACCTCAACCCGATTGAAATGCTGTGGCATGACCTTAAGAGAGCGATTCACACCAGACATCCCAAGAATATTGCTACACTGAAACAGTTTTGTGAAGAGGAGTGGTCCAAAATTACTCCAGGTCGTTGTGCAGGTCTGATCTGCAACTACAGGAAACGTTTGGTTGAGGTTATTGCTGCCAAAGGAGGGTCCATCCAGTTATTAAGTCCAAAGGTTCACATACTTTTTCCACCCTGCACTGTGAATGTTTACATGTTCTGTTCAATAAAAACATGAAAATATATAATGTTTGTGTTGTATTATTTTAAGCAGACTGTGTTTTTCTAATTGTTGTGACTTAGATGAAGATCAGAGCACATTTTATGACCAATTCATGCAAAACTCCACGTAATCTCAAAGGGTTCACATACTTTGTCTTGCAACTATATATATATAATTTTTTTTATATTTTAACAATTTCTATAGATATTTTTTCTTAATATTTTATATATTTTTCTTTATTATTAAATACTGATCTGTTCTTTCAATGTCATGGATATAGTGTAACATTTTATAAAAGCAAGCAGAAGGGGGGCTAGGGTGGATTGGGTAGGGGGTTTGCATGGATAGGGTTGGGGCTAGGATGGGTGGATTGGTGGTTAGGGTGGGTGGAGCAGGGGTTAGGGTGGGTTTGGTGGATTGGCGGTTAGGGTGGGTTGGGTGGGGGGGTTAGGATGGGTTGGGTGGGGGGTTGGGATGGGTTGGATAGAGTTGGGATGGATTTGGTGGTGGGGTTGGGTGTTAGGATGGGTTGGGTAGGGAGTTGGGATGGGTTGGGTAGTGGGGTTAGGATTGGTTGGGAAGGGGGTAGGGAGTTGGGATGGGTTGGGTAGTGGGGTTAGGATTGGTTGGGAAGGGGGTAGGGAGTTGGGATGGGTTGGGTAGTGGGGTTAGGATTGGTTGGGAAGGGGGTAGGGAGTTGGGATGGGTTGGGTAGTGGGGTTAGGATTGGTTGGGAAGGGGGTAGGGAGTTGGGATGGGTAGTGGGGTTAGGTTGGGTAGGGAGATGGGATGGGTAGGGAGTTGGGATGGGTTGGCTGGGGGGATGGAATGGAATGTGATGGTTTGGGGGTTAGGATGGGTTGGGTAGGGTTGGGGGTTAGGATGGGTTGGGTAGAGAGATGGGTTGGGTAGGGTTGGGGGTTAGGATGGGTTGGGTAGGGAGATGGGTTGGGTAGGGTTAGGGGTTAGGATGGGTGTTGTAAATACTAATAGTGGAATAGTGTGGTCAAGAAGGGTAAACTGAGGACAGATGATACACCCATAAAAAAACACTGATACGCATCATGATGTGCATCTGATGACGGTGCTGCTATGCTCTGGTGATTTATATGTATATATCTTCGTGCCGCTATAACATGACACGTAACACTTGGACTCTTTAAAGGAACCTTTGTGTCCTGATCTGTTCTGTTTTTCGTTCCCTTTTTGTTTCAGAATTACATGATCCCACTGAAGTGTTTGCTGAGTCATGGGGACATGGACACCATCTTCATTAACCTAGAGGTGAGTGCGCTGCTGACTCTGATATTCTGGTCGGGGCCTGGGGTAACCCTGGGGGGGATCAGGACCTTCTTTTATCCAGTTTGGTGACATATGTTGCAGCAGCTGTGGATAACCTGCCAATCATTCCTCTCATCCATCGCAGGAACTCATCAAAGTTCATTACCACTTCCTGAAGACCATCGAGCTCTCCACCATGTCCGGCGGCAGCACCATGGGCCAGGTCTTCCTGGACTACAAGGAAAGGTAAGCGATGCCTGACCGTGTTACTTGGTTGTGTGTGTGTGTGTGTGTGTGTGTGTGCGTTTATATACAGTTCTTGAAGTGATGGAGGGACGGGTCATATCACGACAAAAACAGACGAGAGACGCACTCACAAAACTTAAAGCAATAAAAAGTCATAAATTTATTAAATCTCAAAAGCAAGCAAAATTCAAAAATACATTTTTAAAGATAAATCTGATAAATATACATATATGTATAATGACAAAATATATAAAAATAGTAGATAAATATGAAAGCATGGAAATAAAATATATTAAATATTAGATAAATGTGAAAGCATGCAAATATATTAAATAAAATATATTAAATATTAGATAAATGTGAAAGCATGCAAATATATTAAATAAAATATATTAAATATTAGATAAACGTGAAAGCATGCAAATATATTAAATAAAATATATTAAATATTAGATAAATGTGAAAGCATAAAAATATATTAAATATTAGATAAATATGAAAGCATGCAAATATATTAAATAAAATATATTAAATATTAGATAAATATGAAAGCATACAAATATATTAAATATTAGATAAACGTGAAAGCATGCAAATATATTAAATAAAATATATTAAATATTAGATAAACGTGAAAGCATACAAATATATTAAATATTAGATAAACGTGAAAGCATACAAATATATTAAATATTAGATAAATATGAAAGCATGCAAATATATTAAATAAAATATATTAAATATTAGATAAATATGAAAGCATGCAAATATATTAAATAAAATATATTAAATATTAGATAAATATGAAAGCATACAAATATATTAAATAAAATATATTAAATATTAGATAAATATGAAAGCATACAAATATATTAAATATTAGATAAATATGAAAGCATGCAAATATATTAAATAAAATATATTAAATATTAGATAAATATGAAAGCATGCAAATATATTAAATAAAATATATTAAATATTAGATAAATATGAAAGCATGCAAATATATTAAATAAAATATATTAAATATTAGATAAATATGAAAGCATACAAATATATTAAATAAAATATATTAAATATTAGATAAATATGAAAGCGTACAAATATATTAAATATTAGATAAATATGAAAGCATGCAAATATATTAAATAAAATATATTAAATATTAGATAAATATGAAAGCATGCAAATATATTAAATAAAATATATTAAATATTAGATAAATATGAAAGCATACAAATATATTAAATAAAATATATTAAATATTAGATAAACGTGAAAGCATACAAATATATTAAATATTCGATAAATGTGAAAGCATGGAAATAAAATATATTAAATATTAGTTAAATATAAGAGCATACAAATAGAATATTTATATATATATATGTGTGTGTGTATATATGTTTTTTTCCCGTTATGTGGAGGCCTCCTGGTGTTAATACATCTTGTAGTGGTGTGTTAACCCTCATTGATACAGAGACAATGGGGCGGTATGTGACTCACCCCCCTGGAATGCTGGGGGTTTCAGACGCCGCCGCCGCGCGCTATCACAGGTCGCGGAGAGATTTGTCAGTAATAATGGAATTTTCTGGGTTTAAAGGTGTAGCAGCGGTTAGTCCTGGCAGACCTGACTCACGCCGGAGCTATGCCGTGCAAATGGTGAGCGAGGTGAGAGGCCGGGCTGCGGTCTAGACGGCGCTGTGCGACTCGGGGCTTGAAGCCGTGCTACAATAGGAGCAGGAAGCGCACGCTCGAGCGAGCACAAGTCTGCGCAGTCTAACACAATAGCCACACGATTCATGTGGAGCGCCATGTGCCCGAGCCGCCCCCAAGATGAAGAGTATAGGGGTATATGTATGTGTCTGCTGCCTTCAACCCAGAAATATCTGGTGGGGGGGGTCACCCTGTCTCTGCATGGCATAATACATCCATAAGGTGCATAGTAACGCGCTCAGGTGATTCGTTACTGCTCTTCCCTTCGTGGCAGAATTTGGGGGAATTCGCTAACTTTAGTTAAAGTATAAAATTCGTCCACACAACAAATACTCACCCGGCACAAACTGAAGATAACGTGGGGGGATCTGTCCCCCCCCCCCCTGCCAGTTCCTACACCTGTGCCCGCTGCCCTTTATCTAATAGAGGTGAAGCGTTGATCTGTGCCTCGAGTAGCTGCTCTCTCTGTAGCGCCCGTCACCGTTTGATGGGGCCATGGGGTGGACGTGTTATCACGAGACACGAATCCGTGCAGATATCCGGAATCCACAAGGCGATGCTGGCTTTTACACGATTCGCCTGTCCCGGCCACGTCCCGGGGCTCCGCACCCACTCAGACGTTAGTGACAGACCTCGCAGTGTGCTGCCCCCTGGTGGGGTTATTCTGCGGGGGTACGGGGGGTGCTTTACATTTGTGACAGTCTCCTATAATACGCAGACGCCAGTCCCGTCACCCCGCACAATGACGTATTCTGCTTACAGATCTTCACGGGTGTCGAGTGAATCAAGAATCCGGCGTCAGGCCTGCCCTTTGGGTGGGGCGAGCAGGGCACACGTCATGGACCATGCAGATTTGGGGGCCCCGCACCACTGCACTTACACTCCATGTGATAGAAAGTGTCCTCTATCTGGGGAACAGGGGGTGTCTATCTATGGAGGGGTGTTGAGGGGATGACTTGTCTGTCTGAGGGTGAGAGGGGTCATTGGTCTCCAGGGGCAAGAGCAGGGTCGGCCCAATCCAGTGTGCTACCTGGAGGCAAGGATGAATTGCTGTACCCCCCCCCCAAAAAAAAGAACCCAAAACATGTGGTTTGTATGAACGTATCACAGAGCGCCACAGCAATAAAACCGTAATGTGCGGTGTGTATGAGCGTATCACAGAGTGCCACAGCAATAAAACTCACAGTACTGTGCAGTGTGTATGAGTATTAGACATGTGCACAGCACAAAATTTCGTTTTGAACTAATGAATTAATCCTAAAATGCAATTTATTTAGTTGCTAAAGAAATTCGTTTTCAGTTCTTTAGTATGAAAACTAATTTCATTCATCCGAAAACCAGCGGATACAATTATTATTGTAGTGGTGGCTCCTCAGAAGGCTGAGATTGCTGCTCGTTTCAGTATCTCTCACTCTCAGCACAATGTGGGCCATATTACATAGTTGGTGCTAACTTAACCAGAGCTGTTGTAAACTTCCCAGAGCCATTATAGCCTATGAAGGTTTTCAGTTTACAACAGCACTGGTTAAGTTAGCACCAACATTGTAATACTGCCCCGTGTCAGGCAAAGCTGTTACAGTAACTGACTGCTGCTCATCACAGCGCTCAGAGTTTCAGTAAAACTAGTAAATAATATTTTTATATAAGAGGTTATAACAATATTATTCCCTTGTTTTACTGAAACTCTGAGCGCTGTTACAGTTAGTTACTGTAACAGCTGAGCCTGATACATTGTACTGAGAGATAATATAACAAGCAACCAATCTCAGCGCTCACAGCCACTGGATTAAAGGGCTAAAAAAAAAAGGCTCCTCTCTGTATAATGTTTAAAACATCCTCCTGCATTAATTAATACCCCTCTCTGTATAATGTATAGAACATCCTCCTGAATTAATTAATGTCCCTCTCTGTATAGAAAATCCTACTGCATTGGCATGTGGAGGGTGCAGAACTTCGGATGTTGCGCTCTTCATTGCTGGTCTCCTTCACTCAATGTAATATCACAAAAAGGACTGAAACTAAAATGTAGTGCATTTTATTTTAGTTTCTTTCGTTTTTGGTACTGAGCAGTTTCGTATCTCTTGAGTCATACGAAAACTAAATTATCCCAAAATTCGGACTAAATCGTTTTAGTACTAAAACGAATGCACATGTCTAATGAGTATAGCACAGAGCTCCACAGCAATAAAACTCTCAGTAATGTGCAGTGTGTATGAGCGATTCACAGAGCTTCACAGCTATAAAACTCTCAGTAATGTGCAGTGTGTATGAGCGAATCATGGAATCCGCAGCAATAAAACCCATAGTAATGTGCGCTGTGTGTGTATGAGCGTGTCACAGAGCTCCACCGCAATAAAACTCACAGTAATGTGCGGTGTGTATGAGCGTGTTACTGATTCTGATCAACATACACCCCTATCGTCCCCCATCATCGCTTAATCCCCCTGTAACTTTGACATATATGAAAGCAGCAGTTCCCTCTTGTCACGGACACCGGGTGCAGGGCGCCATCTAGAGGATAC
Organism: Leptobrachium leishanense; assembly: GCA_009667805.1. Classification (NCBI taxonomy): domain Eukaryota; kingdom Metazoa; phylum Chordata; class Amphibia; order Anura; family Megophryidae; genus Leptobrachium; species Leptobrachium leishanense. Next base: position 140,181,377 of record CM019071.1, read on the forward strand.
TTTGCAAACAAAGTTTCATTCTACAGATGGTCTGGAGCACAGAAGGTGAACCTCGACACTCCAGATGTTTCAAAACTCCATGTCCCATGATGCTCTGCTACAGATGAGATTGTTGCAAGATTAATATGTTAGAGAGATTATGATTTTTAAGCCCGCGCTCCCTTTATTAGACGTTTAAATCGCTACAGGTTTTTTAGGACGTGTATTTTGCTGCACGTTCATTGATTGCGCAGACAATCGTCTCTTTTGTTAATCCTATCCGTATCTTTGTGTGGGTCACAGTCCCTCGCTGACTGGTCTTTCTGCAATCCCCCCCCCCTTTTTATTTTGTTTTGGCGTCTTTCCAGTGTCTTTTATATAAAGTACTTATCGCAAACTGTACCACGAGACGCAGCCTGTCACATCACCGACACGTCGAGGCGCAACAGAGCTGCTAATATTTGCTCTTTTTTAGGAAAGTTAAACACATTCTCTACTAATTTTTCTCCAATTATCTCCGATATCCTCTGACAGCTGCGTAATTGGACTCTTTGTTCTCGTGCGCATTGCTGGGACTGGATCCGCGTCGTCTTATCTCTGCAGTAATGAGCGCGCTCGTTTGCAATATCATTATTTTCTGGGTTTTTTTAGCTTGCAGGAATTCACAGCTTGCGTTTATTGGTTGCGGCTGCAGAGGTATTTTGTGCGTTTATTGGTTGCGGCTGCAGAGATATTTCGTGCATTTGTGGTGGTTGCAGAGATATTTTGTGCATTTATTGGTTGCGGCCGCAGAGATATTTCTTGCATTTATTGGTTGCGGCTGCAGAGATATTTCGTGCATTTATTGGTTGCGACTGCAGAGATATTTCTTGCGTTTATTGGTTGCGGCTGCAGAGATATTTCTTGCGTTTATTGGTTGCGGCTACAAAGTTATTTTGTGCATTCATTGGTTGCAGCTGCAGAGATAGTTCGTGCATTTATTGGTTGCGGCTGCAGAGCTATTTCTTGCATTTATTGGTTGCAGCTGCAGAGATATTTCTTGCATTTATTGGTTGCGGCTGCAGAGCTATTTCTTGCATTTATTGGTTGCAGCTGCAGAGATATTTCTCGCATTCATTGGTTGCAGCTGCAGAGATAGTTCATGCATTTATTGGTTGCAGCTGCAGAGATATTTTGTGCATTGGTTGCAGCTGCAGAGATATTTCTTGCCTTTATTGGTTGCGGCTGCAGAGATATTTCTTGCATTTATTGGTTGCGGCTGCAGAGCTATTTCTTGCATTTATTGGTTGCGGCTGCAGAGCTATTTCTTGCATTTATTGGTTGCAGCTGCAGAGATATTTCTCGCATTCATTGGTTGCAGCTGCAGAGATATTCAGTGCATTTATTGGTTGCAGCTGCAGAGATATTTCTTGCATTTATTGGTTGCGGCTGCAGAGATATTTCTTGCATTCATTGGTTGCAGCTGCAGAGATAGTTCGTGCATTTATTGGTTGCGGCTGCAGAGATATTTCTTGCCTTTATTGGTTGCGGCTGCAGAGATATTTCTTGCATTTATTGGTTGCGGCTGCAGAGATATTTCACATTCATTGGTTGCAGCTGCAGAGATAGTTCGTGCATTTATTGGTTCCGGCTGCAGAGATATTTCTTGCCTTTATTGGTTGCGGCTGCAGAGATATTTCTTGCATTTATTGGTTGCGGCTGCAGAGATATTTCTCACATTCATTGGTTGCAGCTGCAGAGTATTTCTTGCATTTATTGGTTGCGGCTGCAGCGATATTTCTTGCATTTATTGGTTGTGGCTGCAGAGCTATTTCTTGCATTTATTGGTTGCGGCTGCAGAGATATTTCTCGCATTCATTGGTTGCAGCTGCAGAGATAGTTCGTGCATTTATTGGTTGCGGCTGCAGAGATATTTTGTGCATTGGGGCAGCTGCAGAGATATTTCTTGCCTTTATTGGTTGCGGCTGCAGAGATATATCTTGCATTTATTGGTTGTGGCTGCAGAGATATATCTTGCATTTATTGGTTGTGGCTGCAGAGATATTTCTTGCATTTATTGGTTGCGGCTGCAGAGATATTTCTTGCATTTATTGGTTGCGGCTGCAGAGCTATTTCTCACATTCATTGGTTGCAGCTGCAGAGATAGTTTGTGCATTTATTGGTTGCGGCTGCAGAGATATTTTGTGCATTGGTTGCGGCTGCAGATATATTTCTTGCATTTATTGGTTGCGGCTGCAGAGCTATTTCTTGCATTTATTGGTTGCGGCTGCAGAGATATTTCGTGCATTGGTTGCGGCTGCAGAGAGATTTCTTGCCTTTATTGGTTGCGGCTGCAGAGATATTTTGTGCATTGGTTGCGGCTGCAGATATATTTCTTGCATTTATTGGTTGCGGCTGCAGAGCTATTTCTTGCATTTATTGGTTGCGGCTGCAGAGATATTTCGTGCATTGGTTGCGGCTGCAGAGATATTTCTTGCCTTTATTGGTTGCGGCTGCAGAGATATTTCGTGCATTTATTGGTTGTGGCTGCAGAGATATTTCGTGCATTTATTGGTTGTGGCTGCAGAGATATTTCGTGCATTTATTGGTTGTGGCTGCAGAGATATTTCTCACATTCATTGGTTGCGGCTGCAGAGATATTTCTTGCATTTATTGGTTGCGGCTGCAGAGATATTTCTTGCATTTATTGGTTGCGACTGCAGAGATATTTCTTGCGTTTATTGGTTGCGGCTGCAGAGATATTTCTTGCATTTATTGGTTGCGGCTGCAGAGATATTTCGTGCATTTATTGGTTGCGACTGCAGAGATATTTCTTGCGTTTATTGGTTGCGGCTGCAGAGATATTTCTTGCATTTATTGGTTGTGGCTGCAGAGATATTTCTTGCATTTATTGGTTGCGGCTGCAGAGATATTTCGTGCATTTATTGGTTGTGGCTGCAGAGATATTTCGTGCATTTATTGGTTGTGGCTGCAGAGATATTTCTCGCATTTATTGGTTGCAGCTGCAGAGATATTTCTTGCGTTTATTGGTAGCGGCTGCAGAGATATTTCTTGCGTTTATTGGTAGCGGCTGCAGAGATATTTCTTGCGTTTATTGGTTGCGGCTGCAGAGATATTTCTTGCGTTTATTGGTTGCGGCTGCAGAGATATTTCGTGCGTTTATTGGTTGCGGCTGCAGAGATATTTCTCGCATTTATTGGTTGCAGCTGCAGAGATATTTCTTGCGTTTATTGGTAGCGGCTGCAGAGATATTTCTTGCGTTTATTGGTTGCAGCTGCAGAGATATTTCTTGCGTTTATTGGTTGCGGCTGCAGAGATATTTCTTGCGTTTATTGGTAGCGGCTGCAGAGATATTTCTTGCGTTTATTGGTAGCGGCTGCAGAGATATTTCTTGCGTTTATTGGTAGCGGCTGCAGAGATATTTCTTGCGTTTATTGGTAGCGGCTGCAGAGATATTTCTTGCGTTTATTGGTTGCAGCTGCAGAGATATTTCTTGCGTTTATTGGTAGCGGCTGCAGAGATATTTCTTGCGTTTATTGGTAGCGGCTGCAGAGATATTTCTTGCGTTTATTGGTAGCGGCTGCAGAGATATTTCTTGCGTTTATTGGTAGCGGCTGCAGAGATATTTCGTGCGTTTATTGGTTGCGGCTGCAGAGATATTTCGTGCGTTTATTGGTTGCGGCTGCAGAGATATTTCGTGCGTTTATTGGTAGCGGACTGCAGAGATATTTCGTTGCGTTTATTGGTTGCAGCTGCAGAGATATTTCGTGCGTTTATTGGTAGCGGCTGCAGAGATATTTCGTGCATTTATTGGTTGCGACTGCAGAGATATTTCTTGCGTTTATTGGTAGCGGCTGCAGAGATATTTCGTGCGTTTATTGGTTGCGGCTGCAGAGATATTTCGTGCATTTATTGGTTGCGGCTGCAGAGATATTTCGTGCGTTTATTGGTAGCGGCTGCAGAGATATTTCGTGCGTTTATTGGTAGCGGCTGCAGAGATATTTCGTGCATTTATTGGTTGCGACTGGAGAGATATTTCTCGCATTTATTGGTTGCGGCTGCAGAGATATTTCTTGCATTTATTGGTTGCGGCTGCAGAGATATTTCGTGCATTTATTGGTTGCGACTGCAGAGATATTTCTTGCGTTTATTGGTTGCGGCTGCAGAGATATTTCTCACATTCATTGGTTGCGGCTGCAGAGATATTTCTTGCATTTATTGGTTGCGGCTGCAGAGATATTTCGTGCATTTATTGGTTGCGGCTGCAGAGATATTTCGTGCATTTATTGGTTGCGACTGCAGAGATATTTCGTGCGTTTATTGGTTGCGGCTGCAGAGATATTTCTCGCATTTATTGGTTGCAGCTGCAGAGATATTTCTTGCGTTTATTGGTAGCGGCTGCAGAGATATTTCGTGCGTTTATTGGTAGCGGCTGCAGAGATATTTCGTGCGTTTATTGGTTGCGGCTGCAGAGATATTTCTCGCATTTATTGGTTGCAGCTGCAGAGATATTTCTTGCGTTTATTGGTAGCGGCTGCAGAGATATTTCGTGCGTTTATTGGTAGCGGCTGCAGAGATATTTCGTGCGTTTATTGGTAGCGGCTGCAGAGATATTTCTTGCGTTTATTGGTAGCGGCTGCAGAGATATTTCTTGCGTTTATTGGTTGCGGCTGCAGAGATATTTCTTGCATTTATTGGTTGCGGCTGCAGAGATATTTCGTGCGTTTATTGGTTGCGGCTGCAGAGATATTTCTCGCATTTATTGGTTGCAGCTGCAGAGATATTTCTTGCGTTTATTGGTTGCGGCTGCAGAGATATTTCGTGCGTTTATTGGTAGCGGCTGCAGAGATATTTCGTGCGTTTATTGGTTGCGGCTGCAGAGATATTTCGTGCATTTATTGGTTGCGACTGCAGAGATATTTCGTGCATTTATTGGTTGCGGCTGCAGAGATATTTCGTGCATTTATTGGTTGCGACTGCAGAGATATTTCTCGCATTTATTGGTTGCAGCTGCAGAGATATTTCTTGCGTTTATTGGTAGCGGCTGCAGAGATATTTCTTGCGTTTATTGGTAGCGGCTGCAGAGATATTTCGTGCGTTTATTGGTTGCAGCTGCAGAGATATTTCGTGCGTTTATTGGTAGCGGCTGCAGAGATATTTCTTGCGTTTATTGGTAGCGGCTGCAGAGATATTTCGTGCGTTTATTGGTTGCAGCTGCAGAGATATTTCGTGCGTTTATTGGTAGCGGCTGCAGAGATATTTCGTGCGTTTATTGGTAGCGACTGCAGAGATATTTCGTGCGTTTATTGGTTGCAGCTGCAGAGATATTTCGTGCGTTTATTGGTAGCGGCTGCAGAGATATTTCGTGCATTTATTGGTTGCGACTGCAGAGATATTTCGTGCGTTTATTGGTAGCGGCTGCAGAGATATTTCGTGCGTTTATTGGTTGCGGCTGCAGAGATATTTCGTGCATTTATTGGTTGCGACTGCAGAGATATTTCGTGCGTTTATTGGTAGCGGCTGCAGAGATATTTCGTGCGTTTATTGGTAGCGGCTGCAGAGATATTTCGTGCATTTATTGGTTGCGACTGGAGAGATATTTCTCGCATTTATTGGTTGCAGCTGCAGAGATATTTCTTGCGTTTATTGGTAGCGGCTGCAGAGATATTTCTTGCGTTTATTGGTAGCGGCTGCAGAGATATTTCGTGCGTTTATTGGTAGCGGCTGCAGAGATATTTCTTGCGTTTATTGGTAGCGGCTGCAGAGATATTTCGTGCGTTTATTGGTAGCGGCTGCAGAGATATTTCTTGCGTTTATTGGTAGCGGCTGCAGAGATATTTCGTGCGTTTATTGGTAGCGGCTGCAGAGATATTTCTTGCGTTTATTGGTTGCGGCTGCAGAGATATTTCGTGCGTTTATTGGTTGCGGCTGCAGAGATATTTCTTGCGTTTATTGGTTGCAGCTGCAGAGATATTTCGTGCGTTTATTGGTTGCGGCTGCAGAGATATTTCTTGCGTTTATTGGTAGCGGCTGCAGAGATTTTGTGCGTTTATTGGTTGCGGCTGCAGAGATATTTCTTGCGTTTATTTGTTGCGGCTGCAGAGATATTTCTTGCATTTATTGGTTGCGGCTGCAGAGATATTTCTCGCATTTATTGGTTGCAGCTGCAGAGATATTTCTTGCGTTTATTGGTAGCGGCTGCAGAGATATTTCTTGCGTTTATTGGTAGCGGCTGCAGAGATATTTCTTGCGTTTATTGGTTGCGGCTGCAGAGATATTTCTTGCGTTTATTGGTTGCGGCTGCAGAGATATTTCTTGCGTTTATTGGTTGCGGCTGCAGAGATATTTCTTGCGTTTATTGGTTGCGGCTGCAGAGATATTTCTTGCGTTTATTGGTAGCGGCTGCAGAGATATTTCTTGCGTTTATTGGTTGCGGCTGCAGAGATATTTCTTGCGTTTATTGGTAGCGGCTGCAGAGATATTTCTTGCGTTTATTGGTTGCGGCTGCAGAGATATTTCTTGCGTTTATTGGTTGCGGCTGCAGAGATATTTCTTGCGTTTATTGGTTGCGGCTGCAGAGATATTTCTTGCGTTTATTGGTTGCGGCTGCAGAGATATTTCTTGCGTTTATTGGTTGCGGCTGCAGAGATATTTCTTGCGTTTATTGGTAGCGGCTGCAGAGATATATTTCTTGCGTTTATTGGTAGCGGCTGCAGAGATATTTCTTGCGTTTATTGGTTGCGGCTGCAGAGATATTTCTTGCGTTTATTGGTAGCGGCTGCAGAGATATTTCTTGCGTTTATTGGTAGCGGCTGCAGAGATATTTCTTGCGTTTATTGGTTGCGGCTGCAGAGATATTTCTTGCGTTTATTGGTAGCGGCTGCAGAGATATTTCTTGCGTTTATTGGTTGCGGCTGCAGAGATATTTCTTGCGTTTATTGGTTGCGGCTGCAGAGATATTTCTTGCGTTTATTGGTTGCGGCTGCAGAGATATTTCTTGCGTTTATTGGTAGCGGCTGCAGAGATATTTCTTGCGTTTATTGGTTGCAGCTGCAGAGATATTTCTTGCGTTTATTGGTAGCGGCTGCAGAGATATTTCTTGCGTTTATTGGTAGCGGCTGCAGAGATATTTCTTGCGTTTATTGGTTGCGGCTGCAGAGATATTTCTTGCGTTTATTGGTTGTGGCTGCAGAGATATTTCGTGCATTTATTGGTTGTGGCTGCAGAGATATTTCTTGCGTTTATTGGTTGCGGCTGCAGAGATATTTCTTGCGTTTATTGGTAGCGGCTGCAGAGATATTTCTTGCGTTTATTGGTTGCGGCTGCAGAGATATTTCGTGCATTTATTGGTTGTGGCTGCAGAGATATTTCGTGCATTTATTGGTTGCGGCTGCAGAGATATTTCTTGCGTTTATTGGTTGCGGCTGCAGAGATATTTCTTGCGTTTATTGGTAGCGGCTGCAGAGATATTTCTTGCGTTTATTGGTTGCGGCTGCAGAGATATTTCTTGCGTTTATTGGTTGCGGCTGCAGAGATATTTCTTGCGTTTATTGGTTGCGGCTGCAGAGATATTTCTTGCGTTTATTGGTAGCGGCTGCAGAGATATTTCTTGCGTTTATTGGTTGCAGCTGCAGAGATATTTCTTGCGTTTATTGGTAGCGGCTGCAGAGATATTTCTTGCGTTTATTGGTTGCGGCTGCAGAGATATTTCTTGCGTTTATTGGTTGCGGCTGCAGAGATATTTCTTGCGTTTATTGGTTGCGCTGCAGAGATATTTCTTGCGTTTATTGGTAGCGGCTGCAGAGATATTTCTTGCGTTTATTGTTGCGGCTGCAGAGATATTTCTTGCGTTTATTGGTAGCGGCTGCAGAGATATTTCGTGCGTTTATTGGTAGCGCTGCAGAGATATTTCGTTGCGTTTATTGGTTGCGGCTGCAGAGATATTTCGTGCGTTTATGGTAGCGACTGCAGAGATATTTCTTGCGTTTATTGGTAGCGGCTGCAGAGATATTTCTTGCGTTTATTGGTAGCGGCTGCAGAGATATTTCTTGCGTTTATTGGTAGCGGCTGCAGAGATATTTCTTGCGTTTATTGGTAGCGGCTGCAGAGATATTTCGTGCGTTTATTGGTAGCGGCTGCAGAGATATTTCGTGCGTTTATTGGTAGCGACTGCAGAGATATTTCGTGCGTTTATTGGTAGCGGCTGCAGAGATATTTCGTGCGTTTATTGGTAGCGGCTGCAGAGATATTTCGTGCATTTATTGGTTGCGACTGCAGAGATATTTCTCGCATTTATTGGTTGCAGCTGCAGAGATATTTCGTGCGTTTATTGGTAGCGGCTGCAAGAGATTTTCGTGCATTTATTGTTGCGACTGCAGAGGATATTTCGTGCGTTTATTGGTAGCGGCTGCAGAGATATTTCGTGCGTTTATTGGTTGCGGCTGCAGAGATATTTCGTGCATTTATTGGTTGCGACTGCAGAGATATTCGTGCATTTATTGGTTGCGGCTGCAGAGCTATTTCTTGCATTTATTGGTTGCAGCTGCAGAGATATTTCTTGCATTTATTGGTTGCGGCTGCAGAGCTATTTCTTGCATTTATTGGTTGCAGCTGCAGAGAGATTTCTCGCATTCATTGGTTGCAGCTGCAGAGATAGTTCATGCATTTATTGGTTGCAGCTGCAGAGATATTTTGTGCATTGGTTGCAGCTGCAGAGATATTTCTTGCCTTTATTGGTTGCGGCTGCAGAGATATTTCTTGCATTTATTGGTTGCGGCTGCAGAGATATAGCTTGCATTTATTGGTTGCGGCTGCAGAGCTATTTCTTGCATTTATTGGTTGCGGCTGCAGAGATATTTTGTGCATTGGTTGCAGCTGCAGATATATTTCTTGCATTTATTGGTTGCGGCTGCAGAGCTATTTCTTGCATTTATTGGTTGCGGCTGCAGAGCTATTTCTTGCATTTATTGGTTGCAGCTGCAGAGATATTTCTCGCATTCATTGGTTGCAGCTGCAGAGATAGTCCGTGCATTTATTGGTTGCAGCTGCAGAGATATTTCTTGCATGTATTGGTTGCGGCTGCAGAGATATTTCTCGCATTCATTGGTTGCAGCTGCAGAGATAGTTCGTGCATTTATTGGTTGCGGCTGCAGAGATATTTCTTGCCTTTATTGGTTGCGGCTGCAGAGATATTTCTTGCATTTATTTGTTGCGGCTGCAGACATAATTCTCACATTCATTGGTTGCAGCTGCAGAGCTAGTTCGTGCATTTATTGGTTCCGGCTGCAGAGATATTTCTTGCCTTTATTGGTTGCGGCTGCAGAGATATTTCTCACATTCATTGGTTGCAGCTGCAGAGTATTTCTTGCATTTATTGGTTGCGGCTGCAGCGATATTTCTTGCATTTATTGGTTGTGGCTGCAGAGCTATTTCTTGCATTTATTGGTTGCGGCTGCAGAGATATTTCTCGCATTCATTGGTTGCAGCTGCAGAGATAGTTCGTGCATTTATTGGTTGCGGCTGCAGAGATATTTTGTGCATTGGGGCAGCTGCAGAGATATTTCTTGCCTTTATTGGTTGCGGCTGCAGAGATATATCTTGCATTTATTGGTTGTGGCTGCAGAGATATATCTTGCATTTATTGGTTGTGGCTGCAGAGATATTTCTTGCATTTATTGGTTGCGGCTGCAGAGATATTTCTTGCATTTATTGGTTGCGGCTGCAGAGCTATTTCTCACATTCATTGGTTGCAGTTGCAGAGATAGTTTGTGCATTTATTGGTTGCGGCTGCAGAGATATTTTGTGCATTGGTTGCGGCTGCAGATATATTTCTTGCATTTATTGGTTGCGGCTGCAGAGATATTTCGTGCATTGGTTGCGGCTGCAGAGAGATTTCTTGCCTTTATTGGTTGCGGCTGCAGAGATATTTTGTGCATTGGTTGCGGCTGCAGATATATTTCTTGCATTTATTGGTTGCGGCTGCAGAGCTATTTCTTGCATTTATTGGTTGCGGCTGCAGAGATATTTCGTGCATTGGTTGCGGCTGCAGAGAGATTTCTTGCCTTTATTGGTTGCGGCTGCAGAGATATTTTGTGCATTGGTTGCGGCTGCAGATATATTTCTTGCATTTATTGGTTGCGGCTGCAGAGCTATTTCTTGCATTTATTGGTTGCGGCTGCAGAGATATTTCGTGCATTGGTTGCGGCTGCAGAGATATTTCGTGCATTTATTGGTTGTGGCTGCAGAGATATTTCTCACATTCATTGGTTGCGGCTGCAGAGATATTTCTTGCATTTATTGGTTGCGGCTGCAGAGATATTTCGTGCATTGGTTGCGGCTGCAGAGAGATTTCTTGCCTTTATTGGTTGCGGCTGCAGAGATATTTTGTGCATTGGTTGCGGCTGCAGATATATTTCTTGCATTTATTGGTTGCGGCTGCAGAGCTATTTCTTGCATTTATTGGTTGCGGCTGCAGAGATATTTCGTGCATTGGTTGCGGCTGCAGAGATATTTCTTGCCTTTATTGGTTGCGGCTGCAGAGATATTTCGTGCATTTATTGGTTGTGGCTGCAGAGATATTTCGTGCATTTATTGGTTGTGGCTGCAGAGATATTTCGTGCATTTATTGGTTGTGGCTGCAGAGATATTTCTTGCCTTTATTGGTTGCGGCTGCAGAGATATTTCTCACATTCATTGGTTGCAGCTGCAGAGTATTTCTTGCATTTATTGGTTGCGGCTGCAGCGATATTTCTTGCATTTATTGGTTGTGGCTGCAGAGCTATTTCTTGCATTTATTGGTTGCGGCTGCAGAGATATTTCTCGCATTCATTGGTTGCAGCTGCAGAGATAGTTCGTGCATTTATTGGTTGCGGCTGCAGAGATATTTTGTGCATTGGGGCAGCTGCAGAGATATTTCTTGCCTTTATTGGTTGCGGCTGCAGAGATATATCTTGCATTTATTGGTTGTGGCTGCAGAGATATATCTTGCATTTATTGGTTGTGGCTGCAGAGATATTTCGTGCATTTATTGGTTGCGGCTGCAGAGATATTTCGTGCATTTATTGGTTGCGACTGCAGAGATATTTCTTGCGTTTATTGGTTGCGGCTGCAGAGATATTTCTTGCATTTATTGGTTGTGGCTGCAGAGATATTTCTTGCATTTATTGGTTGCGGCTGCAGAGATATTTCGTGCATTTATTGGTTGTGGCTGCAGAGATATTTCGTGCATTTATTGGTTGTGGCTGCAGAGATATTTCGTGCATTTATTGGTTGTGGCTGCAGAGATATTTCTCACATTCATTGGTTGCGGCTGCAGAGATATTTCTTGCATTTATTGGTTGCGGCTGCAGAGATATTTCGTGCATTTATTGGTTGCGGCTGCAGAGATATTTCGTGCATTTATTGGTTGCGGCTGCAGAGATATTTCGTGCATTTATTGGTTGCGGCTGCAGAGATATTTCTTGCGTTTATTGGTTGCGGCTGCAGAGATATTTCTTGCATTTATTGGTTGCGGCTGCAGAGATATTTCTTGCATTTATTGGTTGCGGCTGCAGAGATATTTCGTGCGTTTATTGGTTGCGGCTGCAGAGATATTTCTCGCATTTATTGGTTGCAGCTGCAGAGATATTTCTTGCGTTTATTGGTAGCGGCTGCAGAGATATTTCGTGCGTTTATTGGTAGCGGCTGCAGAGATATTTCGTGCGTTTATTGGTTGCAGCTGCAGAGATATTTCTCGCATTTATTGGTTGCAGCTGCAGAGATATTTCTTGCGTTTATTGGTAGCGGCTGCAGAGATATTTCTTGCGTTTATTGGTTGCGGCTGCAGAGATATTTCTTGCATTTATTTGTTGCGGCTGCAGAGATTTTGTGCGTTTATTGGTTGCGGCTGCAGAGATATTTCTCGCATTTATTGGTTGCGGCTGCAGAGATATTTTGTGCGTTTATTGGTTGCGGCTGCAGAGATATTTCTTGCATGCTGTGCCAGTGAACGTCGGCCCTTTAACGTGTGAACAGATGCACCTCTCCCCCGACTCTGATTCCATGCAGCTGAGCAGCAGCGTCAAAGAACTATATATGTGTGTGTGTGTGTGTACACTACATATACCTGTATATACTGTATGTGTATATCGATGCATATTTATTTTTGGTGTATGTATGTGTGTATTTTTTTGGATGTGCGTATATGTATAAATCCCTCTATATTTTAGGTTTATATGTATATGTTTTTGAATGTGTATGTATGTATCCTTGTATATTTTTGGATATGTATGTGTGTGTGTGCATATATATCCCTATGTATACGTATATATTCTTTAACTCTATTCACCCTCACCAGGCGTGTCATCCCTCTCTTAGATTGTAAGCTCTCGAGCAGGGTCTTCTCTGCTACGGTTTTGTATGTATATTTGTTATTCTGGCTCTCCCATTGTACAGCGCTACGGAACTTGTTGGTGCTTTATAAATGCTTGTAACTGTAACTGGATATGTGTGTGTGTGTGCGTATATATCCCTCTGTATATATTTTTGAATATGTATGTGTATATATATCCTTGTATATTTTTTGGGTGTATATTCACAGTGCTCAGGATTTCCACTCGCCTTCTCGCCTTCGGAGAGTGATAATGTGAGCCTGGCTAGTGGAATTTGTGGGTCTTTTTTTATCGAATTCTCGCTGCACGTTCGTAGCCGCCCGGGAACAGAATTAAAGTTTGTAAAACACAGCATTGAATGAGAATATATATATCTTCCAGTCTGTTACGAGCTTAAATGCAGCAGCCGTCAGTTATTGTAACTTGTTAATGTTGTGTTCTGTGATCTGCGCTGCATGCACGCGGTGCTGCGTTACACTGCACAACACACCCGCTTTATTCCAAAACATGTGATTTTAGTCGGGCAGGGCGCGAGCGTGAGATTCATTTAACGGTTTTTGGTGTAAGTCCCAGTTTGTTCTTTTGAGGGTTGTAAGATGAGCACATCATATACAGACAAACTTGCACACAAACAAGCACACGTACACAAACACACACACACACACACACACACACACACACACAAATGCACTGACCAGCAGAAACACACACAAAGAAACACACACACCCAAACTCCAGGAAACACACACCAACACAAACAAGCAAACTAAGTAACAAACATACACACAAAACACACACACACAAACACAAAAACACACATACAAACACACAGAAATAAGCACATATACATATACAAACACAAAGAAACACAGACCAATACAAATAAACACAAACACAAAAAAACACACATACAAATAAGCACATACACAAACACAATATACAAACACTAATAAATACAAACAAGCACATACACACAAATACATAGAATAATTGTTGTTATACAATTATTTTTGTGAAGTTTTCCGCTTTTTCTCCACACACGGTAACGGTTTTCCAGGCTTGGCTTTCCGTCTTGGGGGGTTTCCAGAGTGTATGTGAGGACCGCTGTGTTCCCGTCCAAAGCCTAATTTGTGCCTCGCGGTGGGAGAGTGCAACTTGGCACATTAAAGCTGCAGCTACAAATTAAATCTGATTATCGGACATGCTCCCACGGGGACTCGGCTCTGCTGACTCTGCATTCTGCCATTTTCTGCGGAGAGGTTCGCGTGCGTCCCCCGTACCAGCAGCCCCGAATCAAAACTGCGTGTGTCCCCTGTACCAGCAGCCCTGAATCAAAACCGCGTGCGTCCCCTGTACAAATAACCCTGAATCAAAACCGCATGCGTCCCCTGTACCAGCAGGCCTGAATCAAAACCGCATGCGTCCCCTGTACCAGCAACCCTGAATCAAAACCGTGTGCATCCCCGTAACAGCAGCCCTGAATCAAAACCACGTGCGTCCTCGTACCAGCAGCCCTGAATCAACCATTCAAAGGATTGGTTACAAATAATCTGCGCGTACTAATTAAAGACACAGATACATTATATTGATCAACATTCTATAAAATTATACTTTATTCTGTTGTCTGTCTATAGGGGGCGTTTGCTGAAATACTGAAAAACTGTAATTTAGTCCTTTAATTTAAGGAATTGCATAAGAGCCGGGGAGGTGGACGGAGGGGCAGAGAGATGGGGAGGTGGACGGAGGGGCAGAGAGATGGGGAGGTGGACGGAGGGGCAGAGAACCGGGGAGGTGGACGGAGGGGCAGAGAGCCGGGGAGGTGACGGAGGGGCAGAGAGCCGGGGAGGTGGACGGAGGGGCAGAGAGCCGGGGAGGTGGACGGAGGGGCAGAGAGCCGGGGAGGTGGACGGAGGGGCAGAGAGCCGGGGAGGTGGAGACGGAGGGGCAGAGAGCCGGGGAGGGGGACGGAGGGGCAGAGAGCCGGGGAGGGGGACGGAGGGGCAGAGAGCCGGGGAGGGGGACGGAAGGGCAGAGAGCCGGGGAGGGGGACGGAAGGGCAGAGAGCCGGGGAGGGGGACGGAAGGGCAGAGAGCCGGGGAGGGGGACGGAAGGGCAGAGAGCCGGGGAGGGGGACGGAAGGGCAGAGAGCGGGGAGGGGGACGGAAGGGCAGAGAGCCGGGGAGGGGGACGGAAGGGCAGAGAGCCGGGGAGGGGACGGAAGGGCAGAGAGCCGGGGAGGGGGACGGAAGGGCAGAGAGCCGGGGAGGGGGACGGAAGGGCAGAGAGCCGGGGAGGGGGACGGAAGGGCAGAGAGCCGGGGAGGGGGAAGGAAGGGCAGAGAGCCGGGGAGGGGGACGGAAGGGCAGAGAACCGGGGAGGGGGACGGAAGGGCAGAGAGCCGGGGAGGGGGACGGAAGGGCAGAGAGCCGGGAGGGGGACGGAAGGGCAGAGAGCCGGGGAGGGGGACGGAAGGGCAGAGAGCCGGGGAGGGGAAGAAGGCAGACGAGGCCGGGGAGGGGGACGGAAGGGCAGAGAGCCGGGGAGGGGGACGAGACAGGGCAGAGCAGAGCCCGGGGAGGGGGACGGAAGGGCAGAGAGAGCGGGGAAGGGCTCAGGACGGAAGGGCAGAGAGCCGGGGAGGCGGACGGAAGGGTAGAGAGCCGGGGAGGCGGACGGAGGGGCAGAGAGCCTGGGAGGCGGACGGAAGGGTAGGGAGGCGGACGGAGCGGCAGGGAGCCGGGGAGGCGGACGGAGGGGCAGGGAGGCGGACGGAGGGGCAGGGAGGCGGACGGAGGGGCAGGGAGCCGGGGAGGCGGACGGAGGGGCGGGGAGGCGGACGGAAGGGTAGAGAGCCGGGGAGGCGGACGGAGGGGCAGAGAGCCTGGGAGGCGGACGGAAGGGTAGGGAGGCGGACGGAGCGGCGGGGAGGCGGACGGAGGGGCAGGGAGCCGGGGAGGCGGATGGAGGGGCAGGGAGCCGGGGAGGCGGACGGAGGGGCGGGGAGGCGGACGGAGGGGCGGGGAGGTGGACGGAGGGCGGGGGGAAGGGCGGGGGCAGGAAGCCAGGGAGGCGGACGGAGGGGCGGGGAGGCGGACGGAGGGGCAGGGAAGGGCAGGAAGCCAGTGAGGCGGACGGAGGGGCGGGGAGGCGGACGGAGGGGCAGGGAAGGGCAGGAAGCCAGTGAGGCGGACGGAGGGGCGGGGAGGCGGACGGAGGGGCAGGGAGGCGGACGGAGGGGCAGAGAGCTGGGGAGGTGGCAAGAAGGGACCGAGTGAAGCAGAGGGGTGGCAAGATGGGGTGGAGAGAAGTATAATTGTAGTAAATTGATTGGGAGCATTTGTAAGTTTGTATCAGGATATTCCTTGGTAAAACGTATAAATTCCCCGTCATGATGTCATTGAGCTCTTGCTTTAGAGAAGGGTTACTGATACGTTTGGGTGGTTGAGGAGGACATACAATAAAAATGGAATGCAATTAACTCATTCCTCTCCTTGGTCCCCAGACTGCTAATTTACAGCGTGTACTGCAGCCATATTGAAAATTCCCAGAAAACGCTGGACCAGCTCATAGCCACCCGCGAGGACATCAGGATAAAGGTCGAGGTGAGCTATGGCGAACTCATGGTCACGAAAAGGATTCACATCCCTGCAGTTAATCCTTTATCTCTGTTACTGCTGCTGATCCAAAATAAATTGAAGCAGTTTGTGATTGTGTCAAATAAGAGAAAACTCTTCCAGACTTTCCTACTGAAATGATGAAAAGTCAGGGTTTTAATAAAGACTCGGAGGCGAGTATTTTGTTCTAAATCCTTCATTACAGAACCTCACAGAAAGATGGAACAAGAGTAAAAAGTATCTTGTTTTCCAAATGTACGGATGACTTATTTATGGTCCTGTTAATGAACAGGTCACACGATGCTGACAAAGCGCACGCGACCTCTCTCGCAGTCAGGCTGTGCCCCGAATAAAGGGAATAACAAGAGGACTCGGTATTTTTATTTTACTTTATTACCTAGATAGAAAATGATTACGGTCGGCTAACGATGGATTCTGTGTGCTGCGTGCAAACACCTTCTCTTAATTCCCCATCCTAGGAATGTTCTATGAAAGTCCAGGACGGAAAATTTAAACTGCAGGATCTAATGGTGATTCCGATGCAAAGGGTTTTGAAATACCACCTGCTGCTGAAGGTGAGTCCATGTCTTCTTCGTCAAAGGGAGACGTTGGGTTTAACAGAAGGCTTTTTCCAACGATCCCTGGGAGCAAATGATATGCGTTAACCCTCTCGAGCCTGTCCATGTAGAGGTGTTCTTGGAAAGGCGTTTCCTATCATTTTGATGGAGCATCTCGAATCGATTGTACGGAACGATTAAATATAACAGCAATTTGAGGGTTATTCGCCGTCTTAATGTCTACTTTAAGGGACCCTCTACACAATGCGACCACTCGATCTTATCTTGAGATCCCTGCTCCCTCTCCACCCACAGAGGGCTGATTCAGCCGTCCAGATGCAGGGTCTTCGTCCTTTTCATAACCCCAGCTCAGGGAGCCCTCAGCTCAGGTTTCAGGGCTTGGAGACCTTTGGGAATCAGCCTTAACCAGTGATATCAAAGCCTCCCTACATTGAGAGTCACTGGATTGGCTGGAGCACCAGTCCCCCTGTGGTCACTTGACATGCTAAGCTGGACGCCTGTGACTGTGGTAGAACAGCATCGCTGCAGATAGTAAATGGAGCAGCCGCATCAACTCTCCCACCATCCTTCCTTATGTATAGAATGGAACACGTCCAGTGAGGGAGCACTGCCATGCACGGTTCCTGGATCCAGCCATGTATCTGTTTGTTATGGTGCTGTGACGCCTGATTGAACGATTTCGGTTCATTGTCGGATGAGCAGGTTTCTGCAGCCACCTGAGGAACATGCCGGTTACACAGCAGGACAGTGTTTGCGTGTTTCGCAGATGTGGTGGTTGGAGTTGTGAATCACTTTACGCCATGTCTTTGCAGGAGTTGCTGAGCCATTCATCAGATTGCCCCGAGAGAGACACGCTCAAGGAGGCCCTGGAAGCCATGCAGGTAGACAATGTATCTTCCGTAATGAACGATTCCTGGGACAAATGCTGTGTTTTAACGCTTTCGTGACATTCTGTTCTCATGTGAGAGCAACTGGCAAACCCTCTGCAAACCATTCTAATGGCCTTTCCCATCATTTTTAAACATTTTCCTCTGTCACGTATATCTTTTTGTTTCCTGCCTTCAGATTGTTTGTTTTTTCTGTTTAAATGAAAAGTCTGCAGACTTCTCCCTCCTGATAAAGAAAGGGAAATTCTGTACTTATGGCGCTACCTGGTGGCTCTTTATGACAGAGGCAATGTTATTTCTGGCAGCAGTAATAAAACACAGCAGTATCAAGCAGCAAACGAAGTTGCATAAAGTGCAATATATAGCAATGGAAAAACAACAAATGTCATAAATAATCCCTATAAAGTTAGCTATAGCAGCAGTGTTAGGTAGCAGCAATACATAACATCAAGTGATCTACCTCCTGATCTAAGTGCACGCGCTCTACTTACCAGCTCAGGTCCTGCACCTTCTCAAGCCGTGACCAGGTCAGGAGGGAGAAATTCGCTGATTCGACATTTAAAGACAACTTGATTATCCTTTAGCCCGAAAATCCAAAATATTCCAAAAACTTTTCGGGTCTAAACATGACACCGAAGGTGTAAAATCCCACCGCTGACACCATGAGACGATGGACAAACAGAGTAAAACCCTGTATAAAATGCTCTTCATGCTGTGTATAAGGTGTGTACGACACACAAATGGATTCTGTGTTTAGACTTCGGTCCCCGAGATATCTCATTATCATATGCAAATATCCCAGAATTCCCAAAAAATCCATTTTCAGTATTCTCTTAAAGAGACGTCATTAGGGAGTTCCCCTTCCGGTGGGGTTTGTGTACATGAGTATCTTCTACTCTAAGCAATGTGAACATGTCATGAAGAAAATAACGGGAGTAATGATCTGCCAACCTCTCTTTTTGGTGGTTTCTACCTGACGTGACGTTTCATTGCAGGACTTGGCTATGTATATAAACGAGGTCAAAAGGGACAACGAGACGTTAAAGAAAATCGATGAATTCCAGAAGTCTATAGAAAACCTGGTGAGTCTTTTCCGTTCCTGTTTCGGTACATGTGATGTGCGTAATCTGGCCAGGTCAACCAAAGTCAACATAGGGTTCTTCGAGGTCTTGGCTCTGTTCTAGTTTTCAGAGGAAGACCAGACCTTCAGTAGACATCAAAGTTCCACATAAATACCCTAGGAACTAGGTCCAATGTGAGAAAAGCTCTGGCTCAACCAGTGGTCAACCAAGTTGACCTTTGTTAGACGTCAAGGCTCTTGATATTGCACGGAAGGTCAGCTAGTCGTAACAGTGGCCATACGTTAAGATCTGTTCATCAAGCAACTAGGAAGTAGCGTAGTATCCTTCATTTAGATCACGACCAGTAAGTAGGTAGATTCCCTGTTCTTGTACAAATGGGCAATACCATTGACTCTTCCCCCATGACTTGTGGTTGGTAAGCACCACAAGAGTTGGAAGTTCTACCAAACCTGACGATCTCTCAGAAATCAGCCCACAGTCATGAGATCTGGACAAGCTGTACAGCTAACGTAATCGCCAACAGAGCTGTCTTGTTTTTTTTGTCATCTGCCATGGATTTGAATCTTGTAGAAGACAAATCCGCTACAATTGGCGTATAATCTGAGTTTGTTGTACTTTCCTTAAATTGGGTTTGACGAGAAGAGATGATGGCCCTTTGGTTTTCATTGTATGTAGATTAAGTGGAAGCCGATTGATATGGACTGTTCAGAATGTCTTCATCTAGATTATCGGCTGGTTGGATTGTGTTGGTTGTGGTGGTACAGTGGTACACGTAGGCGGGACTTGATTTGTTGACCCAAAATCATCCTTGGTCTTATCTTTTTAAATAGCAAGTAAAACTGGTAGAGTACGGACGACCGAAGATAGACGGAGAGCTGAAGGTCCGTTCCATGGTCAACCAAACCAAGCAGGACAGGTGAGTAGAGAATGCTGGGAGGTTTAACATCCAAACTACTCATGGATGCGTGCGCAGGTTGCAGTGACTCTTGGATGTTCCTGGTGCAGGTACTTGTTTCTCTTTGACAAAGTCGTGATCGTCTGCAAGCGAAAGGGCGACAGTTATGAGCTGAAGGATATCATCGAGCTGCTCTACCACAAAATGAACGACGACCCAGTGAACAACAAGGACCTCAAGAAGGTATCTAATCCACTTAGAAGATGTAAAAGTCTTTATTGGGAGACTGGAGTATGCGAATGTAGAATTGAGATAGTGTGTTCTTCTGTGTATATCGGGTTGAAATTGTGCGGAGTCGGCGCATGAGGTGCTGTGTGATTAAATGACAGGTTACCTTCAAAAGGTGAGACCCCCTAAAGCCCACCTAATTGTAAGTCTCCAGCCCGGTTAATTTTTCGTCGAAGACTTAGTTGACTTTTTTTTTTTTTTTGTGCCTAAAAGTAAATAAAAACTAAAACTATGACAAAAATCCATTGACCTCTTAGCTGACGAATAAAAACTAGACTAAAATGGAGGGGAGGGGCTATTTGGGAAGAGAGCCAATCTAAAGTAAGAGATGATGAATTTTCTATATTCAGATAAGATGTTACTCCAGGAGTATATAACGAGCGCTGAAATGACGCAGAATACACTTTAAACCCGTTAGATTTCAGTTAAATCTTCTCTAGGTTTTAGTCGAATAAAATCTCGTGACATTCAGTCGACTAAAACAATTTAGGCGACATAAATATGACTAAAACAGAGTGGCATTTTATTCAGAAGACTACGACTAAAACTAAATTATAATTTGCTGCCAGAATAAACATCGGGCTCCAGTGATCGTATTGATTCACTGCAGAACTGCGATAGGGGAAACCAGAGCTGTACTTCCTTTCCAAACCTTTTAGCTAATGCTGTGACTTATTAAATTGGGACTGCCTGTCCTGGAGAGGACATTATGGACCACCGAGCCTGTAGACTGACATCGCCTCATCTGGCCTTGCCATGGCTGGCATGTTACTTTACTGGCCAGTGAGGAGATCCAAGACAACCCACAACAACTGGCAGGGCCAGAGGTTCTGTGGCTGTTGGTCAAAGACCTCCTACAACCTGTCCTGGCCAATTCAAAGACCTCCCACAACCTTCTGTCCCGGCCAATTCAAAGACCTTCCATAACCTTCTGTCCGGGCCAATTCAAAGACCTCCCACAACCTTCTGTCCCGGGTCAATTCAAAGACCTCCCACAACCTTCTATCCCGGGCCAATTCAGAGACCTCCCACAACCTTCTGTCCCGGGCCAATTCAAAGACCTCCCACAACCTTCTGTCCCGGCCAATTCAAAGACCTCCCACAACCTTCTGTCCCGGCCAATTCAAAGACCTCCCACAACATTCTGTCCCAGCCAATTCAAAGACCTCCCACAACCTTCTGTCCCGGCCAATTCAAAGACCTCCCACAACCTTCTGTCCCGGCCAATTCAAAGACCTCCCACAACCTTCTGTCCCGGCAAATTCAAAGACCTCCCACAACCTTCTGTCCTGGGCAATTCAAAGATCTCCCACAACCTTCTGCCCTGGCCAATTCAAAGACCTAATCTGGTGTAAAGTGATTTTTGACAATTTATCTCTGTCTCATTTGTGTATGGGGTGGGGGGTGCAGGGACCTTTTGTTCTCACTATTTTTGGGGGTCGTCTGGTGGGGGGGCAAACAAGATCTTCCACTGTAACCTCTAGTCCAGGTTATGACCGTTTGGTTTTTCCAGCACGACGTTACCGGGCGTTTGGTTCCTTGGTTTTCCTCCTGTACGATAAATAACCCCTTGGCACTCACCTGTGACCGCCTGAACTCGAGAATACGGGGTTTAAGTAATGTTTTGCCATTCTAAAGCTTGTTTTATGTGTGTGTTTTTATAATTATCCACTTTGTTCCTCTTCACGCTTTCCTAGTCGCACGGGAAGATGGTAAGAGGCAGCGACGTCCTTATTCCATTCTCACAGCATTAAACCTCTTACACCATGTTATTACAGCTGTTTAATATATCGATCACGTGATATCTAATTGTGTGGGATTATAAATCTCAATGCATCATGGGAATTCAGTTTCCCCAATTTATTTAATCTTTATGGGGGGGGGTGGTTAGTTTTAATGACCCGACGTGAGGTTTTCATTGAGTGTATTATTGCATCACACAACAAAATACCTAGTAAATCTATACGTTTGGTTTCCATCGATGTCACTTTATTTATATATAGAAGGTGGGGGGGGGGTTGGGTAAACTATTAGAGGGGGGGTTCTTCTGTTCTAATCTCCTCCCGCCTCCTCACAGTGGTCCTACGGCTTCTACCTGACGCATCTCCAAGGGAAGCAGGGATTCCAGTTCTTCTGCAAGACGGACGACATGAAGCGGAAATGGATGGAGCAGTTCGAGATGGCGATGTACGTAATTTTCGCTTCTTTCCACATACACGCACAGTTGGGGGAGCCGGCGCTGTACCGGCAGGTCGCACGCTGACTTTACATACCAGAGGAGAAGGCAGGGGTACATGATCACTCTATTTTTCATGGTCTGACCCTCGGCGCTCTGCAGTACACCATGTTCTAGACCCCCCAAGACTGGGAGGTCTTCCCGCCAAAGATAATTTTTCCTGGTGGAGACCCTCTTATAATATTTCCCCATCGATGGACTGCCTCACCGTGACCGAGTACTCCAACGTAAAACCGGTCAGGATAACAACCGGTCCGCTGTGCGTTCGTAGTAGACTCCGTCTCCTTCGGCAAGTCGCGTTTCACCCACTGACTGCAGCGTCCGGCCGATACCCCTCTGACTGACTGCAGAGTCTGGGCCGATACCCCTCTGACTGACTGCAGCGTCTGGGCCGATACCCCTCTGACTGACTGCAGCGTCCGGGCTGATACCCCTCTGACTGCAGCGTCCGGGCTGATACCCCTCTGACTGCAGCGTCCGGGCTGATACCCCTCTGACTGCAGCGTCCGGGCCGATACCCCTCTGACTGACTGCAGCGTCCGGGCCGATACCCCTCTGACTGACTGCAGCGTCCGGGCCGATACCCCTCTGACTGACTGCAGCGTCCGGGCCGATACCCCTCTGACTGACTGCAGCGTCCGGCCGATACCCCTCTGACTGACTGCAGCGTCCGGGCCGATACCCCTCTGACTGACTGCAGCGTCCGGGCCGATACCCCTCTGACTGACTGCAGCGTCCGGGCCGATACCCCTCTGACTGACTGCAGCGTCCGGGCCGATACCCCTCTGACTGACTGCAGCGTCCGGGCCGATACCCCTCTGACTGACTGCAGCGTCCGGGCCGATACCCCTCTGACTGGTATCTCTTTCCCTCTCTGGTTTGGATTTGCTTTCAGGTCAAACATCAAACCAGACAAAGCCACCGCCAACCATCACAACTTCCAGATGTTTACGTTCGACAAAACCACCAACTGCAGAGCGTGCAAGATGTTCTTAAGGTGAGAAGTTCCGTTTCAAACTGGTGCCATCACTTTCTGATCGGTCGACCCCACCAGTACACTCTGAGGAGACGCATGGAGGACGTTTGTTGTGATGATTAACCGCCCGGGCTCACGGGAAGAGTTGTTTAGGCGCATGCTGTATGTGTGTACTGATAAACTCATCGTGAACCTGTTAAGTGCTGTAATGACCATTCGTCACGGTGCTATCAGAGCCTCTAGTCTGCGTCCGCGCTCATTGATAACCTTTGCTGTATTGATTTTGCTCCGGAGATTGGCTGGATCAGGTCCCTAATGATCTCGGTGACAGCTGCAATCTGTAACGCACTTTACTGGATCCATTTTCATTAAAGCGCGGTCGTGGAGCCGGCAGGCCCCTTTACTCTGGGAGCGGAGGGGATGAAGGATCCCGGTGATTAGGCTAACCAGATTACCGATTTAATCAGTGGGGCTTGTGAGGAATCAACACTTCAGATTCTCACCTCCTGACCACACGAGAGCAGCGGCCGTATGACGCACGCAAGGCTTTCTGGGCTATAACGTCGTATGACAATATCTGGTGACCATCACTCCACCACGATCCCCTTTGTGTGTCTGGGCCAGTGGGCTACCACACTCTAAGGCTTCTGGACCAATCTCTTATGGCTCTCCTGAGTCGCTCCAAGGCCCATTCTGGGACAGCGTGGTATCTTCATGACCTCCTGGGACGACATGCGACCACGTACTGATTGGATGAGAATTAGACAGCAAAGAAGAAGAAGAGGAGGACAAGGAGCTCCCTGGTCTTGTCGAGGGAATTTATTGTATCATATCAGAGATACAAACTTGCAGAAAGTACAAAAGAGCTCCTCGTCTTCCGTATCTATATGTAAGCACGTTGTATCATTATCTCGACGCTCTCTGCTAAACTCACTCTCCACCGATCCGGAGACGCTTGATAGGAGGTCAGAGAGGGGTCTGGGGGTGAAGGGACTTTACCTCCTGTTTTAGAATACATGATGGACCTTCTCTGGAAAGGAAAAGTTCGCTGGATGCTCACATGTTCTTTCTCTTTTTAGGGGCACGTTTTATCAGGGATATTACTGCGAAAAGTGTGGCGTCGGCGTTCACAAGGAGTGCCTCGAGACCATTCATCCATGCAAACTTGGTGAGTGCTCACGCAAACCACAGCATGGGTCCATACACGGAGACGCGCTGCAACATGTCCTCTCTGTGTATTATGTGTAATGCAGACATATCCGTGAATCCCAGGCTCCCTGTATTGTGTCCTCTCTGTGTATTGTGTGTAAGGCAGACATATCCGTGTGGTGGTCACATGGTGCAGGGTCTGCGTGTGGATAACCGATAGATAAAGGGTAATGAAATGATCTAAGGATACAGCAATAAAACTACAGAAAGTGTGTGTGTGTCTTCTAGTAACAATGTTTTTCTTGTGTTCTGGTTGCAGGGCCGGTTGAAGACTCGGTAAGTAAATGGATCCGCTCTTTTGCGTTTTCTCTATTATCCCATTATACTCCCCCAGCCCCCCCAATCCTGCATCTCCTCCCCCAGTCCCCCCCTTCCTGCATCTCCTCCCCCAGCCCCCCCTTCCTGCATCTCCTCCCCCAGTCCCCCCCTTCCTGCATCTCCTCCCCAGTCCCCCCCTTCCTGCATCTCCTCCCCAGTCCCCCCTTCCTGCATCTCCTCCCCAGTCCCCCCTTCCTGCATCTCCTCCCCAGTCCCCCCCTTCCTGCATCTCCTCCCCAGTCCCCCCCTTCCTGCATCTCCTCCCCAGTCCCGCCCCTTCCTGCATCTCCTCCCCAGTCCCGCATCTCCTCCCCAGTCCCCCCCTTCCTGCATCTCCTCCCCAGTCCCCTCCCTTCCTGCATCTCCTCCCCAGTCCCCCCCTTCCTGCATCTCCTCCCCAGTCCCCCCTTCCTGCATCTCCTCCCCAGTCCCCCCTTCCTGCATCTCCTCCCCAGTCCCCCCTCTCCTGCATCTCCTCTCCCCAGCCACCCCTTCCTACATCTCCTCCCCAGCCCCCCCTTCCTGCATCTCCTCCCCAGTCCCCCCCTTCCTGCATCTCCTCCCCAGCCCCCCCTTCCTGCATCTCCTCCCCCAGTCCCCCCCTTCCTGCATCTCCTCCCCAGTCCCCCCTTCCTGCATCTCCTCCCCAGTCCCCCCTTCCTGCATCTCCTCCCCAGTCCCCCCTTCCTGCATCTCCTCCCCAGTCCCCCCCTTCCTGCATCTCCTCCCCAGTCCCCCCCTTCCTGCATCTCCTCCCCAGTCCCGCCCCTTCCTGCATCTCCTCCCCAGTCCCGCATCTCCTCCCCAGTCCCCCCCTTCCTGCATCTCCTCCCCAGTCCCCTCCCTTCCTGCATCTCCTCCCCAGTCCCCCCCTTCCTGCATCTCCTCCCCAGTCCCCCCCTTCCTGCATCTCCTCCCCAGTCCCCCCTTCCTGCATCTCCTCCCCAGTCCCCCCTCTCCTGCATCTCCTCTCCCCAGCCACCCCTTCCTACATCTCCTCCCCAGCCCCCCCTTCCTGCATCTCCTCCCCAGTCCCCCCCTTCCTGCATCTCCTCCCCAGCCCCCCCTTCCTGCATCTCCTCCCCAGTCCCCCCTTCCTGCATCTCCTCCCCAGCCCCTTCCTGCATCTCCTCCCCAGTCCCCCCCTTCCTGCATCTCCTCCCCAGTCCCCCCTTCCTGCATCTCCTCCCCAGTCCCCCCCTTCCTGCATCTCCTCCCCAGCCCACCTTAATTAAAATATGTTAAGATATTAGTGTAGGTGGGTGTTAATATTTTGTTTTTGTTTTGTAGGATCAACTCATCACACTGTCAGGTAAGTGACCCCAGTATCTGCCGCGCGCGTTTTGCTCTCATTAAAGCGGCGTTGCACAGCAGGGAGCGGGCGACGGGCAGGTGAAGCCTCGCTTAATGGTCATTATTAGTTATTTATCATAGATACAGATAGAAGATGCAATCGTTCATAAGAACAAGAGGTGTGTGTGTGTGTGTGGTGTGTGTGTGTGTGTGTCAGGCGTTTGTAATTTTAATTCGGGAGGTACTAGCCAGGCTTAAACGTTACTGGCCGTTTCGGATTCTAAGTGGTGAACGATTCCACAGTCGCAAAGTGTTACATTTCCACGAGCCCTGCTTACATTGTCTTTGTCTCGCCAGGCGAGTGGGAATTTTGAGCCCTGTGTGTGTGCGAATAAGACTGTGTTAGTGTGGAATATCCCCCCCCCCCCCGTTACCCTGTAACACCTCTCCTCTCTTCCAGGACCCAAGATGGTTGCGGTACAGAATTATCACGGAAACCCAGCCCCCCCTGGGAAGCCCGTGTTAACCTTCCAAACAGGAGAGGTGATTGTGCTGCTCAGAGGAGACCCGGATACCCAGTGGTGGGAGGTGAGCGCGGTGCCCGGCCCCTCAGAGCACACAGATAACCTGAGCCCCCTGTATTATCACACACTGAATAACACGCTCTCTCTCTCTCCGCAGGGTCGAATGTTAGTGACCAAGAAATCGGGCTACTTTCCAAGCACGCATGTCAAGCCATGTCCAGTGGACAGCAGGGTAGGTGGCCGTGGACCTGGGATGAGTGAAGGGCTGCGAGGCAGGAGTAAGGTTAGGGAAACGGGCATTTCAGTTGTCATTGACCTCTGGCAAAATTTGAGAAAAAAAATTCCTGCGCATTATTTACTTCCCGCCTGTAAAGTAATGGAAGGTAAAGCAATACTCGCCTCCGGACATCATCAAAATCAAGAATTATTGTCATTACAATTGGAAAATCTTGGAATTTCCAAACATTATTTTCTTCCTGCGTTTAACCAATTATTCCTGTCTAAAAGAAGAGTCTGCAGACTCTCCCCCCGACCAGCTCAGTACCCCCACTCCCCCGCATATTGCATATTCTGAGGCGCGGCCGTCTCTGGTCAGAATGCCTTGTGGTGACTTGGCCAAACTGTGAGGGTCTGTGCGCAGGAGCAGAAATCTGTGTCGGGGGGTTGTCAAGGACAAACCTGAACCATTAAACCCTAAACAGTCACTTTTATATTGAAATATTTACCGTGAAAATAATCCAATATCTTTATACTGTGATCATTCCAATGATCTAATATAGTGATTAGAACCCCACGTTATTCCACAAATTTAAACGTTTTTCCAATGTTTTTAAAGCTTTTCTGTGCTGCTATAAAGCAAATACTCGCCTCCGACATGTTGTATAAAAATTAACCCCTTCCTGCAGTGCTGTGTGTACAGACAGCCCCACCGCCCCGTATGCTAGTAGCCCAGGGTAATTCACCCCCTGCAGCCGCCCCGTCCTCACATATTTCCCCTAATTATTTAAGGCCTAATACGTTTTGTTTTTTTCAATCAGCAGCCGGCGAGCCGGACGGACTACAGCAGATACCCCTGGTAAGTACTCGGGTACTCGTTGTGTGGATTCTCATTATAACGCCTGCGATGTTAATGAATGTATGATCGGGAGGAGAGCCGGGCAGAGCGTACCAAGCCGGGAAAGTTTGCCGTATGACAGAGCAGTAAATAAGCATCGCATAATACACACCTCTCGGTCCTGACGCGCTGACATCACTCTGTAGGTTCGTGGGGAACGTTGAACGGCCACAAGCGGACAACCTCCTCAAAGCACATGTCAGCGGCACGTACCTGATCCGAGAGAGACCGGCGGAGGCCGAGCGCTTCGCCATCAGCATCAAGTAAGCACGAGCGGCCGGCCGACACAACGTGTGTGTGTGTGTGTGTGTGTGTGTGTGTGTGTGTGTGTGTGTGTGTGTGATTTCATGGGGACAATACCTGGAGGCCCCGCGACTCTCCCTGTAGTGTGTATTACGGTGTTACAGAGGGAGCTGGAGACTGCTCTCGTCTCGGGTTGGCGCTCTCGTCTCGGTTTCTCTCTCACACTGGACTTTCTCCACAGATTTAATGAAGAAGTGAAACACATTAAGGTCGTGGAGAAAGACAACTGGATCCACATCACCGAAGCCAAGAAGTTTGAGAGCCTGCTGGTTCGTGTTTCATTGCTAACGTGCGGTACAAATGTCCCATGGGATTCTACATTACCCATAATGCTTTAGCAGCCTGCTGCCTGGCAGAGCATTATGGGAAATACACCAAGAGGTTGAGCGTATAGAACTTGAAAGATAAGAACACGGGGACCTGGTCCCACCCTATGACCTCATTGTGTTACAGCCCCCCTCCCGGTTCACTTTACCCAGTGGTAGGAAGGGGGGCCGGATCATCTCACAGAGAGGGCGGCGGGGTACAAGCTGAACGTGCAGGGTCTCGTCATTCTTTCGGAAGCCTGGTCTCGGGCTTTGAGGATCTTGGTGCAGTCGGTAGCAGAATGCGAAACGCGTCAGCCTCCATACCGTGGCGGCGTATAAGCTGATAACGCGAAGTCTCCGGTCTTTCTTCCCGCAGGAGCTGGTAGAATATTACCAGACGCACTCGCTGAAGGAAAGCTTCAAACAACTGGACACCACCTTGAAATACCCCATCAAGCAGCGCAGCAGCTGCAGCTCTCGCACCCCGACAAAGCCCCCAGGTAAGAGGAGTTCCAGGCTAGTGCCCCCCCCCCTGCGCGTCCAGGGGTTTCTCAGGCAGGAAAGAAAATGCTGGGACATCTTCCATACATTAATGGTTCTGTATGATCCCACACGGGCCTCGTAATGACCTCTCTCCCACTCGGATGACCTCTCTCCCAGTCGGACATGTCGCAGAGTAATAAGCTCAGGTTTCCCGTTACTCCCAGAATCCTTCAGGACATAAATTGGGGGGAAGTCAGTAACTTTACTACATGTAAGAAATCCTCGATCCCAGCCGCACTCCGCCCCGGTCTATGAAGATAACGGGGGGGGGGGGGGTGATATGACCCTCCCCCCCCCCATTTCCTGCCCCGCCCCCCTTTAAGATGCTGTCGCGCTCTGGTTGTTTTGTCCCCTTCGCTTTCGTTGCTCTGCTTGGAAATGTTTTTACCTTTTTATTATTATTATTATTTCTTCTACCTTTATGTTTTCTTTGACCTCTTTGCAGCTTCCTGCGCTTCCTACAACTTTTCTTTTCTCAGTCCTCAGGGCCTCAACTTTCCTTGTCAGAACCCGTCCACTCCATTCTGGTCAGGTACTGCCATCTTCCCGACTCGGTGTGTAATGGGGAGGGGGGGCGCAGGGCGTCACCTTGTGGTCATGTTGGGGCACTGCATGCAGCATGCCTTGCATCAGTCACTGACGTTTTGTTTCAGGTCCCCCCCCCCCCGCGTCGCCGCAGCCAGACAGAATCCTTCGCCCTCGGTTGCAGCGCTTTGCCCGAAACCCAGAATATTTCAGGGAAAATAAAATGTAAAAAAAGGATTCGGAGCAAAATGTGCAACCGTTGGACCAGGTTTGGTCTTTAAGTAAAGTCGCCTCCCAGCCCCAAACAGGGGAGGTGGCAAGAAAATGGCTCCGTGACCCCCCCCCCCCAGATAGTTTTACCTGGGTCTCCCGTTACTGGAGGCCGTCCTGTGCGTCACGTCGTACAGGACGTTTATCTGTGTGAGCCCCGTAACCTGTATATACAATAACCATTAGATGCTAGTTATACGGAGGTGCCTGGCTTGCAGATACGACGGGTAATACCCATGTACCTACCCCTGGCAGGCTGAATGGGCGTCTTGGCAGCAGCATCGTTCCGTTATGGTGGCAGCGGTGGGATCCGTGTGTATGAGAGCGAGATCAGGAAGATCAATCTGGACATGTGCTGTTATGCAAACTTACCCGATCCCAGCCGGGTTTTCTGGATTCTACACAGGGCTGCCATCAAAAATCATGGGGCCCCTTACTGAACCACTGGTTCCCCCCCCCCCCCCCCGGTCAGCCGCCCCTTTCAATAAGCTAATTCAAATTATAAAATTTTTCCTTTTTTTTTCTGCAAACCTTATTTTACTGGGAATGGGTTAAATCCCTGGTGTTTCAGCAAGGGGATAAAAAGTGTTCCCTGGTGCAGGTCATAGTAATCTATCCCTCCTATGAGCCGAGTGCTCGGACCGGCACCTAGATGCTGCGGCCCACTGGGAAAATTACTGGTATATTGGTTGACCAGTCCTGGGTGACATGGAGGGACCTTACTTATTTGGCACTTAGGGTTTGGCACGGGCCCCCTGGATCAACTGGGCCCCTGAACATGTCACGGGCTGACACCCCCTGATTGGTTGGGGGGGGGGGGGTGATGCATTATTACCGTGTTATCGCCGGACGTTCGGCTCCTGGAAAATCAGGATTCCACATTTTTTTTTCACCTCCCGAGCCGGATTTTTTTTTTCTGATTTTCTCTTAAGTTCTTCCAACCTTGTTTCCTTCATCTTTCCACATTTCCGTCCCAGCCCCGTGTGGCCGCTCGGAGGTATTGCACACCCGCACTGGCTGGATCTCACAATGTCATTTCACTCTCAGTCGTTTGGGCAAAGGGCAGGACGCATTAACCCTTGCTGCGACATGATGCAAGATTCAACACAGTCACACGAAGGGTTAAAAAAAAAAACAGCACCAAATCCGCCAGCTTTAATTGTGCGCAGATCATGTGATCAGGTTCTGCAGAGGTTCAGGGCTTTGGAAACGGATGCAAGAAATTCCCTGTTTTTTTTTTTTAAAATGGCAAACCCGGGGGGGGGGGTTCAGCCCGCCCCCCCCCCCTTTAATTCGGCCTCTGAGCTGACAGACAGGAGCGGCACCCGTCACCTGACAAATACATAATAATGCTATGTAACTTCAATGCTGTGTGTACAGGGGCTGGAATTAACCCATTGTGCTGTACAAACCCTGGAACCGGGGAGGAGGGGGGGTAGGGGGTAGCTGGGTCGGCCATGTTTTCCTGGACACAGCTCATTTACTCAATCTGATGGGCAGTGCATGAAAAATGCCACCCCGCAGCATGTATAATACACACACACTGCAGGTAGAAATCAAAAAGGAATTCCAGGCGACCTGCCTTGATTTCCTTCCTGCAGCATATGAATTATACATGGTGCAGGGCAGCGCTTTTCCAGGCACTCACCATCTGAATGAAATCGTTATAGGTGTCCAGGAAAACATGGCCGACCTGACAACTCTTTAGATAAAGTGTTTTAATATAAATGTTTCCACGGTACGAGCGCAGGATCTAGAGTCTGGTGTAAACGTGCCAGAGCCACTCGAGCAGAGCGGTCTAACTCACAGCCCCCCCCCCCCCCAGATGTTGATGCCTACAATTCCCAGAGTTATTTGAATGCAATAAATGGCCAGAGAATCATGGGAGTTGTAGTACAGAAACATCTGGGAGGGCCGAGCTTGAGAATCCTGATCCAAGGTCTATGTCAGGACTGTCAAGCTCCAGCCCCCCCCCACCCAAGAAGCTTCTGAACTACTGATTCCCTGCCCATCTATTGCACTCAAGGCCTACAATTCCCAGAGATCCTTAACACCTGGAGGGGGGAAATGGAGTTTGACAGCCCTGCTCTATGCATTTGGTAAGTTCCCACCAGGCTTGGAGTCCGGCTCTGGGTCGGGCGTCCCCGATCGGATATTCATTGTGCACTCATTAACCCTTTCCATCACAGCCGCCAATTACTAGCAACACAACAAAGTGGAAGCTTCTTTTAATTTCCCCAAATAAACCTTTTAAATGTGAATTAAACCCATTTAGTGTCTCCTCACCTCAATCCCCGGCGGCCCAGACTCTTGTTGTGCATCATTCATCTTACATGGTGGGCGTCTTTACGGGAGATTCCTGCACTGACCGCGCTCCTGTCTCCCCCTGTAGTGTTCACGCCACGTCCTGTAGGGACCGCTGTCGCCAGGTACAACTTTGCTGCCAGAGACATGCGCGAGCTGTCGTTACGGGAAGGAGACGTGGTGAAGATCTACAGCCGGATAGGAGGCGACCAGGGATGGTGGAAAGGAGAGACAAACGGCAGAGTAAGTGTATATGGGAAAACGCAGGATCAGCGCTCCAGGAAAACTTTATCCCAAAATACAGTCTGTCTTATCTGAAAGGACAGGAGTGCTTGCGATTGGGGATTTTGGCGTGTCTCTCCTGCCCCCCTGTACTCGCACTCGTGTCTCTCCTGCCCCCTGTACTCGCACTCGTGTCTCTCCTGCCCCCTGTACTCGCACTCGTGTCTCTCCTGCCCCCTGTACTCGCACTCGTGTCTCTCCTGCCCCCTTATACTCGCACCGGTGTCTCTCCTGCCCCCTGTACTCGCACTCGTGTCTCTCCTGCCCCCTTATACTCGCACCCGTGTCTCTCCTGCCCCCTGTCCTCGCACCCGTGTCTCTCCTGCCCCCTTATACTCGCACTCGTGTCTCTCCTGCCCCCTGTCCTCGCACCCGTGTCTCTCCTGCCCCCTTATACTCGCACTCGTCTCTCCTTCCCCCTGTACACGCACTCGTGTCTCTCCTTTCCCCTGTACTCGCACTCGTGTCTCTCCTGCCCCCTGTCCTCGCACCCGTGTCTCTCCTGCCCCCTTATACTCGCACTCGTCTCTCCTTCCCCCTGTACACGCACTCGTGTCTCTCCTTTCCCCTGTACTCGCACTCGTGTCTCTCCTGCCCCCTTATGCTCGCACCCGTGTCTCTCCTGCCCCCTTATACTCGCACCCGTGTCTCTCCTGCCCCGTCCTCGCACCCGTGTCTCTCCTGCCCCCTTATACTCGCACTCGTGTCTCTCCTTCCCCCTGTACTCGCACTCGTGTCTCTCCTGCCCCCCTGTACTCGCACTCGTCTCTCCTGCCCCCTGTCCTCGCACCCGTGTCTCTCCTGCCCCCTTATACTCGCACCCGTGTCTCTCCTGCCCCCTGTCCTCGCACCCGTGTCTCTCCTGCCCCCTTATACTCGCACTCGTCTCTCCTTCCCCCTGTACTCGCACTCGTGTCTCTCCTGCCCCCTGTACTCGCACTCGTCTCTCCTGCCCCCTGTACTCGCACCCGTGTCTCTCCTGCCCCCTATACTCGCACCCGTGTCTCTCCTGCCCCCTTATGCTCGCACCCGTGTCTCTCCTGCCCCCTTATGCTCGCACCCGTGTCTCTCCTGCCCCCTGTCCTCGGAACCCGTGTCTCTCCTGCCCCCTTATACTCGCACTCGTGTCTCTCCTTCCCCCTGTACTCGCACTCGTGTCTCTCCTGCCCCCTGTCCTCGCACCCGTGTCTCTCCTGCCCCCTTATACTCGCACTCGTGTCTCTCCTTCCCCCTGTACTCGCACTCGTGTCTCTCCTGCCCCCTGTACTCGCACTCCTGTCTCTCCTGCCCCCTGTACTCGCACCCGTGTCTCTCCTGCCCCCTTATACTCGCACCCGTCTCTCCTGCCCCCTGTCCTCGCACCCGTGTCTCTCCTGCCCCCTTATACTCGCACTAGTGTCTCTCCTGCCCCCTTATACTCGCACTCGTGTCTCTCCTGCCCCCTTATACTCGCACCCGTGTCTCTCCTGCCCCCTAATACTCGCACTCGTGTCTCTCCTGCCCTCTGGACTCACACCTGTGTCTCTCTTGCAGATCGGCTGGTTTCCTTCAACCTACGTGGAAGAAGAAGGGGTCCAGTGAAGTCCCCCTCTCCGGACCAGTACCCTGTATCCCTTCCAGATGATTCTCGATTTCTTTGCACAAACAGACTCTGGGACTGTCCTCTGCCCCCAACCCTGGGTGAAATCCTCCAGCATTCCAGTCCACCAAAACCCCTCCTCGTCTTCTCAGCCCCCCGTGGACATGGAATAGAGTGGTCTTCCTCGCCGGTATTAATTGTATATAAGATTTATAACTCGGCAACTGTAAGAAAGAGGAACTTTATGTGGGATGTCGGCATTACGCGTTCTAAAAGGGAATTAAATACATTCCAGCTCTGGCTACTCCTCTCTGTGTCTCCATTTATTGGATGCGTCAATGTATCAGGAGAACCAGGAGAGCCACGAGTCTACACGTGGGCTCAACATTTAACTTCCCTCTAACACGATACAGACGCAGGTAAGTGGCACCGACAGCCCCAACAGCAAAGGAATGGTGTCTCTGCAAATATCGACGCTGTGATCCTGCAACTCGACCATCAGTCTGTAGGGGTGGGTTTCATGTTGGAGAACAAAGAAATGGAGCAGCTTGGCCCGCGGCCTCCCTGGCACAAGCAGATGGCATTTTATAAAGACGTTTATGAGAGCTTTACCTTTTTTTGGAGCCGCATCGTGCTGTGACCACCAGAAGACACGGCGTTAGGATTTCCAGCAACTTGGGTTGGGTTTTGGGTATGTCTGATGATGATTGGGCATCTATGGGACAATTTTGATGGCACTGAATCGCGGTGAAATGAACTGTATTTTGTTGTCAGTTCACTAGTATTTGGCAAATTGACAGCTCAGTGAATGGACGAGCTGCCCCCATATTGAATATTGGTGCAAACCAGGGTCAAATCAAAGGATTACAGGTCTATTCACTAAAGGTGACACTCTGGAGAAGTGAAAATTCTAGGTCGAAAAAACCAAACCAGAAAAATTCTCCCATTTATCTCACTTTCCAAATCTGCTATTTGGTCTAGATTGTTCTTTTCTTCTCCTGAGTTTCACCTTTTAGTGAATAGACCTGTAAGGTCTCACCTTTCCGCATCAAGGCAAACCTCTCAGCCGCTGGAGGCCGCGACGGCATCATCACCTCAGAGCCAGAAAAACGGGTTTATCGATACCCGGCATCAAACAGGACGCGCACCATAACTGTAACCACAGAGCCGTCACATGGGATTTAAATCCCACAATAAACAAAAACAGGGGTTTTTCGGTTTAGTTAAACGGACATGAAACCAGGTTTGCCTTGGTGTTGGCAGGAGAGCTTACACTTTATTGGCTGTTTATGGTATTTTTGTTTTGCGGGGGTCTATGGGATTCTGTGCGCTGTATACCGACGGTGTGCTCAGCCCCCCGTAGTATTGGGAGTAGAGCATGAGGCCGATTTCATGTTTATAAATCATATTAAGCATTTGAGGGGTTTTCTAGAATATCAAATTAACCCTTTCACTATCAAGGGATTTTCTGGAAAACAAACGCCGTCAGGAAACTTTTTTTTTTTTTATTTGTAAGAAATATCTTTATATTCAGCTTGTTTTCCTCCCTGTAATAACTTCTAGGGGAGGGAGATTATTATTATTATTATTCTTTATTTATAAAGCGCCAGCATATTCCGCAGCGCTGTACAATAAGCACAGTATAGACAGGGTTACAATACATTGAACAACATTTGACAAACAGTACAGGAGGAGAGGAGGGCCCTATTCCCGTAGGATCTCACAATCTGGGAGGGTTGGGGTTGGAAACAGGAGGAGAGGACTGTAAGGTGAGAGTGATTGATGGTTGCGTCAGTGAGTTGGGTGGTAGGCTTCCCTAAATAGGAACGTTTTAAGGGAGCGTTTGAAGGAAGAGAAGTTAGGGGAAAGTCTGACAGTACGAGGGAGAGCGTTCCAGAGAGTGGGGGCTGCGCGTGAGAAATCCTGCAGTCTATCATGGGAAGAGGTGATGCGGGGAGAAGCTAGGCGCAGGTCACTGTTTGACCTTAGGGAGCGGGCTGGGGTGTATTTGGTGATTAGTGAGGACAGGTAGTGGGGCGCTGAGTTAGTGAGGGTTTTGTAGGTAAGGATAAGGATTTTGAACTTAATTCTGCAGTGGATGGGGAGCCAGTGAAGGGACTCGCAGAGGGGAGCGGCAGAGACAGAGCGGCGGGTGAGGTGAATTAGCCTGGCGGAGGCGTTCAGGATGGATTGTAGGGGGGAGAGGTGGGACAGAGGGAGGCCAGATAAGAGATTATTGCAATAGTCGAGTCGGGAGATTACCAGGGCGTGTATGAGTTGTTTTGTGGTGACAGCGGTAAGAAATGGCCGAATTCTGTAAATATTACGCAGTTGGTATCGGCAGGAGGAGGAAAGAGACTTGATGTGGGGGATGAAGGAAAGAGCAGAGTCAAGTGTAACTCCAAGACAGCGAACTTGGTTTGATGGGGAGATGGTGATACCCTCCACCGTGATCGAGAAGTCAGGAGGTGGGGCGGCATTAGAGGGAGGAATAAGTAGGAGCTCAGTCTTTGACATGTTGATCTTTAGGTGGTGGGAGGCCATCCAGGAGGAGATGCCAGATAAACAGTCACTGACTTTGGAAAGGACAGGGGGAGAGAGATCAGGGGTAGCGAGGTAGATCTGAGTGTCATCAGCGTAGAGGTGGTAATTAAAGCCAAAGCTGTTGATGATTTTGCCCAGGGAGGAGGTGTAGATGGAAAAGAGCAGAGGACCAAGGACAGAGCCTTGAGGTACACCAACAGATAGAGGCAATGAGGAGGAGGAGTTACCAGCAAAGGACACACAGAAGGACCTGTTGGATAAATAGGAGTCAATCCAAGCAAGTGCAGTGTCACCGAGACCCAGAGAGTTGAGGGTCAGTAGAAGGAGGGGGTGGTCAACAGTGTCAAAAGCAGCCGAGAGGTCAAGCAGGATGAGAATAGAATAGTGGCCGTGTTTTTTAGCAGTTAGGAGGTCGTTGGTGACTTTGGTGAGGGCAGTTTCAGTTGAGTGTAGGGGACGGAAGCCAGATTGCAGGGGGTCAAGTAGGGAATTGGAGGACAGGAAGAGGGAGAGGCGGTTGAAGACTAGTTTTTCTAAGAGCTTTGATGTGAAGGGAAGCAGGGATACAGGGCGGTAGTTGGATGGAGAGTTGGGATCTAGGGATGGTTTCTTTAGTAAAGGGGTAACTAGCGCGTGTTTGAAGGCGGATGGAAAGGAGCCAGTGGAGAGAGATAGGTTGAAGATTTGTGTGAGAGCAGGGGTGAGGGAGGAGGAGAGGGGAGGAATTAGATGTGAGGGAATGGGGTCGAGCGGGCACGTGGTGAGATGTGAGGAGGACAATAAGGAATTGACTTCCTCCTCAGTGGTTGGGAGGAAGCGGCAGAGGGTGGCAGATGGGACCTGTGGGAGTGGAGGTGGCAGATAACTATGGGAGATGGCGCCATCTGCTGGTCAAATGGAGTTACTGCAGTCTAAGGCCTCGGTCACTGCACTGTCCCCCACATCATGATTAACGGGGGGAGCGGGGGTTATTTACGAAGCTGAATTTAGATCCCCCCCCCCATCAATTAATGTGCTCAAAGAATAATCATTAACCCCTTCACTACCACATGGTTAAAAAAAAACCTGCCATTTGGCTTTTTGAAAACGATTTTGAATGGATTATACAGTAATTAATACTTGGGGGGACCTGAGGGACCAAAGGTTGAAACCACTGGAGGTAAAGGACACTCTACTAAAAACTATAGCACCCTCTGTATTCATAAAGCAACCAGTGCAACTTCAATCCAATGGATGCGCCATATAATCCCAGAAACCAGGTCTACGCTTCATGGACAAGCAACAAAGGACACGAATGCACATTGGGATAGACAGAAAGGGGGAATTCTGCCGGGGCTCCGTAACAGGGGGATAAAAAGGTACGACGAGCAGACTTTCCAGATAAAGCACGCTCCACGCGCGCACAAAGCTGCTCAGGCCGTCCCGTGTGCCATTTCCATGCAATCTGATCCGGTCGCAGGCTCCGGTTTCCAGCGCATCGGAAACACAGATCGGGTTCTCTGCGGGAGTAATTTTACCTGCGAAGCACTAGCAGGTAAACACAGCAGGTCGCGGGGCTTGAGGGGAAACATCCAGCGCTCTGAAGGAAACTTACAATAAAAAGGAAAAATTCATCGAGGTCTGCGGATGTGACGCCCCGTTACTATGCAGGTAAGAGTCGCTGGGCTTGAGGGTGATAGTCAATGGGCGGGTGTGGAGGCAGGAGGGCTTGGGGGACACTGGCGAGAGCAGCAGAGTCAGAACGTATTTGGTCTTCTTTGAACTATATCAAGAGTTAATGTCTTTAATCGAGTCATTGTATGGACCATAAGTAATGCATCCCTGGGCTCGTTACCGGATGTCGCCATTTTCAGGGCAAGGTAGATGCTGAATCTGGAAACTCCCCCCCCCCAAAACAATAACACCATTCAGTGTCTGGTTCGATTCTCCCTCTCAAGGCGGATATAATCCTGGTTCCTGGACCATAAATGGTACAATTCGCTTCCTGTTCGATTCGGAATCAAATAAGATTCCATTCTTGGAATTTAACTGGTTGACCCTTTCATGGTCACAGTATCACCCGTCCTGTCACCAATGAAAGAATTCAATGGATTTGCTAATAATGGCAAACCCGAGGACTTCAAAGGTATCGGAACTAAATGTCCCAGTGATGGTGGCTCATTCCACCTTTTCTGGTTCATATTCCTTAAGGACAGACAGAGGTTAGTAGTTATCTCATGTGTAGACCCCCACCAAGGCCAATCTATCAATCCATTATTGTAGAAATGAGTCTAGAAGGAAAAAAAATGACATAAGATCAGTGATTGATGATCTTGACATTCCACGACATACGATGCTTTGGCAACACCAGGATTAACATATGCAGAGGTTGAACATTTTCCATGACAAAAATACTGTGCTGTGCATGTCTAAGATAGGACCATTCTTTTAAAATGTTTTCAGTCTATGCATGTCGCCTGTTTCTAGGTCACGTTCTGCAGGCTGAGGACACACCAGTGGTGTTTCATCCTCTTCAACATTGTCCTCTTCCATGCCTTGCTGTTTGGAGCCGATTTCATGGAGGAATACTTGCTCCAGTCTGTTCCCTTCTCCTACACGGATGCCAAGTTCATGGAGATCCGAGAGCAGGCCCGAAAACTGGACATGCACCTCGTGAAGGACAACATATCCAAGACCCATCTAATAGAGCCAGACGCATGCTCAGGTCGGGAGGTTTTTCTGCTGACGGTCGTCTTCAGTAACCCTGAAAATAAGTCTAGGAGGGAGAGAATCCGACAGACTTGGGGTAACGTGACAGCCTTTAAAGGTAGAGCGGTCATCAAGGTCTTTGCGTTGGGGAGACCAGTTTCAGAAAACACCCAGTCAGAACTTGAGGAGGAAGCTCAAAACCACCAGGATATCGTCGAAGGAAGCTTCATTGATTCCTACCAAAACGAGACATTGAAGATGACCATGATGATAGAATGGGTGGTCACGTTTTGCCCCAACGCAAGATTCATTCTCAAGACTGAAGAAAACATGTTTGTCAACATCAAAAGCTTGGCTGACCACCTGCTGGGTTTGGAGACACAGTCTGAAGATCTGTACCTCGGAAGAGTGATCCACCAAGGTATTCCGACTCGAGATCCCCAGAGTCCCAACTTTGTCCCTTTGACATCGTACTCAGAGACCTACTACCCCGATTACTGCAGTGGGGCAGCCATGGTCTTGTCTCAGGACGTGACCCGTAAGGTCTATCTCGTTTCTGACCAGGTCTCTACCTTGCTGCCTTCTGATGTGTTTGTTGGTATTTGTGCTCAAAGAGCAGGAGTCCTGTCTATTCACAGCGCTCGCTTTTCGGGCTCCAGACACGTTAGCTACAACCGATGTTGCTACAAATTCATCTTTTCTTCATCAGTGGAAGAAAACGAAGAACTGTCCACAGCTTGGAGAGATACGAACGAAGGGGAAGAATGTACCATAATGAAAACCTACTATGGCCTAGTGTCCTGTAAAGTTTGGACCTACATCGAAAAGCTGAAATATCTTAACACAGACCCAGTGATCGATCACACGAAATCCTTTTAAACCGCATTTCAACCAACAACGTGAGGTTTAGAGGGTCGGAAAATGGGCCCATTAAGGAGGACCATGGAAGGTTTTCATCGGCACCTTGAAAAATGATCAAGCAGACCAAAAGGCTTATTTCTCCTACAAAACGCCTTGAATGAGATGTGATTCCAGTCTACCTTACCTAATAGATCCTCTAAAAAGTTTTTGGTTTTTTTTATTTCTGAAACAAATAAAATTCTAGGAAAAAAAACATGTATCCTAGATTTAACTAATTTATGATATTCTGTATTTTAAAGAGACGATAGGTCACGGAGGACAAGAGGGTCAAGCGGAGAAATGAGGTTGAAGGGAAACCAATGGGACGAATCAAACAAGGGATTAGTCTTGAGCAACGTAACGGAGATCAGTACCCAGGGTGGGTATCTCTGCAGAACGGCTCACTGTCACTATCCTGACCCAAACCAACCCATTCAGTTGCCAGAGTTCCTTTTAGGATGACGACAAAACTTAGACTACACTGAGTTTTCAATGGGACAACACATACAGGGGATGGACAGTCTAACAAAGGTAAAACACAGACATAATGAAAACATCAGGGAATAATACAACACAAACATAGTGAGTAGGGCAGAGAATACAGACACACTGTACCTAAAAGGGGCACAGGGTGACCTTGACATAAGATGGGGAGGAACACTATAAAATATCAGAGCCACCAAAACCTGCAGTATCACACCTCCCAAAAGTAATTTCAAGTCCAGGTGCCCAGATTGCTAAGCGACTGCCGTCACAAGCAACAGACAGAGCGTCTCCTCCGTATAGGGTGTGAGACTTAAGGTAAAGCATGAAAGAGGACGGTGGTCTCCTGTCATGCTTACGTACAGAGTGCAGCCATCTTGGTGATAACAATGACACGGTGTTAGGAGTGTCAATCAAAACTGCAGATGTTTACCCGTCAGGTAAGATCAGAAGAAACAGCCTGTTGGAGATTGGCAATGGCAGCGTCCAGCAAAGGGCATGATGGGAAGACATTCAAGGGTTGCAGGTAATGAAGATAAAGAGTCATGGCAGAGGAAATGTAGGTCAATGGATGGTTGGGAGGAATATGCGGGTAATTCCCCAAACAGAAGGAGCACGGGGGGGGGGGCGTAGATGAGCAAAGGCGATAGATACCCTTTATACCTTCTACATTGCCCATGTCCTCCTGTTCTGGACTTGATGCAACTTCCTCCCAGCCAATGACAAAGACTGAAGTAGGCGTGGTGGACACGAAGGAAGGAAATGAAGCACCAGGCAAGACGGTGAAATGTCGGCAAAAGAATCGGGCCTGAGCAAAGGTAATGAAGCGATCTTGGTAGAGAAGGTCCCATATTGGTGGCTCAAGATGGTCAATCCGATAAATTATCTTCTGGTATAGAACATCTAAAAATCACAACTTCACGTTTCCTCTACGTTAAACCCCTCAGCATTTTGGGGCAAAATGCTCTGACATGATCTTTAGACAGGGGCAGGAGAGACAATAACCACGGAATATTCTTCCAAATACAGCTCGAAGCAAAGCACAGGAAACCGAGCCAATCGAATGGGCAGGTAAGGGAATACTTCTCACCATTCATTCATCCACGGATGTCTAGGGTGCCCGAGAAGACTCCATCTCAATCATCTGAGGTCACTGAGATCCATCCCCTGTTACACTTTTGCAACAATATAAGAGATGCTCCAAGCACCATGACCACTTCAGTTGTCTTCTAAGACTTTCTAGTGAAGTGTTTGATCACTAACATTCATATTATATAATGAACAAGTGATAAACCCCTCGCGCAGCAGCCGTCCCTCCCTCCCCATCCTTTCATCCATGTGGTTTCCCAGACCAAGTGGAACAAGCCATCCGAATTCACTCGGTCGTCCCCAAGGACAGGGCCACCAAGTCCTAGATGGACAAAGACTTCAGCTCACTGCACCCACCAACATGGCGCACAGGCTGGAGACACAAGCCACCGAGGAGGTACAATGTATCTGTGTGTGAAGTGAAGAAGCAGGAGAAACATTGATCTCATCAGCGGTATGTGGGCGAAACCATAGAGTGTACCGAGCCGCGATTAGAGCTGCCAGGTCAGCCATGTTTTCTGGGACACATAATGTATTCATGCTGATGGGCAGTGCGTGAAAAATGCCGCCCCGCAACATGTATAATCCATACGCTGTAGGTAAGAAATCATAAAGGAATCCCAGGTGACCTGCCTTGATTTCCTTCCTGCAAGATATGAATTATACATGTTGTAGGGCAGCACTTTCCCCTGTGCTCTCCCATTGTGTGAAATGGTAATATGTGTCCAGGAAAATAAGTGCGCCGAACACGGAGTCGCCGAAGACTGCTGGACTGACTGCCGAACCACAGGGAAAAAAACAAAAAAACGATCTGAATATGAATATGATAAAAAAGGTCCTATATATATATATATAAAAATAAAAAAAAAAAGGTCTGTTACAGGAAAAAAAAAACGCCCTAAAAAAAATTGGGAATCAAAAGTGTCGTCTAAAAAATATAAATACATAAAAGGTGTTAAAAAAAAATATATAAAAAAGGCTTTTTGCTGAAAATGAATAAATGGTTGGAAAAAAAAAAAATGATATATATATATATATATATATTTTTTTACATTGAATCCTATGGGAGTCGCCTGTTTATTCCTGTCGAACTGAGTCACCGTAAATCGGGGCGTTTCACTGACATTTTGGTGCAGTTCGTCGTTCTGTGAATAGATTAACCAATAGTTCTCTATGAGACAATTTCGCTGCCGAAGAGCGACGATCTGCACCGTATTTCGCCATCGATTCGCCTGTATTTGGCAGATAGTTTAGTGAATAGACGAACTGCCACGTAATTGCACCATTCAGGGACATTCACCGTTCGGTGCGATTCGGTGGGAAAAGCGGAGGTTAACGAATCAGCCGTAGAATTACCAAAATCTTGCGGCTTCGCTCCTGGGTGTGAAACCCTTTTATTAGACAAACTAAGAGTTCTGAACGTCACATGTGAAAAGAAAGGAGATGCTATAGCAGGGCTGTCAATCTCAGGCCCCACAGATGTTTCTTAACTACAACTCCCATGATTCCATGGCCATCTATTGCAATGAAAGCATTCTGGGAATTGTAGGCCTCTACATGTTGGGGGGCGGCTGTGAGTTTGAGAGCCCTGAGGCCTGTTCAATACCTCAGCCGCTGCAAGTGCTAAGTTAGCAACTTGCATTGAACGCCGTTCAACCGCTCAGCGCTCAGCAGTGCTAACCTAGCACTTGCAGCGACCCGAGGAGATGCTTCGTGTGACGTATTAGGCTAGGGTCAGACGAACGCAGCTTTAACGTGCGTTTAGCCGCACAAAATCACGGCCGTGCTAGCAGCAAATGACGTCCAATGCCGGGGAACACACGAAGTACGGCCGCACGAAAGTTCGTCCGCGCAACGCAAGTGGCAAACGAACGCATTTTTTCGAGAACGTCAAACCGCTACTACTGACGTACAGAGTGCGCTGCGGCCGCATAGCGGCGTGTGTGTGTGATTAGGAGACGTCAGACGCTGCTAATGTCCGGCTAACATAACGTCCAGACGCAAAAAGGGTTTTATTGATGATCCGTACAAAATCACGGACGAAAAGGCGCATCGTATGACCGCTGCCGCGTATTCCGTGAAAAAATATGTCCGTTCGTTCGACCGCACTTTTCCACGGTCGACGCGAAAAATGCGTTAGTCTGACCCTAGCCTTAAAGATGGCCGCCGCATGAAGCCAGTAACAATGCCCTACAGCAAGATGGCCGCCGCCTCGAAGCAAGTAAT
Source organism: Leptobrachium leishanense (assembly GCA_009667805.1). Lineage (NCBI taxonomy): Eukaryota > Metazoa > Chordata > Amphibia > Anura > Megophryidae > Leptobrachium > Leptobrachium leishanense. The sequence goes on from CM019071.1 coordinate 140,224,782, forward strand.
AATTCCCTACAGCAATGTTAATTTTGAGGTTTTTGTTCACCAAAGCACAAAATATTTATTTATTATTTCCCCCTGCACAGACATATATTACAGTTCAATTTATATATTGTTTCAGAAGTAAACATAACGTTTATTCATTAAAAACTATCATTTGTGGTGTGTGCGTACAAAACGTAATTGTGCTGACTGCTTCTCTTTATTATTTTTTGTCCGAGTGATCCGAAAAACAATCTGAATTTTTCATTAAGAAATTGTCGGCCATTTTGGATTCAAAATTCGCATCCAAAGGGTTCAACGACACTGCTGCAGCAAACTGAATTGCTGCGCTGCAGCAATTCAGCAGCTGCTGAGGTATTGAACAGGCCTCTGCTCTGTAGACTACAGGAAGCGTTTAGTAACACGGGGCTATAGAGGGGAGAGCAGGACATACCTTAAGACTGGTAGAGCATTATGGGAGTTGTAGTTCTTCAACAGCGGAGGCAAGTTGGTCTCTTACTGAGTAACCCTTTAAGTCCCCACCGCGTGGACGCTGCAAAACAATAATAATAGATAATAATCTTAATTTTGATGCTGTGAAAAAGTGATGTGGAAAAAATAAACAAACTTGTGCGACTTTGTATCATAATTGTCATCGGAAACGATTGCTAGTGTGGTGCTAAAACAAAGCTAGGGTTAACCCCAAAGCTACCCAAGAGGCTCTGCTGTTATGGTGGGGTATTAGGGTTGGGGTTAGTATTTGTACTTGTGTGAAGGCAGACCCTCCCCTCCCAGATGTTGATTGGCCTACAATTCCCAGAATTCTTTGAATGCAATACATGCCTGGAGAATTGTGGGAACTGTAGTTCAGAAAGATCTGGGCCGAGGCGAGGTGCTGCTCCTCTCAAAGCTGATGGTGTAGTTTGAGGTCCCTGATCTACCAGCTTTGAGAGGAGCAGCACCTCGCCTCGGCATAGAATATAGAAGACCTGAAAACGCATCTTGGGGGATTTGTGACCATGAGAACTTGAGATCCCTGAAATCTACCCTGATATTGGTTGAGAATTGGCCAATGACAAAACGAGAAGGATCAGACACTGTTGCCTAAATATGAAGCGAAAACGAAGCAGAATCTGTTGGTTAGGTGTAACCCTAACCCGGGGCTGTCAAACTCCAACCTTCTCCCCCTCCCAGATGCTTCTGCACTACAGCTCCCATGATTCTCTGGCCACCTATTGCATTGAAAGAATTCTGGGAATTGTAGTGAATAAAAACCTTGGGGGCTGCAGTGTCAGACCCCCCCCCCCCCCGCCCGTGTTACAGGAAAGTCAGAGTATTAATAACGTTTACTGTGCGCGTTAAATGTACAAATAAAGCTGTGAATGAAAAGAATTCAGTGTTGTGTATAAACAGACATGCGAGATGTAAAGATTATACTAAATCACAACAAAAATAAACCAGCAATAAAAAGAGAACGTGGTCTCGGGCTTTTACATTTTTCTGCTTAAGGGATGAGTTTTTCAGGGGGAGCTTAAATATCACCATCTGTCCTGAATAACAATTAACCCTTTCACTGCTGAGGACGTGTGGCGAACGTCCTCATTGACTCCTAAGGAAAGACAGGGGGTTCCTTTGAACCCCGATATCTCCAGACTATTGGCAGCTAGCAGGGTCATGTTTGGTATCATTAGAAAGGCCAGAGCATGGCCCTTCCAATGCTACCTAACATGACAGTGTTTAAAGAAAAAAAAAATAATAATAAAAAAAAAAAAAAACTTTTTAAGACGTGAAATGGCTCAGCAGTGAAGGGGTTAAAAAATTACCTCTCTGTATCATTATGACAGCAGGGATCAGCAACGCTGGCCCTCCACATGGTTTGGAACTACATTTCCCATTTAGGCTCAGTCAGGCTAATGAGTGGCTGAGCATTATGGGAGATGTAGTTCCAAAACATCTGGAGGGCCAGGTTTGCCGACCCTTGATGTACACGATGACAATGTGTTTCATCCCAACACGTCTTTGTTCTACACGTCACCATGGAGGGAGGAAAGAACCCAGTGGTGGGGTCTGTAGACCATGGCTTGACCACCCGTTGCCCCAGCGCACCCGTTCCCCCCCCCCCCCCATCCATCCTCTTGCACACCTGGATACGGAAGAGCTTGGCGTGTAAGACGAACGACCGCCGGGAACAATGGATCAGAGAGAGGAGTCTTGCATGTGAGACGGGATCTTAGCAACCGGCCAACGTCTTCGAGCTCCTTGACTCGGCATGACACATTCGACTCCGACTGCACCTGCATCACACACCAAGGAGAGGACAATGGAAAACTCTCAGGACGCCAAGCCGGAGCTCCTCAGGAACTACCAGTGGGATGTGAGTAAGAAGGGGGGGGGGGCGCCATGCTTTATTGGGGATCCCCATCCGTGGCAAGACCATAAAACAATCGCGTGCACTAGGTGACGGTTTTGGGGAACATCCAGCTAACAATCCTATATTCTGTTCATGTACGTCAGGGACCCCCCCAGAATTCTTTCAATGCACTAGATGGCCAGGGGGATCATGGGAGTTGTAGTTCTGAGACATCAGGGGAGGTCAGAGTTTGACAGCCCTGACGTATGTGGATGTTGCTTGCTGCTCTGGTAGTTACAATGTTACCGGCGTCTCCCTAACGGAGACAATCGGTCAGGAGGTGATGGACGGGGGGGGGGGGGATTGGGGAGGTCTGTCTTAAAGAGGAGGGGGATATAAAATAAAGTAAGACAGACTCGCTGGAGGACACGAAGCGCCTCGATTTAATCAGATCCAGAAAGGATTTTATTAAACCAGCGTCTGGTCCCTGAATTCTGACACCAATGATCAACGCTGCAGATCCTACAGGGCAGGGGGTCAGCATCCGCAGTCCTCCAGATAGAACTACACGTCCCATGATGCTCAGCCACTCGTTGGGTTGGCAGAGACTCGTGGGAAATGCAGTTCAAAATCATCTTTCGGGTCAAGGATGCTGACCCCTGCTATATGGGTTAGTCAACAATAAATCGGCGGAGAGTCGGATGGAAACCGCACGTTTTTTGCCAGGGGGAGGGAGGGGGGGGGAATAGAAAAAAGGAATTTAGAAATATTCAAACTGGCGCTGAAACCTATTGAGCATCAAGGACGGCAGCTCCGCGGGGATCCAGAAACAATTCGCTCAGTTTTGTTTTCGTTCGCTTTCAAATCTGTAAATTTCATCTGAATTTTGATTCGAAATGAAATGCACATCTGTACTGAATAAACCTGCCGAATGAAACCACCGAACAGCAGGGCAATTCACTGACATTTCTCTGCTGTTCGGTGTCTGTGAATCCATTAACCATTGCTTCTCTATGGGGGATTTCACTGCCACTGAACAGGCGCCGCATTTCGCTGGCAATTCCAATATTTGGCAAACTGCCTGCTCTCTGAATAGCCGAACGGCCCCGAAATTGCACCGTATGGGGAAATTCCCTGTTTGGTGCAACTCGGCAGCAGGTTCCGCTCTCTCTGAATAACCCATTAAATTTTACTCCTTCACTGCCAGACTCAGTTCCTGGGACGGAGTCTTGGGACAATTAACCCACAGGACACCGAGCGCAAACCCAGGACTGTCCCTGGTAAACCGAGACTCTTGGCAACTATGACACAATGTCATGGGGGAGGGGTGAGATTTTGGAAACCTTTGCCCATGGCAGGTTATGTGCAGACTCTAATGAACTGTCCAGTTAAGGTCTTGTTCACACATGGGGTCTTTGGAAATGTCAAAAAAGCTGGTACCTTCATATATAATTCACAGGGCACATTAACGCCCCGCAGCCTCACCCCTTGGATCCTGTGTCTGGCCAGGGCTCAGGTTTCTCCAACGTGAGCCAAGGCCGACAAGGTTCCCTGTGCCTTAAACACATGACATCGTACTGAGGGATGAGCTCTATGGGGAAGCCGTGATCAGGACACAGAGCGTTTGGTGCAATGCACGGCGCGTCTGAAGAAGGAAGCGCGCACCGCGCACCATGTGATGATGGGTCAGAATGACATACGGACATGAGAAAGAAAAAATTTAATTAAAAAAAAGATCTGTTACAGTTCCTGCTTCTGCTGCAAACACACAGGAGACGGTTTGCAGCTTCTGCAGCGAGCTGTGCACAGACCAGGAAACGATTCAGCCAATCAGAAGGCAGACAGGCCATGGCAGAGCACAGCGAGCAGCGTACGGTACAGCGTGACCTGCTGAGATGTAATGAGGACAGTAAATGCTATAGTTACATTTCTCTGAATTTCAGGCCTACACATGGCTGATACATATGAGTCGGAAAGAGATACGACCTGTGTCCCACCTCCCACGCGTTTCGGTGAAATGCACCTCCATGATTCTAGACACTGTGAATTTCAGCATCGACTATTCATCGCCCTTCGTCCCCAACGTCTTTAAAAGTGCTTACGACTCTGCCGTCTCGGAGAGGAGCCTGGGGGTAAATTCTCCATCGCAGAGGACGGTATCTTCTCACTCCGGGGACCAGGTAATGAGAGTGGAAGAAAGGTTTATACCAATCTGTCAGGGGCAAAACCAAGTCCAAGCAGGACAAGCACGCAACCACCGAGACACAGAAAACACGGGCACCAAGTCCCGGAGAGGCCAAATCCCACAACACAGTCACCAAGGAACGGGCACAGAGCCGTCCAATAATGACACATTTACTGGAATAGCCGACAACGTTTTGGCCCTACATGGCCCCTGAGAAAGTTCCATTGAGGGCCAAAACGTTGTCAGTTTTTCCAATATCGGAAGACTGAGTGCCCGCTTCTTCTTTCCTTGTGAACTAGGGGCAGAACCAAGAGCACAGAGGACGGTTCCCTTCTTGCCATATTAAATAGCGATCCCACCTCTCCTCCTAAATGCCAACCCACTCCATCCTAAGGAAGCCTTATCAATGTCTTGTAGCGTTCCTTTGGCCGTTCCCCGGTCCATTTCTTCCATTAAAACCCCACAAATAGTCCTCTCTTTGAGTGATGCCTCATGCTTCCCAACACATGACAGACAAGATTACAAGACAAACCACTCATTCCTTCTCTCAACTGTTGGGCTTCGGCTTTCATCTTTAAACCTTTTTGATGGCCATCAAACCCTTTCTTCTGGCAGCAGGACCCACCTTATACCCTTTTCACTTGACCACCTATCCCCTCACTTCTCCCACGCTTTAGGCTCCTGTACCGACAATAAACAGCTGGACTTTACATCAGCTTACATTCTACCCCATGACTTTCAGTATTTATCCTTTGCTCTCCTGATACGCCCCAAGACACAAATAACATCAAATCCCTTGACCTCTCGTGATCGTCATCTATTACTCTCCCCATAGGCCCCAAAGCTCGTCTTACCTCCTACCCCATGACCTCCCATCTTCGTCCTTTTCTCTCTCTGCTTTCCCCATCTATCACCCTCATCTATTGGATATAGATTTGCTTTGCTCCACTTGGACGTTACTTTGGTTTCTCCAGCTTCTCTTTTCGTACCCATTTTTTATTCACCTCGACAGATCTCCCATCTCTTTGTCCCAACCAGACAGCATCACCCATGAGAAAGAAAGCGTTGATGTAGCGTGAGGGTGATGGTGTGTCCCATGGTCGGTGTCTGCTCAGCTCAACCTGGGATGCTCTATGGCTGGTTCAGCATTTTCCAAAACCATGGCCTCTCTTGCACCTCTTGGCCAGATGCAGTTGATTATAACTTGTCCTGCTGACAATTTTCCAGGTCTTAAAACCCATATGCAGATCAGATAAACATGGTGCCCAGGAGCGGTTCAAGCGATCGAGCGTACGAATTACCATGCGGTACCTGGGGACGGGATTCTCTGTGACGAACGAGATAATAAACCCGAAAGACGAAGTTGGGATGTTTCAACAGATCTGTGGAGGAGAGAACATCTGTGTGTACAAAGGCTACCTGAGTCCTGGAGGTGAGTCAAGAGGACATGAGCTGGGAGGTCTGGCACTCTTACTCCGAAGGCCAATCATGGACTTGTGAGCTAGGTATAACTAGTGTCACTTACTTATAGACATGAGCCAAGCTTAGTTAGCCTCATCAGGAGTCGACTCAACTTTCCAGGCGACAAGAGCTAGACTTCAGCAGCCTACCATGATGGGCAGTCAACGGTCATACAGATGTGATGGTTAATGGTCTTATACTGATGGTAGTCTATGATGAGGTTCAGATATGCTTGGCCAACCAGTTTACTGGTTGCTTATGAAGATAGGAACTAGGCCAGGAGAAGATGAGGGGATGAATTAGCCAGGGATAAGTGTCCTTCCCCGTGACTGATGAAGATGTGAGCAAGGTATGGCTAACTTACCTTGGAGATGACCCAAGAAAAATAAGCAAGCCCTTGCTAGTATACATTTGGCTAAACTGGTGGTAACCTACAGATGTGAGCTTGACTTAATTAGCTCAACCAATGCCTGGCAACAAAGCCAAACGACTCATTGCAAATCATTCTCTCCTAATGACTCCCTGCGTGAATACTTCAGAAGGAGCTCGGTTGAATTGGTTCGGAAGATATCCACATCTAGTACAAAAGGGATGAAATGTGATGACGTAGATCTAGATTAACTAGAGCTTCCTACTAGATCTAGAAATGATCAGCGATATCTCATGGGGATCCACCAATCACCAATGGCTGGATTCCCTATGGGTGGCATCTTTAAAAATGTGACTCTGCGGAAATCCAGCCTTTGGGTACTTTACCATTTTAAAGGTTGGTAGATCCCCATGAGATCTCACGGTTCATTTCTAGATCTACCTCTGCACGTGGTTCTTTCCCAAGCAAATTTCTAATCCTTGAACTTCTATCCAATTCGATAGAGACTTTCCAGTTCCTATCCATGCGTCACCACGGATTCCCGTTCAGCGCCAGCATTTATATCAACGGGCTCATCGCCGCTCGGATAAGCTCATGTTGCGAGTACCGGTACAATGTGGGATTCCAACAGGGCCGACGAGGCTGCTTCAGAGTAACCCAGCTCAGCGGAGGGAAACCGTGCACCAGGTACAACCCAATACATATGTATTGCTGCATAGTGCACCAGTACTGCGTAGTGCACCAATTCACCAATCCCATGGCTAATAGACCCATGTCCAGTCACATGATTCATTTATGGTGTTTGTGATTCCAGATGTGTCGATTTCCAAAATCTGAAACCGTTCCACATTCCTGAAAAAATTTGCTTGAGTGGCATCGATTGTACGGCTCTGTCCAATGGAAAGGAAAACGGTAGGTAGGGATCCGTCCTATGAGGCGCAACACATTCTGCCAGCTTCCTTATTCCCTAGGGCAGCCGCATTGAGATGTCCACCCCTGGACGCCATCATTGCCATGTGGAGCATGGAGCACTGACCACCTAGAACAGGATGCGGCCAGCGCTACGTGACGAGTTGTCCTCATGACAGTCTTTTTCAGATTTCAGAGTGGATGCCCTGAAGCTCAGCGCACAAGAATTGGGTCACCTTGGACCCAACCACCCAGGAAAGAAGAAAGAAGATTTGGGAATTAAAGGGCAGAACACTGGAAAACCAGTTTTGATGCCAGAGCCGCCAGGAGCTTTACCCCCGTCCCAACACAATCTCTTCGCCATCCAGGTATCTACGGCCAATCAGAGGAGGAGACGACGAAAGAAGAAGAGAGTCCCAAAGGAAGAGTCCGACTCCGAGCTAGAAAATATACACCGTGACGGTGACTGGAGGTCCAGGAAATCGACGGCTCATCGGCCAGAGACACGTAAGCCAAAATCTATCTGTTTTTACCCAAAAAAAGTTTTAACCCTGTCACTACCAAGTGGTTTTCATTGAGAAATATTAGCATAACATTTGAAAGAATGAAAGTGTGTTTAACAATACAGGGTAAAACAGGAACATTGCATAAAGAAATAGGACTAGGATGAAAGGTTCTAGTCTTGCGATGGTGTCTATTAGAGGTGTGCGTTCGTTTCGAAACAAACTGGAATTCATAACAAATTTCATTATTTCGTAAGTACTTTGGAAATACGAATTAACGAATCGATTTGATCCGAATTCGAAACGAAACGGTATCTAACAAATTTAATTCGTTACACGGTTTCATTATAAAAGAAAAATTAGATTAATTGGGGTTTTATTTAGTGATCCAAAATTCGAATGGATAATCAAATTTCGAATCGATCCAAAATGAAACGAAACAAAGTAAGCTCCGAAATACGTAACGAAATTCCGAAAACAAAATTATTTTAAAATGAAAAACAAATTTTTCAGCCGTGCACACCTCTAGTGTCTATTATCTAACACAATTTGAAACCATCTTCTTTATATACGGGGTCTGGTTCACCCGTTACCATGCAGCCAATTATTTAATTAAACCCTCACCTGCTGACATCAGGCGAGGAATCGGATCGACATCGTTTGGTAGCCTACTGGGAATCCCACCTGTTCTCGAACACCATGTCACACAAAAAGGCAGGAGGGCTCCTGGTGACCAATACCACCTCCCAGAACCAGTGGTTGACAGATGCATGCAATCAAAGGAGGCTCAAGAAAGCCACCTAATCCAACATAACCACTCATCTGATAGCAATGGGTGGGAGGGTATGGGGTCAAGAAGGGCCAACCTGCTACCAGGTGCACTGGCGTAAACCAAGACTATGTGCAGAAATGAAAATAGTCCCCATTTGTGATTAATTTTGGGGTTAATTGGTTGAGGTGCCGTTCTGTTTACTCAAGCTTCGGACAAAATTGACAAATATCCAAGCCTAGTCACTTCCCTGGTGGGATTAAGACATACAGTATACCGTGAGGGATCCCATGCAAGATGGAAACCTTAAAAATACATTAAGTAACAAAAAACGACATTTAAAGAGTAATTTCATACACAAAAGCACTAGAAGAGTCATTGTCAACAGCACAAATGGCGCAACCAGAAGAGCGTTAGAGAGGTTCGGCTTCACCGAATCATGGTGGGTCACCTCATCCTTAGCGGATGGATTCAGAGGGACGATAAGAATTGGGTTTTTTTATGTTATTTTTGTCATTTCCAGATCAGAGGAAAAGCAGTAAAACGCGTTCGCAAAGTGGACTCAGACAGACAAAGTCTGGTCGCACAAAAGGTGTCAAGCCTACCTTTGAAGGAGGTCAAGCAGCCGGATCGTTGGATTGTCGTCTCGAGGAGATCCAGTGTGACGGCCATCCAGCACGTGCACGGTCCCATCAAAGCAAGATACCACCAGAAGGTCCAAAGGGTGACGCCGGGAGATGTTTCCGAGAACAGAAATGTGTCGGCCAAGAAAATATAGAAACGGCGACTGCAGGAAAACCAAAAACGAAGTGTGAGCATCACCACCACCAATCTATGATGAACCAAACATCACAGGAGGGTAAGTAAAGACAAAACCAAACACTGATCAGACAAACGTGTATAACAAACAAGAGATGGTTTTACAGTGTAATGCTGACTGGTTACAGCTAGTTATGAATGACAACCTGTGACGTTAACCATTTCCTGCAGTGCAAAAAACAGTCATGTTAGGGTTCCCCCTTTTCTTTGTACGTTTGGGTCAACAGAAGGCTCTTCTCTGGTGCCTAAATCCAAAAACGTAAATATAACCATAAATCAAGCAGAAATAAGCAACCCTACCTGAAGAGTAACCATAAACCTAAAACAGAAAAAGCAACCCTGACCTTAAAAGTAACTGATCCTAAAATATGCACAAATACAAACCTGACCATAGAAGTAACAAGTGCAAATACTAATCTGACCCTAATTGTAAACTTTAAGATAGGAAGTAACCCTAAAACAAGCAAAAAAAACAATCTAACCCTAAACATGCACAAATACCAATCTAACCCAATTACAAACCCTAAAACACAAATACCAATCTAACCCTAAAACACAAATACCAATCTAACCCAATTACAAACCCTAAAACACAAATACCAATCTAACCCAATTACAAACCCTAAAAACAAATACCAATCTAACCCTAAAACAAAAACAAATACCAATCTAACCCTAAAACAAAAACAAATACCAATCTAACCCTAAAACAAAACACAAATACCAATCTAACCCAATTACAAAACCTAAAACACAAATACCAATCTAACCCAATTACAAACCCTAAAACACAAATACCAATCTAACCCAATTACAAACCCTAAAACACAAATACCAATCTAACCCTAAAACAAACACCAATCTAACCCAATTACAAACCCTAAAACACAAATACCAATCTAACCCTAAAACAAAAACAAATACCAATCTAACCCTAAAACAAAACACAAATACCAATCTAACCCAATTACAAACCCTAAAACACAAATACCAATCTAACCCAATTACAAACCCTAAAAACAAATACCAATCTAACCCTAAAACAAACACAAATACCAATCTAACCCTAAAACAAACACAAAAACAACTACCAATCTAACCCAATTACAAACCCTAAAACACAAATACCAATCTAACCCTAAAACAAACACCAATCTAACCCAATTACAAACCCTAAAACACAAATACCAATCTAACCCTAAAACAAACACAAATCTAACCCAATTACAAACCCTAAAACACAAATACCAATCTAACCCTAAAACACAAATACCAATCTAACCCTAAAACAAACACCAATCTAACCCAATTACAAACCCTAAAAACAAATACCAATCTAACCCTAAAACAAAAACAAATACCAATCTAACCCTAAAACAAAACACAAATACCAATCTAACCCAATTACAAACCCTAAAACACAAATACCAATCTAACCCAATTACAAACCCTAAAACAAAACACAAATACCAATCTAACCCAATTACAAACCCTAAAAACAAATACCAATCTAACCCTAAAACAAACACAAATACCAATCTAACCCTAAAACAAACACAAATACCAATCTAACCCAATTACAAACCCTAAAACACAAATACCAATCTAACCCTAAAACAAACACCAATCTAACCCAATTACAAACCCTAAAACACAAATACCAATCTAACCCTAAAACAAAAACAAATACCAATCTAACCCTAAAACAAAACACAAATACCAATCTAACCCAATTACAAACCCTAAAATACAAATACCAATCTAACCCAATTACAAACCCTAAAAACAAATACCAATCTAACCCTAAAACAAACACAAATACCAATCTAACCCTAAAACAAACACAAATACCAATCTAACCCAATTACAAACCCTAAAAAAGGAACCCTAACCAAATTACAAACCCTAAAACAAATACCAATCTAACCCTAAAACAAACACAAATACCAATCTAAATCGGGAAGGGGTTAATATTTTACTTCTGCAGGGCATGATCTAACAATGGCTACAACATCCGAAAGAAGGAAATGCAAGAATGACCCAGATATCTTCTGCTACACCTGTGGCAGCTTCACTTTAAAGGATCAATTTGCTGTTTTTTATTGAAAATGCAATATTTGAGATCTCAAAAAACATGAGAGACAAAAACTGACGCCAGATTTGGAATCCGCACCCCCAAAATTACCTTAAAACCGTTGGAATACCTTATGCCAGAAAAAGTGTGTTGACCAGTGTAATGTGCGTGTGGTATAACGTGTCTGTAAATGAAAAAACACTAAGTTGTCCTCTCTTCCCCCGGTCCCCCTCAGACCGGTCCATTCAGAAGAAGCTGGAGGCCGTTTTGGCGGGTGAGATCATCCCGTGCGCTGACGTGGAGCTGAGCGATTCCAGCGAGAGCAGTGAGAATCGGAGTTCTGCTGGTATGTTCGGATTGCTCTTTGTACGAACACGCCAATAACTTGGCCTATAAAACATGCGCTGCTGGGAGCCCCAGGGGGCGGTGTTTGCCAAACATGAGGGTTAGTCTCGTAAGGGCAGGAATCAGGTTTGTGTAGATCGGGACCTGATGAATGGCGTGCATTGACGATGTGGCAGCTTAAACTGAATACTGTATGAACACGCACACACACAGGATGGGGGTAAAGTCCGAAATTGTAATAAACCTAGGATTACCCGGGTAAAAGTGACATAAAACATGAAACTTTGGGCCTTTCCCCAGGTAAACTAGGTTTAGTGAGATGTCCATTGGGCTTCACCTGGGTAAACCCAGATCTACCTAAACGCCATTGGATAAGGTGTTTTCTGAGACTTTGGAGTGACTTGGGGTTGACCCAAAACCTAGGATCAACGATATCCATGGCCAATCCTAACCCAAACTCCAATCCCCAGTGATCCTCTATTTACCCAGATTTTGGACCTTACCCGTAACCAATATAGGTCTCATACTTAAATACAAAATTTTTTATTATCCATCAATTAAAAGAGATTAATGTTTCAGCTCTGTTGGAGCTTTCATCAGGTATACCAGGGCTACCGTCAGGGGAGTTGACAGCCCATATGTTCAGGGCCCCAGTGGCACACTGGCTCTTGCCAAACTCTGTGCAATTGTCTAAGTGCCACAGATGTAATGGTCCCTCCAAGCCACCCTGGACTGACCCTCCAAGAAACCAACAAGTTTCCTGATGAGCCGCGGAATCTGGGGCCGGAAAGATCACTCTGACTCATCAGTGAGGGAGCACTAGAAATAGTCTACACCAGGAAAAGGGCCTGATCAGTGGTTCGGTAAGGGGCCCCAAGATTTCTGAAGGCAGCCCTTGGTATATCCAAAAAACAAACTGTAGTTACTCCATAGAAAGCCACTTACCTGCTTTTATATGGCAAGGAAAGAGGTTTACCCAACAGAACCATCTCATGCCGGGGCCTTCTGTAGCTGTGTGTTAGTAGCAGGAACATGCATCAGCTGTGCGGCCCCTTCTTCCCTGCTGAGCCTTGTCCTGGCTTCAAGAGGAGATTCTACAACTATCACCGGAAAGAGAATGCTCGGAGAAAGGGCAAAAACAAATCACATGAAACATAGAAAGGGTTTTCCATTCTTTTAGATTCAGGGAATTGTGAATTTGGTGTGAATGTTGTCTCGGCTACAGATTTCCGGACGTTTGACCGTTTTGGGTCTAGATTTGAGAATCTGCATCAATCCAACAGAATTTCACAGTTTATATGTACTTTACGGTTCCTCACTCATGGAGCGTCTTCTTCTTCCACAATAAGGTCTGAAAATTCAAGGCCGCCATGACCTGAATTCAGACGGAGGACAAGTGGAGCTGCCGACGTCTGGACTGCAAGAGGTCGAAAAAAACCAAGACGATAAAGACACCATAGATGAATCGGAAGCAGAGGAAACCAGCTTCAACATCCCAGAAGGAGAAGAGGAAAGAGACGCTCTTATCAGCCAGGTGGGACTCAGAATCACTGTGTGTACATGTGTGGATATTCACAGCTCTGGTAGCCACATTCTATCATCCTATACAGGCTGCAAGCGAGAATAATGGGGAAACCGTGGAATCGCTCATTATTCCCTGGCTATGTCATCACTATAGACCAATACCAACTGGTGACGCTTCATTGCGTTCAGTGCCTTTAACCCCATGTCTGTCCTTAAAGCCAGCCGATGCTTGGTCAGTCCATGGGAATGCGACCTGTACTCCGACACATCTAAGTGACTTAATTTCCTCTTGGCAGGTAACGGCCCTGGTGTCCGTGCTCCAGGAATGCGACGAGGTGAATGAGCTCATCCTGAGGAACACCGGCATGACGGACACCTTACTTCAGCTCCTGGTGGCCGCCATTATAAACACCAAATCTCAGGTGGAGACCATAAACCTCAACCTGAACGAGCTCGGGCCTGACGGAGCCAAAACCATCATCAAGCTGCTGGAGAGGAAACCAAGCGTGAAGAGCCTCCTGTAAGCTGGTGCTATGATGTTGGCTTCATTGGTCACATCGACGTATCTTCTATGCACATGGAGCTTACAAGTTCCCATTCGGACAAGAAGTAAAAACCAAATATTAGGTCCCTATTGGGGTTTAGCTACAACACCATTGATGCCTAGCCCAACTTGAGGCTGGTAAAACGCCAGTAGCCACAGATTGATTTACTGGCCAATCCTGGCCTAAGTGTTGGCTTTCCATGCCAGGGCAATGTTGCTCCGATGTTGGCAATGGGCTTGAACCAGGTACTACCATGGACAACCACACCTCCAACAAGGCTGCCCATGGGGGGGGGGGGGGGAAGAGTTACAGCTCATGTTATGTTCAGGGGCCTGGTGGCTCCAGGGGACCCTGGCCAAACCCTGTGCAACTTTTATAAGTGCCCCTCCAGATGTAAGGGTCCCTCTATGCCACCTAGGACTGGCCCGCCAAGATGTAAAAAATAATTTTTCCAGGTGCGACATTCCACCTCGGGCTGTTAAGATCACTTGGACTCATCACTGAGGGAGGAATTGGTTTGGCCTGGACCAGGTAGAGTTGCATATTGAATGCTATGACACCAAGGAACACTTTTTATCCCCTTGTTGGGCCACCGGGTATTTACCCACTCAGTGTAAAATCAGATAAGCAGGAGAGGAGGCAAAATGTGTTATTTTTAAGTAGATTACGGATATGGGCAGCTGAGGGAACGGGGGAGCCAACCAGTGCTTCAGTAAGGGGCCCCCACGATGTCGGACGGCAGACCTGCTCCCAAACCTGTATGCAGAGGGGCTCATATATGTAAAAAGACACCTTGGTGAACTTTTCCTTCTCGTTTATGGGTGCACCAGGAGTACAAATATTCTAAACTCCCTACTGGGATTATCTCTAACACAAGTAGTTGAGGAGCCGACCCGTAAAGAGGCCATATTGGATTTAATACTCACAAATGGAGGTTTGGTATCGAACGTTGTTGTAGGTGAAAATTTGGGATCTAGTGATCACCAGTCAGTGTGGTTTAATATAAGAACAGGGATGGAGCCGCACCACACAAAAACAAAAGTTTTAGACTTTAAATAATCCCATTTCTCCTGGACTCCCTTTAAACTCCTCCAGTCTGATAATGACTCCTTCACACAAAATCTCATTTTAGAAAAATCTGTTTTTTTAAAGGAAGCATTATTGAAGGCCACAGGCAATTGCATTCGGCTTGTTAGCAAAAACAAAAAAGGGAAGAAACCACTGTGGTACTCTGCAGAAGTGGCCAAAATAGTGAAGAACAAAAAGACAGCATTCAATAATTATAAAACAACAGAAAGAGGCAAAGCAATTTATAAGAACTTCCAAAGCACACGCAGAAGAGAAAATAGCTCAGTCAGTAAAAAAGGGGGACAAAACATTTTTTAGATACATAAACGAGAAAAGAAAAGTAAAACAAGGATTAGTTAGATTAAAAACAAAAGGAAGGAAGGTATGTAGAAGAGGCTAAAAGTCTCACTGACTGCCTCAATGAATATTTTTGTTCAGTCTTTGCAGAAGAAAAGGAAGGAAAGGGACCTCAGTTAGGAGGAAACACTAACGAGACATTTACATATCAGTTTACAGAGGAGGAGGTTCTACAGCAGCTGTCTAAAGTAAAGACAAATAAGTCAATGGGGCCTGATGGGATCCACCCTAAATTATTAAAAGAGCTCAGTGATGTAATAGCAAAACCGTTAACGGGAGTCGTCCCAGAAGACTGGAAATTAGCAAATGTTGTGCCCATTTACAAGAAGGGTAGTAGGGAGGAATCGGGGAACTATAGGACAGTTAGTCTTACGTCAGTAGTGGGGAAATTAATGGAAACCATGTTAAAGGAAAGGATTGTTGAACAACTAAAAACACATAGATTACAGGATCAGAAACAACATGGGTTTACCTCAGGGAGATCATGCCAAACTAATCTTATTGATTTTTTTGATTGGGTAACAAAAATAATAGACACAGGTGGTGCAGTAGACATTGCTTATTTAGATTTCAGTAAGGCTTTTGATACTGTTCCGCATAGAAGGCTTATCAATAAATTGCAATCTTTGAGCTTGGATTCCAATATTGTTGACTGGATTAGGCAGTGGCTGAGTGACAGGCAACAGAGGGTTGTGGTAAATGGAGTTTATTCGGCGCAAGGTCTTGTTACCAGTGGGGTACCTCTGGGGTCAGTACTTGGACCCATTCTATTTAATATTTTTATTAGTGATATTACAGAAGGTATTAATGGAAAATTATGTCTTTTTGCTGATGACACAAAGATTTGCAACAGGGTTGACGTTCCTGGAGGGATCAGCCAAATGACAAATGATTTAGGTAAACTAAAAAAATGGTCGAAGCTGTGGCAATTGAGTTTTAACGTGGATAAGTGCAAGATAATGCACCTGGGACGTAAAAACCCAAGGGCTGAATATAGAATATTTGATACAGTCCTAACCTCAACATCTGAGGAAAGGGATTTAGGGGTTATTATTTCAGAGGATCTAAGGGTAAGTAGTCAATGTAATAGAGCAGCAGGAAATGCTGGCAGAATGCTTGGTTGTGTAGGGAGAGGTATTAGCAGTAGGAAAAGGGAAGTGCTCATGCCACTGTACAGAGCACTGGTGAGACCTCACTTGGAGTACTGTGTGCAGTACTGGAGACCGTATCTCCAGAAGGATATAGACATCTTAGAGAGAGTTCAGAGAAGGGCTACTAAAATGGTGTACGGCTTGAAGGAGAAAAGTTACCAGGAAAGGCTTAATGATCTTAACATGTACAGCTTGGAAAAAAGACGAGACAGAGGAGATATGATAGAAACATTTAAATACGTAAAGGGAATCCACAAGGTAGAGGAAGGGAGTATATTTAAACGGAAACAAAGTAGCAAAACAAGAGGACATAGTCTTAGATTAGAGGGGCAAAGGTTTAAAAGTAACATCAGGAAGCATTATTTTACTGAGAGGGTGGTGGATACATGGAACAGTCTTCCAGTAGAAGTGGTAGAGGCCAAAACAGTAATTGAATTTAAGCAGGCATGGGATAGGCATAAGGCGATCCTAAACAAAAGATAAATCCAGGTAAAGTATCCATGTAATTGGGCAGACTAAATGGGCCGAAAGGTTCTTATCTGCCGACATTTTTCTATGTTTCTATGTTTATCAAGCTTTAGTATAACAGACTTTTTTATTTTTGGATTTCAGCTTGCATGGGAATCGATTTGGGGATTATGGGATTAACACTCTTATGAACGGGATAACGATGCTGTACAACTGGGGGAAAGGATCAGTCGCAACGGCCACTAGACCATTCGAACTCTCGGAACTGGACATTGGCGGCAACCGGCTTGGAGCTGAAGGGCTTCGAAGCGTAGCATCGTTCCTCCGGCTTAATCCGCCTCTTAAGTACCTAGGCCTGGCCAAAATCGACGTACAGAGTCTCGAGGCCTGGACAGAGTTCTTCAACTCCATGAGAGACAACTCAAACATCAGCCACGTCCTGCTGGATGAGAATAATCTGGGCGACGATGGCGCCAGTCTGCTGGCCCGAGCTCTGCAGTGGAATCAAAGTTTGGTCCAGCTCGACCTGGATGACAACGACATAGGAGATGGAGGAGGACAAGCCATCGCAGAAAGTCTCTCGTTCAACGAGTGTAGTCTGGTCAAGAGCATCAGCTTGGAAGACAATCCCATCAGCATGGAGACGATGGAAAGAATACAGACTCTGCTAACCAGGAGCCGGAGCAGATGACAGGAGGTGAGATGGCACCAGGTCTATTTTAAGAAATCATCTGAAAGAAGGGAAGGACAAGCAAGAAACCAACTATAATCAAGAGTGGTGATGATGGGAAGCCTATGTATACCTGGTGTGAAGAAGCACACAGGCCAGGATGCCCAGTCTATCCTATCATTGAGAGACATGTAGTGCCTTTACATATGTAGGGGTTGAACCGCTTCACTACCAAGCAGAGGCGTAGCAAGTTCATGAGGTGCCCGGGAGCAAGTCCTACCCTAGCACCCCCCCCCCCACATTCTCCTTGTGTTCCCTCTCCCTCCATTCATGTTCATGCCCCCTTTACCTGTTCATTCCCCCCCTCCCTATTCACACCCCCATTCTGCATGCTTCCTCAAGGTTCATGCCCCCCTCTCCCTGAACATTCCCAGCCACGAGGGGGCTTATCCTGGATCAAGCAAAGATGCACTCTTTCCTCTGATGCGGCTGCCATACAATGCTGGGAGGAAGGGATATATACACAATTACGTCCTCCCAGCGCAGCTACTGCGGAGCACTTGGAGGGAAGAGGCAACGTCACAGCCCTTTAACACCTGTGTGCTGAGCTCATTTCCACGATTTCTTGATCATCATGTTTAAACACGACTTAAAGATATGTTTTATTGTAGAAACCAGACAAATTATATGTCCTTATTTTCAGCAGACCCTGGAGATTCAAAATTTGTCATTTGTATAAGAAAAAACGTCAAATAAAAGTGTCAATTTCTATTCGGATTTTCAGCGTGTAATTATTTTTTATATTACACATTTTATCATCCAAACCTTGGTGGTTATATATTCTATGACTTAGACTTTATGAAAACTCAGCAGATTCATAATAGATCATTGTTCTATGTATACACCATGTCCTGTCAGAAAGCTACAACACAAAATAGAAAAGAAAAAAAAAATTGAAACCCATCACTGTATTTTTCAGAGAAAATACGCAATTTTAAACTAAAGTTTTTGGTTGCATTTTGGCACATTGTGTTTTACGAATAAATCACGGCACTTGCTCCCGGCGTGGAAAATGAGAAGGTTAGTAAGGGCAGTGGTGTTGCTCACTTTATACGTGACACATGGACAATGCCCTCGCTTTGGAACAAACTATAAAGATTTAAAAATATATATTTTGTTGGGGGGGGGGCGGTGTTACACGGTCGTGTTTGACCTGTCCATTGACACCTAATGTGTCTTTGTGGGGTGTAAATAATAATGGAGATACAGGGCTCCAAACTACACACGCTCTCCTCACAGCGGTGAAGTGGCTTGTGTTTTAGATGGACCAATGTGTAATAACCTTTCGCACCATCACTTCCACATTTGATCCCAGCGTGGGAAATGAGAAGGTGAGTTCTAAAAAAAAAAAAAAAAGCACAATGTCATTGTGAAAATACTGAATTTAATAAAAAAAAATTCCCTACACATTACATGGTCATGTTTGGAAACGTTGGAAAGGCCAGACTCTGCCCTTTCCAGCGACACCTCACTTGACCTTGTTGGGTGTAAATTACAAAAGACGCAGTGTTGCAAAGTTCCTCCTGCCCCCTTGCGGCAGCGCACCAGTTTAGGTATTGGATGAACCAATGCATAACACAATGGGGTCAATTCACAAAAGAGAAACGTTATTGCAGTGGCGGAAGTACCAGGGTCGCAGCTGCGACCGGGCCCTGGCATTCCGCCACTGGAGGGGGGCCCAGCGCCGCCGCCAGATTCCGGCAAAAAGCGCCGGAATCTGGGCGCAGCGAGTGAGCACCGCAGGAGCGGCGGCACAGCATGCTCCTCACGTTCGGCATCAGTCTGTCCTCTCCTTCACTAGAACACTGGCAGTTGCTAAACAGCCAATGAGCAAGCAGCATCCTGATCCCAGCTAGCCTTGTGCACATGGTAAGTGGCTGGGTCTTTGTTTTGATTTCCCCGCCTTTCTTCCTGCCCCTGGAGCCCTGCATGCAGCTGAGAAGCAGCGTGGCCAGACTTCAAGTTGGTGCCTGCCTGGTCCTGGTGGAAATAAAATCTCAGAACTGCAGCAGCAGGAAGAATTACCAGCTGGGCTGCGGATCAAAACAAATTCTGTAAATATACTTTGTTTTGATATTTTTATATTACTGTTCTGCGACTGTCAGACTCTCGGGTACAATCACATTCCTATATGGCACGAATACTAAATATATATCAGATTGAGTTTCATGAGGCTGCAATATGTGCTATTACAGGCTCATGAAACTGATAGAATAATGCATGAAATATAGCAAACTCCCCTGAGTATAGCAAATTAGGGAGAGAGAAAAGATCAAAATAAAGAGAAATCACCCTAATCCAGCATTCCCTTTCTAAATCTATGTATTTGGCAAACCTTTATAAGAATATCCTATTAGTGAGTTATTTCCTAAATTGATGGATAAAAGGGAACTAATTATCAGGGTTATTTATAAATTGAATGAATACCACTCATTCCTGGATCTTCTACAATTTGGGTATAAAATGGAATTTGTTCAGTTGTGCTCCTTAATTTAAAAAAGAATGGAACTTTCAAAGCCCCCCCGCCCCCTGCCCGTGTCAAGCTGTAAAAAAAAAAAAAAAAAAAAAAAAAGTTTTCCCCAAAATGTATTAGGTCTGTCTCTGATGTTCCAGGAGTCCACATGTTAACCCTTTGTGTGCATGCAGAGATTCCTGTCCCTGATAGCTGGGGATGAGATCACAGCCTTAAATCCTTCGCAGAGCTATATCTTAGAAATGGTAATGCTGTGGCGTGCTTGGTTAAATCTCCTCTGAAGCAAACAAAAACTTTGTGTTCGCATCAGCACAGCAATAAAACGCACAGTAATGTGCGGTGTGTATGAGCGTGTCACAGAGCTCTACAGCAATACAATTCACTGTAATGTAAGTTATATTGCTGCAGAGCTCTGGAGATAACGCTCATACACAAGGGCCTGAGTTGCTGCACTATGGGCCTCTGGGTCATACTTGGCCCCTGGGCCAAAAGTTGCCAGTCAGCCCCTGTATCCGTGTCAGCTGGGGGCAATATACAGTATATATCCGTGTCAGCTGGGGGCAATACTATCTTTTTTATATTGCAGGAAAAAAAAAAAAAAAGTAAAAATATAGATCTTTTTTGGGGGAGGGGCCCTTCATGGATTCTTGCACCGGGGCCCTCAGGTTTCTAGTTACGCCACTGCGTTATTGGTTTCCTTCAGTTGTTAAATTACCGCCCCTTATTTAACATTTGCAAATATAGTATTCACGAAAGCTGGAATCGTTATTTAACATGGTCATTATGGTTTCTACTGACTCGTTATCCGAACGTTTGAAAGTGATAAAATAACACCCAAAATCGTTAACACTTA
Source organism: Leptobrachium leishanense (assembly GCA_009667805.1). NCBI lineage: Eukaryota > Metazoa > Chordata > Amphibia > Anura > Megophryidae > Leptobrachium > Leptobrachium leishanense. The sequence goes on from CM019071.1 coordinate 140,245,712, forward strand.
CAGTGCATTTTGGTAGCAGAAGGGGGGGGGGGAGCAGATGCCTAAATGACTGTTACTTTCACCACAAAGTATTCCACATATAAAGGAAGGAATATATTCCATATTCGCCACATGCACTAATTTTAAATTTGGTAGAGAAAAAAATCATATTGAAATAACATTTTCTAAACAGAATGAATATATGGAACATTCGATTTATTTAGATCTACATCTGTTGACAGACAGTGTGGGGGGTGGGGGAGAAAGAGAAATTCTCCTTAACACCTATAAAGCCTGTCTTGATATTAAATATGTTGCATGGAACAATCTGAAGAAAAAAGGGTTCCATTTCTATATACCTCATCTCAGTGCAACAAGCATCCGATAACGCCTGAAATCTGTCATAACGCCACCCTGAAGGAGGTGATAAATCTACGTCTCAGTAACGAGTGATAAAAAAGGACCTTTTCCTTTTGTGAATTGCATTTCAAGCATATTTTATCACTCCAGTTGTTAACCCCTTCACTGCTGAGCCATTTCACGTCTTAAAGAGAAATGTGTTTTTTTTTATTATTTTTTTTCTTTACTTTAAAACGTGGTCATGTTTGGTATCATTGGAAAGGCCATTCTCTGGCCCTTCTAATGATACCAAACATGACCCTGCTAGCTGTCAACAGTCGGGAGGTATTGGGTTCAAAGGAACGTCCTCAGCAGTGAAAGGATTAAAATAACGTCTGAATAGTTAATTTACTACTTCTTAAAAATAAGAAGCGTTATTGAGTTTTGTGAATTGACTACCTTTACACACGGCAGCTATATAACAAGCGATATCAATGAAATAACGGCCGAAATGAAGAATAAAAGCTTTTTGAATTGATCCCATCGCTTTCACACATACAGGGTTATTCAGAGAGAGGTGAAAAGCAGGAGAATGACCGGAAAGTCAAAATAGCCAAACCAGAAAAATTCTCCCTTTCATCTCACTTTCCAAATCGGCTATTTTGACCTAGAATTTTTCATTCTCCAGTCATTCTCCTGGTTTTCACTGCTCTCTGAATAACCCTGTTGGTGATTTAGTGCAGCAACATGGTTCACTTTAGAATTGAAAAGGTGTACAACTACCAAAAAAATAAATAAACACGACATTTTTAAATAAAACATGGTCATCCTTGGAAAGGCCACGCTCTGTCTTTTACAACGATACAAGCCATAACCGTCAGCATTTTACTGTTCATGAGATATGGGGGTTCAAAATACCCCCGTAGCTCCTCTATAGCATTTTCCATGCCCTAGTTGGAGGAGGTCCCTTTCTGACATCATCACGGACATGAGCAATGATTTCAGTGGGTGGAGGAGGTCCCAAGGGGATTCCCCCAATGGTCTGTCTGCCCCTGCTTGCGGCACCCCCATAGACAAGTGCCTGGGGGCAGGTGCCCCTCCCCCCCCCAAGTGATTTTTCCAAAAATCCAATAATAAAATAAAAATGATTTTCCAAATAATTATACAGCAAGACATATTGGGGAATATCCCCAGTGTATTCCTTACTGTAATAACCTATTAGGCAGGGAGCTGTCGCCATCTGCTGGCCAAAACGGGTTACCGCAGGTAGAACAGCAGCTTGTAACTTCGTGCATCAGCTGGGGAACTTCCGCTATGTCTGGACATTCCCCGGCTGATTTTTAACATTTTTAGCACCACGGGCATCTTTGACGGCACCTTCTGCAGCTCAAATGCAAAAGAAATTTGTTTGCAACAAGCGAATTTCATTTGCAATCACACAGCTTAGCCCCGGATGTGTCTGCTACCAGTGTATACCCCACCACAGTAGTGAAGGGGTTAATCCCTCTCTTTGCATTAAGTATGGCTTCACATACATCCATACATATTATTTTACACACCGATCCCAATCTCTAGGTTTAGCTGATCTTCCAGTGATCCCAACTTCTTTCACCCAGTCTGATCTTTTATTCCCTTTTCTTGCAGGTTCCAAGACGCTGTATATTAAAAAGCTACACCAATCCCTGTGCGCACAAAACACAGATCACCAGAAACTTCACACAATAAAAAGGCAGAAGAACCAAACAGAATGTTATTAGGCTGGAGATTTATCGGAGGACTGACGTGTCCGCACATCCTCCCAACCCGACGCCGTGATGAATTAGCACGTCTGAACACGACGCGGGATTTGTTTCGATGTCTTGTGCAAACACCGCATTGTCCTACAAAACAAAGCTACGCTGCAAACCCAAAGTGGCGCTGTATGGTTTCAAACGAGGGGCGCGCATACCCCTCCTCGAGTTTCTGATCCGGTCATTAAGCAGTCAATATAAAATTTGGGGATTGGTTATTTTATTCACTGAGTATCTGTGGAAATCTATTGGGCAGACACCGCTTTATGGAGACCTACGGGTCTATTCAATATAAGGTGACACTCTGGAGAATTGGCAGAAGTGAAAATTCTGGGTCAAAATAGCCAAACCAGAAAAATTCTCCCATTTATCTCACTTTCCAAATCGGCTATTTGGTCTAGATCAAGGGTCAGCAAACTTGGCTCCCTGATGTTTTGGAAACTACATTTCCCACGTGGCTCAGTCAGCCTAATGAGTGACTGAGCATCATGGGAGATGTAGTTCCCAAAATATCAGGGAGCTAAGTTTGCTTACCCCTGGTCTAGATCGTTCTCTTCTCCCGAGTTTCACCTTTTAGTGAATAGACCTGCTGGTCCTGGATTAGGGATAATGGGGATGGGACTCCTGAGGACTTGTAATGCTGTTGGCTTTGAAGAAGAAAGGCCGTATTGGTCTGTTCTCAGGGATGTCACAATATAAACACAAGGAGGTTTTTAGTAATTGGAGAGAACACACACACACACACACACACACACACTCGGGAAGTATAAACAAGTATCAAAGATTTATTAAGTCATTTAAGAAAAAAAAAAAGTTTCAGCTCCTGCGAGAGTTTTATTAAGTCATAAAAAAACAACGTGGCGACTCTCGCAGGAGCTGAAACTTTTTTTTTTTTTTTTAAATGACTTGTTTTTTTAATGACTTGGGGTATAACAACAAAAAAAAAAAAAACAACATTTCGGCTCCTGCGAGAGTCGACTTTCTACATTTCCCTACGGTTATTTTGTGTCACATACAAAATAACAAAAGAAGGCGGAGCTTGGTCTGTATCTTTTTGAAAGGAGTTGCTGGAGATCGACATCTAATCACTTTATTTTTGGAGCGGTGTGACGGGCACCGGGCATTATTAAATATAAAAGCATGACATCGAGAAATTATACACATACATACACCTGGCCAAAAAAAGAACAAAACAGACCCCCGAAATATTTGGTTGTCGCCTTTCGCTGTGATGGCAGCACGCATTCGCCGCAGCATCGTGTCGATAAGCTCATGTGATGTCACGGCGTTTATTGGCGTCCAGAGTGGCATTAATTTGTGGCAAGTTCTTGTATTGATGGGAGAGTCGCGGCGCTGCGTAAAGTCTTCTCCAGCTCATTATCCCAAAGATTAACCTCAATGGGGTTAAGGTCTGGACTGTGCGGTGGCCAATCCATGTGTGAAATGATGTCTCGTGCTCCCTCAACCACTCTTGCACAATTTGAGCCCGGTGAATCCTGGCATTGCCATCTTGAAATATGCCCGCTGTGCCATCAGGGGAGAAAAAACCCATTGATGGAAAAACCTGCTCATTCAGTATATTCAGGGAGTCACATGACCTCATTTAAAAAAAAAAAAATTTTTTTTTATATATATCACATAACGTCACTGAATCTAGGTAGGTGGTGACTTCTTCCCCCCCCCCCCCCGGCAGGGTGTTTAATGTGTATATAAATGAATGTAAGGTTTCCTAGTGGCACAGAATAATTAGTCTTTCTGAAAGGCTCCTTCCCAAAACATAAAATATATCTTCAATACGCAGGGTTAATTCTCGGAGAGCCGGTGCTTTGTGAACCTCTACGGTTTCAATTCTCCCCGGTACCAAACGCATTAGGATTCTCTTTAAATCTGTGAAATAGCTAGAATATTACCTTTTTGCTGAATAGTAAAGTGGGCGAGTGTGTTTTACTGCTGAGCTGTCAATCATTCAGTCTTCTTACTCTGTAGCCTGATATCAATCATCTTCAACCTGCACAGAACAGTAGGCTCTCCCTGTGGATGAGGAAGATAAAAAGGAGCAGGAAGCGGAGTCTGCCGCTGAATAAACAGGATTAACCCCTTGTAGGCAGAAAAATCGCTCCAACTGCTAAAACGCTTCTTTTACTAGACTGGATTTATTAAAGCGAACATGAAAAACCACTGCAAGAAAATATCCCTGCACCGCAAGACAAATACACGGGACGCAAAACACTACGATGCTGGATTTAGTCCAAACAAATGAAGAGCAGAAAACAAAATACATCTCCCGCAATCCCCAGCCTGACCAACAAAGGAAACCTGTCACACACAAACACACTCACTACAGGGGATTATCTGACCCGAAACCAAAATCCAACGCAAAAGGGGAAAGTCAGAAAAATAAAGCAAAAAAAAAAAAAAAACGCAAAAACTAGAAAATCCAGTTTTCTGGGTCGTATTTTTCCTACACCTGATGACAGGCACCCGAGAAGCTATGGGGGGGGGGGGTCACAAAAAGACAGCAAAGGGTTACTCCTATGAGAATTAAAGATACAAGTACTTTTATTTTGTGGTCCCGCTCCCAGTGTCCACATTTTACTGCTGTGCCAGGACCTGGCGGCCAGATTAAAGCCTCGGCAGTGAATGTCTGTGCGGACGCACGCGCCTATTCTGCTCCTTCCACGGCCACGGCGGAGATGGCTCTGACGTAGTACGGGCCGTCTCGCAGATACCCGCGCAGCCTCAGGTAGTGCTGATTCCCAAAGATCTCTGCGATAGTGGGGGAATTCACCAGCTCCTTCACCAGTTCGAATTTGGCATCCTTGGACTCTTTATCCGGGTCCACAGTTCGGTCTACGACGTATTCCACGAAACCCGGGCTGCTGATCATCAGTCTCTGAGCCCACGGCTGGTTTGCAATAGCCTGAAGAAGGGGAGAGGGCATTAAACATTTGTCTAAAGCAGGAATCAGCAGCAGAGTCGCCCCTTTACATGTGATCAGGGCCGGATTAACATAGGGGCAGATGGAGCAGCAGCTCCAGGCCCATGCCCCAGAATAGGCCCAGAGAAAGGACAACTATGTCTGCATTGATGGGTATTTGGACCACTGTATCTCCAACTCCATAGAAGCTAAAGAGTCATGTGAGGTATCACTGGAAAGGCCAGAGTATGGCCTTTTCAATGATCCCAAACATGACCAGGTTTTATGTAACAATAAAATAGAAAGAAAAAAAAAAGACATATTTTATATTATAACAGCAATATTTTTCACTGTTCAATTATCAAGTGAATAATGATTCTAGATAACAAACCATCTCATTTCTCATGTCATCAACAAGTGTGGCGGTGATGACACAATCTGTTATGAATTGTTGCATCAAAAACCTAAACCGCCGCACTGCAGTGAAGAGCACTGGGGGCGGGGGGGGACTTTGGACCCCTGCGCCACTAATCTTTACACTGCACAAGGTCAAGTGAGGCGTCATTGGACAGGGCAGAGTCTGGCCTTTGCATTGATTCCAAATGTGATCATGTAAAATCTAAAATGAAAACAAAACTACATAAAATTTATTTTTAGTTCCAAAGCGATGGCTTTGTCTATTTGTCACGTATAAAATGAGCAATACCACTGCCATTACTCACCTTCTCATTTCCCATGTTGGGAGCAAGGTCAGTGTTTTATACATAGTCATATTATTCATAAAACATCATTCTCCAAAACACAAAAAGGAAATATTTCATTTTTTGGTTAAATTGTATATTGTCTCAGAGCAATGCAGTAACAGGATCCCATTCCCATTTGTTTTAACAATAATGCCCTATAGAATACATAACCAAAGGTTTGGATGATAAAATGGGAAAAATGTATTTTACACGCTGTAAATGATTGAAATCTGAGATTTTCTCACACAGTATCTGCCTGGTTAGATATACCCGTATTTGCACTGTTAAATAACCTAAAATATGTTTTAATTTCACAAAATTCCAAAAAAAAAGCCACTAAAATCTTCAGCTCCAGGCCCATTGCGATCTTAATCCAGCCCTGCATGTGATGTGACTACATATCCCATGATGCTCCGTCTACCCAATAAGTGACTGTGCCTCATGGGAGATGCAGTTCAAAAACACCTGGGAGGTCTGAGGTTGCAGACCTCTGCCTTGGAGAAAGAGGATCCCCTGCAAACCCCACGGCCAGCCCCCGCCCTGGCCGCCTGTCCTGGATTGGAAGAGAAGGTTTGAGCAGAATCCCTTTTCGTGCCCACCCGGCCGACACAATCACTCCACGGATTCGGCAGCACTTACTGTAAAGACCTTGAGGGCGGCGCAGTGGAGATCGGGGAAAGGCTGCGTGACGATGCTCCGGAAGAGGTCGATCGGCTGGTCGGAGAGGGCACTGAACCAGGATTCGGCCATCGCTAGGAGATCTTCCGTGTGGTTATCAACCTGCGAGAACGAAATGCAAGCGCTGATTTTATTCTACACATATAGAGCATGCAAGATTTAACCCCTTCACTAACAAGCTGTGAGACGAAGCCTCTGCCACCTTTTGAGGGACTTTGATTCCATGTGTCAGAATTTTAATACAAGGACTCAGAGGCGAGTATTGCAATCTCTTTCTTGCTTTTTAATACAGCAGCAAAACAGAAATGTCGAAAAAAAACAGACATTAAAGAAAACACTTTGCTAACAATGGACCAGTCTAACCCCCCTTCCCCAGTGAGTCAGTCCAAAGTCCATAAGTAGATCCCTGTTCCCGCCTTTTCTCCCTCTTTTTTTTTGCTGCTGGAGAAGATAAGCATAACATTTTGTTTCTCCAGTTTTATTGTTAGAGGTTTTCTCCCGGTCGTCCGGCTCTAACCGAGGCGACCGGAGTGCTGTTAGTAACGTTTTATTTACTGGAATCGCGAGGGTTTCCTCATTGATAATTCTGTTACTTTATTTAATTGGGTTACTTGCAGTAAACGTGTCCGCGATAGCGGCGGTTACTAAGGGGCGGGGCGCATGAGCGGTAGATTCGCGCACTTTGACCGCCGCCGTTTTAGCGTTACCTCACACTTCGCAAGATGCCGTTATCGAAAGCTACCTCACGCAGGAGCTCTAAGGATTCTTCCCCTACAAGGGACTCCGGATCGGAGGACAGCGCCTCTCCCATGGATAAACCTCCCGATAAGGCTGGTAATTAGGGATGCACCGATACCACTTTTTTAAGACCGAGTACGAGTACTGATACTTTTTAAAAGTACTCACCGATACCAATTACCGATACTTTTCTTTAAATGTCATGTGACGCTTTCCAATAAGAACAGACCATATAAAAATGCCCCCAGCTCACATGTATATATCCCCCAGCTCACTCATGGATATTGCCCCAGCTCACACATGGATATTGCCCCAGCTCACACATGGATATTGCCCCAGCTCACACATGGATATTGCCACAGCTCACACATGGATATTGCCCCAGCTCACACATGGATATTGCCCCAGCTCACACATGGATATTGCCCCAGCTCACACATGGATATTGCCACAGCTCACACATGGATATTGCCACAGCTCACACATGGATATTGCCACAGCTCACACATGGATATTGCCACAGCTCACACATGGATATTGCCACAGCTCACACATGGATATTGCCACAGCTCACACATGGATATTGCCACAGCTCACACATGGGTATGCCCCCCAGCTCATGGATCCCCCCGCGACGATACTAACCTTCCTGGGCGCCACCGGGCATGTCTCCGCGCATGCGCTCGTTGGAAGGACCCCAGCCGCGACCACGTGGGACCATGTGATCGCGGCTGGGGTCCTTCCAACGAGCGCGCGGGGAAACTTTCCCAGCGTCGCCCAGGAAGGTAAGTATCGTTGTGGAGAGCAGCTGCAGGGCCTGTCTGAATGCTCTATCGGCATTCGGACAGGCCCTGCAGCTGCTCACGGTGTTCATACTTACCTTCCTGGGCGCCGCGGGAAAGTTTCCACGCGCGCGCTCGTTGGAAGGACCCCAGCCGCGATCACATGGTCCACGTGGTCGCAGCTGGGGTCCTTCCAACGAGCGTGCGCGCGAAGACATTCCGGCGGCGCCCAGGAAGGCAAGTATTGTGTGAGCAGCTCCAGGGGCGCTGTCCGAATGCCGATAGAGCATTCGGACAGCCGCCGCAGCCCCTCGGATGCCGGCAAGCCGGCTCAATGCCGGCTTCCGGTAAAAATATCGGGGGTACTGCACAAGTACCAAGTACTCCTGCAGTACCCAGTATCGGCCCCGATACTAGTATCAGTGCAACCCTACTGGTAATGCGACAGGCTCCAGAGCCGCAGGCCCTTCTGACCCCACACATAAAAAAGTGTTAGAGCCCCATATCCAAGCCTCAATAGAATCGGCAGTTTTCAAAGCGATTAATGCCCTTTCTACTTCATTTACTCAGTCCCTTAAAGAGGCTATTTTAGAGACTAAACTTGATGCAACACCGGTTCTCCTGGTTAAAGATTCGGGCGATTCTCTCACCGAAGTGAGGCCCTCTGATTCTCCCCTAACCACGGGGAAACAGCCTGATAATAATAAAGATAAGCGCAAGGCTGGAGGGGCTGGCATCCCCATAACACTGCCCGGGGATTCACACACGCCAAGAAAGCGCTCACACAATCATATTGAGTCAAATTCGATCAAGCGTAGTAAACGCTCTGACCACTCTCATACCAATGATCACCCTTCCTCCTCCAGTACACAATATAATCCCCCTTTATCTGGAGAAGAAGGTGGTGAAGACGCGTTAGAGGTTTATGCGTCTGATGAGGAGTTTGCTGATAAGACCTTAATGCCCTTACAGGGGTCTGATACAGGGGGGCCCATTTACGACCCGATGGGGAACCCCATGTTCGCTCCTGAGGATTTATCTCACCCCAGATCCAGAGTGGTCCCTCACCCCACACATGGAGGCATGGATCGATGCGCGTGTGCGCAGACCTCTTGATAAAACTTCCAGATCCAGGATGAGAGCGGAGTGTCCCCGACCTACTACAGTAGGGAAAACGTGCTTGACCCCGGATGTGGACAAAAAATTTATAAAATTTGTGGAGACAAAAGGATGGTCCCAGAATAGAGGCATAGACCTGGCTTTCAAAAATTGTCAGGATAAACTCCTAGACACGATAGGTCCTTTGGCCAAACTGTTAGATGTGGCCGAACAGGCTAAAATTAACGACGCTACGCTCGACCCTTATGAAGTTACTAATTGGGTCCAGAGAGCGATTAGTTTCGTAGGCAATACAAATACAGCTCTGGCTACGGAGAGACGCAAATGCATTTTGCTTAAGATGGATGCACAACTGGCGGCAGTTGCAGATAATGAGCTTGGGGTTAAGGCCCAAGGAATGCTATTTGGTCCTGGGTTCTTACGAGACATGACAGAATATACCGGAGCCTTTACTACAATGGAGAAAGTCACTACTTCCCATAAAGAAGGTGTTCACCGCGGGGGGTTTTGCACGGGCCGGCAGGGGCAGGGGTCACGCTGCCGGCCGTGCAAGGGCAGGATTCTCCCGCCAATTCACAGGCTCCGTGGCGTATGACGCCTCACAATCCGAGACAAGAGTCTCAATTTTTTTTCCCTCCCGTTCCCGACCCTGGCGTACCAGAGGCTTCAGAGGTTATCGAGGAGGACACAACTTCCGGTACAGATCTCCAGGTATTGCGCTCTCTGATTCCTCACATGAATGTGCAAGTGGGGGGCCGTTTATCCAAATGCCTTCAACAATGGCAAAAGATCACATCCGATACATGGGTGCTACACACGGTACAGGGTTTCGTCATAAATTTCATCTCGACCCCCGTTCAGCACTCCTTTCCCCCGCCGTTGATCTTCACGGCGGAGGACGGAATGCTGGTGGACGAAGAGATTGCGGATCTCCTTCGGAAAGGAGCCATAGAGCGGTCCTCAAGGGAAGAAGTGAGATTCTTGGGAAATTTATTCCTGGTCCCCAAGAAGGGCGGGGGGGAGTCGACCCGTCCTCAAATCTGAAAGAGCTGAATTTATCGGTAATTTACAACCACTTTCAGATGGAAGGTTTGCACCTGTTAAAAGATCGACAGGGACTGGTTGGCGAAGGTGGATTTGAAGGATGCCTACTTAACAGTACCTATGGCGGCGGAATCCAGGAGATTCCTTTGTTTCCGCTGGAAAGACGTCACGTGGCGTTTCCGCTGCTTACCTTTCGGACTCTCTTCGGCGCCTTGGTGCTTCACCAAGCTTCTGAAGCCAGTGACATGTCGTCTCAGATCGCAAGGAATCCGCCTCATCATTTATCTGGACGACATTCTTCTGATGGCGGAGTCCGCCGGGCTGCTGCGAATTCATATTCAGCAGACGATAACACTGTTACAAGAATTGGGTTTTCTAGTGAACTCGGAAAAAAAAAAAAAAAAATAGATTCTCCACCCAGTTCAGTCTCTGGAATTTCTAGGATTCACGGTTCAACCTTTACCGATGTCCCTGGTACTCCCAGTGCAAGTCTATACTAAAAGGAGGTGCGTGCACTTCTCAACAATGTCACCCCGACCTTGCGAGATCTCTCACGCATGATAGGGCTTTTGGGGGCCTCGAAATTGGCGGTACATCCAGCGCCTCTCCATTATCGGGCCCTCCAACGCCTGATGGCCCATTTCCTACAGGAGGGTCGGGATTATTCAGATCGGGTTCCTCTCGTGCTCCCCTCGAGAGCTGATCTCCTCTGGTGGATCGAGAACCTCCAGTGCTGCAACGGCAGGTCTATCACATCGCCACCTCCCACGGTGACGATAGACTCCGACGCGTGCCTATCAGGTTGGGGGGCCAGGTTAGGAACTTTGATGACGGGGGGACCTTGGTCGACACAGGAAGCTCGCAACCATATCAATGGTCTGGAATTATTGGCGGGTCTGTTTGCCATGCAGAGCTTTCTCAAGTCAGCAGGTCAGGTGTCAGTTCTCCTCCGAATTGACAATTTAGCAGCCGTGAGGTACATCAATGCCCTGGGGGGGGGGGGGGTCCTCGATCCTCACTACTGACAGAGATGGCGACGCGGCTCTGGGATTGGTGCTTTCAAAAGGCAGATCACGGTGCAAGCCCAGTTCATACCGGGTGTTTCGAATCTACTCGCAGATTGGAGCTCGAGACACACGGAGGACTCCGGGGATTGGCGTTTGAACTTGTCAATCTTTGCCGTCGTGACGGAACTTTGGGGTCCGTTTCAGATCGACCTCTTTGCGTCGCGACTGAACAACCTGGTACCCAATTTTTACAGTTGGCGTCCGGATCCAGTTGCGCTGGACACCGATTCATTCCTTCAGGACTGGAGGGGACATCGTCATTATGCATTTCCTCCGTTTCAGTTGGTGGCTCGGACGTTACACCAGGTGCGGATGCAGGAGGCGGAGTTGGTTTTAGTGGCCCCATTCTGGCCCAACCAACCATGGTTTCCCCTGTTTCTGGAACTCCTGGTGGATTTCCCGCGGTTATTACCGAGATGTCAGGATCTGTTGTTGGACGGTCAGAGACTTCCTCATCCACTGTTACGAGACTCGTGTCGCGTCCTGGTCTCGGGGAACCCGGGACGTTCGGAAGGGTTTCGAGCCGGACTAGGGCCCTCCTACGGGCCGCATGGGCTCCAGGCACATTGTCCTGTTATGACTCCGCCTGGGCTCAGTGGTCTGGTTGGTGTATGCCACGGAATCTGGATCCCTTTCAAGCCCCTATTACCTTCATCTTAAACTTTCTAATCGGAATGTTTTGACGACGGAAAGGCTTATCGAACTATTAATGTTTATCGTTCGGCCTTGTCGGTCTATCATGTGGGTTTCCAGGGGATGCCGGTGGGCAAACATCCCTTGGTCTGTCGTATACTGAGAGGCATTCGGTGTTCAAGACCTCCGCTCCCTCGGTATTCAGAAACTTGGGATGTGGCAATTCTGCTCACCTTCTTGAGCGAATGGCCCTCTAATCAACAGTTATCATTGAGACAGCTTTCGCCAAACTTTTGGCCCTTCTCTGTCTCATCTCGTGTAAGAGGGTGGGGGATGTCCGGGCGTTAGACTTTCAGGTCAGGTCTTTTGTCCCGGAAGGGGTTCGGTTCGATGTTTCTCGTCAGACTAAGACGTCTATAAAATCAGTGTTTTATCCGGCGCTTCCTTCTCAACCGGCCCTGTGTCCTGTAAATTGTTTACAAGTGTATGAAACATGTACGGTGTCGCTGCGATTGGATGGTGTGTCACCTCTTTTTATTTATTTTCGCTCACCGCATGCCGCGGTCGGTTCCACTACTCTGGCGCGTTGGTTTAAGTGGCTGTTGGCGCTAGTGGGGGTGGATGTGTCTAGATTTGGGGCTCACTCAGTTCGTAGCGCGACTACGTCTGCCGCGATATCAGCGGGTTGTCGTTTGGAGGATTTGCTCAAGTCGGCTGATTGGTCTAGAGAGACCACCTTCCGTACCTTCTATTTTAAGCCGATTGTTCATTGGTCGTCCGCTCTTATGGACCAGCTTTGATCTTGCAATAGGAGCCTCTGAGTCCTTGTATTAAAATTATAGAATTTAGCTAAGTATGACGATAAGTTAGAATTTTAATAAAGGACTCAGAGGCGAGTATTGCCCACCCTGCCCTCCCAGGGCGGACTTATGGATTGAGTGCGCATTCGCGTTGTCACGCTGGTATCTCACTCTTCCTTTTATTTCAGCTCGGTGAGATGTTGAGATCCATCTGTTGGCAGTTCCTGCTCTTCTGACATCCGGCTGGATCGTATTTCTTCACTTCTTCGCCTAGTTATCGTTGTTGGCAAGAAAAGAGGGAGAAAAGGCGGGAACAGGGATCTACTTATGGACTTTGGACTGACTCACTGGGGAAGGGGGGTTAGACTTTTTTTTTTTTTGACATTTAGGTTTTGCTGCTGTATTAAAAAGCAAGAAAGGAGATTGCAATACTCGCCTCAGAGTCTTCTTAAAATTCTAACTTATCGTCATACTTAGCTAAATTCTATAATTTCATTTGCTTTTGTCCTGCTCGGCTGCAGATCGAGACAACTCGATATCAGGCACCTGATCGAACGCCCACCCCCACCGGGTTCTCTCGATCTCGGGAGTCAAGGGGTTAAATAACATTGCATGCACCAGAGCTACTTTTAAAAGATTTTATGTTAAAGGAGCCGTACTTACCAGCAAGAACATGAGAGAAGAGATGGCGTCCAGGCACCTCACTCGGAGGTCGTTGGAACTTTTTGCATGATGTCCCAGCCGCCGGAAAACCTTCTGGAACTTGGTCCCTGAGGTGGGAAAGAAAAAAACAGATTAAAGCACGACTTCCTACGATAAAAAAGGTGACATTCTCTGCCATTTAGAAAGCAGCGGTGTCTGTCCGTGTGTTTTTACGGCTCACCCAATCGTTCTTGTGTTCAGCTGCCTGAAGAACATGTTACATGCGGCCCACGTACAACCAGCATTAGCACTTCCTGCCTTTCATTCATAAATACAGACCACGATGTCCGGCGTGATTAGAATTACAAGTAGTTATACAGCGCCGACATGCTCTGCAGCGCTGTACAAATAGATAGTCTCACCCCAGCCTTAAACGTGCCAACAAATTTTTAACGTGCGTTTAGGCGCACTTAATCACGGCCGCAGTAGCAGCAAATGACGGGCAATATACGAAGTACAGCCGCACGAAAGTCCGGCCGCGCAACGCTAGTGGAAAATGAACGCATTTTTTCAAGAACATGAAACCGCTAGTACTGACGTACAGAGTGCGTTGCGTCCGCACAGCGGCGTGTGTGCGTGATTAGGAGACGTCAGACGCTGCTCATGTCCGGCCAACATAACGTCCAGACGCAAAAAGGGTTTTATTGACGATCCGTAAAAAAAAATCACGCACGAAAATGCACGTCATCTGACCGTTTTCACGCATTCCGTGAAAAAAAAATACGTCAATGCGTTCGGATGCACTTTGACGGAGGCTGCAAATAATGCGTTCGTTTGACCATAGCCTAATACACGGAGAACGACGGGAAGAGAGGACCCTCCAACGTCACGTGAGCCAAAAGGAGGATCCGGAATTTCCAATATAAAAAGATAACGTGGACAATTATTTCACCTGTCTTGTGTAAGACTTGTTTCCCTTCCAGGTTTGAGCCCAGGACCCCGAGGGTGTCCACAGCCACTCCTATCATGGTGGGCTCGTTGCCTTCCGCCATGCTGAAGACCTTTTCCAGGAAGGCCGGGTAGTGTTCGCAGATCTGCTGGGGACTGTCCATCACCGCGAGGTTTCCAAAGAATTTTACCAATCCTGTCCACAAGGGGGGGGGGGTTAATGCAAAAATACATATTTATACACACAGAATTGTATAATTAGTAACAGTTATATTTCTATGAAGTGTGGCGCCAAAATACAGGATACAGACCCACGTGTTGGGCTTTTTACCACTCGGTGTCTCCCAAAACCCACATAAAAAAAAAAATACAACATACACAATATACGTGGTTTGGAGTTTCAAAAATAAAAATATTTTCTAACGTGGTTGCGATCTCCCACACACAAGTGCAATAGATACTTATAGGTCTGTAAGTGCTTTTTCATACATTCATTTAGGTGTAGAAGTCGACGTTCAGGTCTTTTCGGTGATCATGTATGCGGGAAATAAAACAGGAAAAAAACACACATAGCGTCACAGTCACCTGGTAAGTAGAAGCCAGAGAAAGGATCAGAATCTGCACCGAGAATCATGTTGGAAATTTTATCAATTATTCCTTGCTTTAATAAATACCGCCGCCCGTGTGCAGAGCTCGCCAAAGACGTGATCATCTCTGCGCAGGTTACTCTACAAGAAGAAGAAGAAAAAAGGATCCGAGTGAGGAGGATACAGTGTGAAACCAGATAAAAACATAATAGAAACTTTTTTTTGCTGATTTTGTTGGGGAGAACAATCAGGGTTATTCAAAGAGAATCGAAAAGTCACTGCACGTTGGGCGACTTTTCGTTCTCTTCAATTCAGTGTGATTTGGCGATCCCATTTCGGCGACTCTGCGGTGTATTCAGCAAACACCACAGGGCCGCCGTAGTGCAGGGAAAAGCAGCCACAAACCCGACGAAAACTCACGACAAAACCCAGCGAACGCACACCGAAACCCGCAAAAACATCTGGATTAACCCCGCAGAACACGCCGGAGAAACCTGAGCACAGCGCAGAGCAGCCGCCGGAAATTCCCGACACCGCAGACGAATGGTGGAAAAAAAAAACAAAAAAAACATTACGCATGAATGTTTGAAAAGTGAAACACTGTTTGCAAAGAAACTACTGAGCGAAAAAGTCTGAAATTTACATATAAAATCCAACGAATGATAATAAAAAGGACTGTTACAGAAAAAAGGAAAAAAAAATTAAATTTTTTGTGAAAAATTACTGAAAAATGCCTAAAAGATCCAAAAAATTAATCTATAAAAGAGAATTTTTACTGCAGAATATTATAATAAACTGTTTATTAGATATTGAATTTAAAAACGGGAATATTTTTAACATTGAATCCTATGGGATTCTCCAGAATAAACCTGTCGAATGAAACCACCGAACAGGCAGCGTATGTGCAGGCAATGCGCCAGGATTTGGCAAACTGCCTGCTCTCTGAATAGCCGAATGATCTCTTTGAATAACACTGCATATATTATTTGAAACCCCCGTGTCTTAAAGTTCATGCAAGAGTAAGAAAAAAAACCAAACAGGTTTTGCATCTTGAACAAAGAGAAATGAAAGCAGAAGAAAAAAGAAAAGAAAGGAAAATAAAAAAGGAAAGCAGGAAAAAGAAAAAAAGGAAAGCAGGAAAAAGGAAAAAGAAAAGCAGGAAAAAGGAAAAAGAAAAGCAGGAAAAAGAAAAAAAGGAAAGAAGGAAAGCAGGAAAAAGAAAAAAAGGAAAGCAGGAAAAGAAGAAAAGAAGAAAAGAAAGAAAAGAATCCACTTGCTCAGCTTACCTGACAAGTATGTCATCCCCCGTCAGCTCCTGCAGTAGTTGGGGTACCAGACCGCTGTCTGTGCAGTAATTCAGGGATTCCTCAGATATGGAAGAGATTTCTACCACCAGCTAAAGAAAAAAAATAATTATATTATTATATTGAGGGGGGAGGAGAGACCAGGACAAATTATCCCACGAAATCCAAGCAATAGAATTTCTAATCAAGTGTAAATCGACACAGGGCCGGCATTGATTTGGCTGGATGAAATGTGACGTTTCTTTCCTGGTGAACCAATAAAAGTCCTGGCTCTTGTTTTGTTTTACATTGTTGCCTTTTAAGTAGTTTCTGGTTTTGAGAGAATCCTTTCTATGATCCAATGCAGGTTATGCGGCACAAATGTTAGGGATATTTTTGTTGTGCTGGTAACACCAAAACAATGCATTGTCCTTATTGGGTTTATTTGATGTCGCTGATATCTCACATGGGTTTGTTTTTCTCTTGTATATTTAGAAAATATTTTCCTCTATATGTGTCACTGGGCGCATCCATTGTGTGATATTTTCCTGTGTCACTGAGTGCATCCATTGTGTGATATTTTCCTCTATATGTGTCACTGGGTGCATCCATTGTGTGATATTTTCCTTTATATGTATCACTGGGTGCATCCATTGTGTGATATTTTCCTCTATATGTGTCACTGGGTGCATCCATTGTGTGATATTTTCCTCTATATGTGTCACTGGGCGCATCCATTGTGTGATATTTTCCTCTATATGTGTCACTGAGTGCATCCATTGTGTGATATTTTCCTCTATATGTGTCACTGGGCGCATCCATTATGTGATATTGTGTGTTAAAAACAATACAAAGATCAGTAACCTCTTCGCTGTCGGATAAGTAAACAGAGTTCACAAAATACAGACAACGGACACCAAGCTATGGATCATTAGGAAGGTACAGTCTACACCAAGGTTTCCCATCCCTGGTCATCAAGTCCCCCTAACAGGCCAGGTTTTAAGGATTCCCTTGTGAAAAAGCAGACTGAATCCTGCAATCACTGAGCAGCAAATCATATTATTATTATTATTATTATTCTTTATTTATAAAGCGCCAGCATATTCCGCAGCGCTGTACAATAAGCACAGTATAGACAGGGTTACAATACATTGAACAACATTTGACAAACAGTACAGGAGGAGATGAGGGCCCTATTCCCGTAGGAACTCACAATCTAGGAGGGTTGGGGTTGGAAACAGGAGGAGAGGACTGTAAGGTGAGAGTGATTGATGGTTGTGTCAGTGAGTTGGGTGGTAGGCTTCCCTAAATAGGAACGTTTTAAGGGAGCGTTTGAAGGAAGAGAAGTTAGGGGAAAGTCTGACAGTACGAGGGAGAGCGTTCCAGAGAGTGGGGGCTGCGCGTGAGAAATCCTGCAGTCTATCATGGGAAGAGGTGATGCGGGGAGAAGCTAGGCGCAGGTCACTGTTTGACCTTAGGGAGCGGGCCGGGGTGTATTTGGTGATTAGTGAGGACAGGTAGTGGGGAGCCGAGTTAGTGAGGGTTTTGTAGGTAAGGATAAGGATTTTGAACTTAATTCTGCAGTGGATGGGGAGCCAGTGAAGGGACTCGCAGAGGGGAGCGGCAGAGACTGAGCGGCGGGTGAGGTGAATTAGCCTGTGCTTCAGATATCTGGAAAACCTGACCTGTTATGATGAAGACCTGAGGACCAGGGTTGGGAAACACTTGCCTACATCAACAAATCCAAAATACCCCCCCCCCCCAGCAAAGCCCTTGTCCTCCTCACCTCATAAACCCGGTAACGCACGATGTCGCTGATCGCCATGACGTTCTGTAAATCCTTCAGCAGGTTGCTCCTGAACAGAACGTCCAATCCGGACGTCGTCTGAGAGATTTTTGAAAGCGATTTAATTGCCTGAAATTAATAAAGCAGAGATGAAAGTTCCTGCAATGAGAGACACAGTCCATGGTGTAAACTGGATACAGGAACCGTTAACCCCTTCACTACCAAGTGAGTTACCAAACATCCACTGTCAATAACCAGTGTTTTATGGGGGGGGGGGGGGGGAGGAAAATCAAACAGTAAGAAATATTTATGAATTTATCCAGTGTATTCTTTACTGTAATAACCTATTAGGTACAGAGCTGTCGCCACCTGCTGGCCGAATGGAGTTACTGCAGATAGAAATTCAACCTGTGCTTCCAGCCCGATAAGGACGTTCCCAAGGGGATTTTAAACAATTTTAGCACCTTATGCATTATACCCACATGGATAGAAATTTGGGGCCACCTTCTCGAACCCAAAAGCAAATGAAATGTGCTTGCAGCAAAAGAATTTCCTTTGCAAATCACAGCAAAGCTCCAGATGGTGTTAACACAAT
Organism: Leptobrachium leishanense; assembly: GCA_009667805.1. NCBI lineage: Eukaryota > Metazoa > Chordata > Amphibia > Anura > Megophryidae > Leptobrachium > Leptobrachium leishanense. The sequence goes on from CM019071.1 coordinate 140,264,182, forward strand.
TTCGGGCTGCTGTGCCTGCTACTGCTGATCATGTATACATCGTCACAGTAGTGAAGGGGTTAAAAGGAGCTCTCCCTCCCATTTACTTTGATGCCAAGAAAGTAATCTGAAATTTTAATAAATAACCAAACATCCTCGTTCAGTACTCAGCACTTTGCTGCCATCTAGTGTTGCCAGGTCGGCCATGTTTTCCTGGACACATAGGGCCCTATTACATTCTTTGCGCGCGCACGCAAAAACGCATTACCGCGAGGGGCAAAACCCTTTGCGCTGAACGTCGTATTACGACATTCGCGCACAAAATGCGCGTTAATGGCTAACCCGAGTGACCCTGCGCGAACCCTTTGCGACGCAATTTAGTGCGCGCATCCTATACTTAACATTGTGAGCGCAAATGCGTTTGTGCGCGCATGGTATTACAATCTTAGCGCAAAATTTCACGGACAATGTTTGCGCGCATAATTTCAACGTCTTTGAAAAGCTGGTGGTAACGGCAAATTGTAACAACCTGACCGTACCAAACTGCGGATTCACAACGGAGAACGTCGATGCGCACGTTTTTTTTACTAGATCCGTCAAAAATGATGACCACTACCTTGTGCGCAGTCTGCACAAAATGACGGACTCGCGTTAAAAATGACATTGCGCTCACTGATTTCTGTGCGCAATTCGGTTTTACGACGCAGTTTCCCGACGGATGAAAAATGCGCGAGGAATGTAATTCCAGCGGTGATTTTCATGCGTTAACGTTTAACGCTTTGTGCAAAAAAAAAAAAAAAAAACACGCGTTTAGCGTGCGTTTTTGGGTTAAGAACGTAATAGGGCCCATAATGTATTCATGCTGATGGGCAGTGCATGAAAAATACCCCTTTGCAGGATGTGTAATCCATATGCTGCACATAGGAAATAAAAGGAATCCCAGGTGACCTGCCATGATTTCCTCCCTGCAGCACATAGATTATACATGTTGCAGGGCAGCACTTTTCCCTGTGCTCCTCTGCATGAAACAGTAATGGGTGTCCAGGAAAACATGACCGATGCGGCGACCCTACGGCCATCATTCCATATGGTGGGGATCCTTGGTCGTTCCATGGCCTCACGTATCTGGTTCTCCTCTGCCTGGACACGATTTCCGTCCCTTTTTTACTTCTGGTTCTTTTAGATTTTTTGAGAAATTTTGTGGCAGGACAGCTTGCGCACTCGCATTAGACGTTAACGCGCATTTTGTGCGCGAACGTCTTAATACGACGTTCAGCGCAAAGGGTTTTGCCCCTCGCGTTAATGCGTTTTTGTGCGCGAAGAATGTAATAGGGTCCATTAATTCCATACCTAGATTTCTCCATAAAAAGGCCAATACCCCATTATTGTGTCATGGAATGTCAAGTCAAAAATAGTAATGATTACGGCTGGTTTGTTGTGTATTTTATACATATAAACACGAGGAAGCACTCACCTCCTTAGCCACAGAGATCTTGTCTCCCCCAATGCACAGGATGATCTGCTTCAACAAATCCAGGCTGTTAAGGATTTCCGTTATCGCCTCGGAACATTCCACGATCCTTCCGACCTGGAGTCACAAAAATCTTCCTATGTTAGAGTTTCAGAAAGGAACATGGTCTGACCAAAAATCCCCCCCAAGATAAAAAAAAAAAAAAAATACATAAACCCCTCCTTCCACATGTTGTTGCTCTTTTATTCTGGGGTGGGGGAGTGATGGGAGATATATATATATATTTTTTAAAGCCATAATTAAATTCCATCCCACAGCAGGCATCTCCTACTTGCTCGTCAAGCACCAATCATAAAAAAAAAAAAAAAAAAAAAAACACGATCGCAAGTACAGGTTGAGCTCCTGTTATCCAAAAAGCTGGGGACCCACATTTCGGATCTGGAAGAATCCAAAATTGGGAGAGGGGATGCGGCAGAGTATTTAAGACACATGATGCCGCAGCAGCAGCTAAAAGGTCGCTGGGAGAAGACGTGCAGCACTTTGCAAGGGATACACTACAGGACCAGCATGTCTCTCACCGACTGTGCAGCATGTCACACGCTGGAGTTGCAGAGTCTCCCAGTGTGTTCCTCACTGCGCTGCCTGCGAGGAGCGCTGGCATGTAGCATGTCACATACTGGAGGTGCCTAGTTTTCCTTGTGGTGCTGCCCTCAGAGGAGTGCCAGCATGTAGAACGTCACATGCTAGACCTGCAGTCTCCTAGCCTGTTCCTCGCTGTGCTGCAGCCCTCAGAAGAGAGCCAGCGTGCAGCATGTCACACAATGATGGAACTGTAGCAGCTTTCAGCATGTTCCTTGTGGTGCTGCATCCCTCAGTGAAGCGCTGGCATGCAGCACATCACACGCTGCAAGTACACAAACTCTCCACAGCCCTTGAGAAGCACCAGCATGTCACACACCAGAGCTGCAGCGTCCGTCCCCCCCACAATTTTCTGTTTTCTCGATTTTTGGAGATTTTCTTAATAATGGGGTGCTCAACCTGTAACTGGTCACCAGACCCACACCTAGAGCATTCTCAATACGTCACACCGAGAAGCATTAGGAGTCAGCTGGTGGAATGCTCGACCAACTAACTCCTCCTCGATCCATGGCAGAGAGTAACCGGGCACAGCCATTGGTTTTATACCCCAGTGAAGCCATGTCCTAGAAGGCTGTGCAGCGGCGGCTGCGTGACACAGTGTTCAGGAAGGGGCGACTTAGACTTAAAGAATCCGGTCGGTTTTCAAACTAGCTTCAAAGATCTCGGTGGAGAAACACTGCGAAGCCGTCCCTTTTCACCCAACAAGAAGAAAAGGACAAAAAGGCGCCTTGTCCGTCACCTGGGCGATCGTAAGGAGCTTCACGGAGTCCTCAGGGTGGTAGAGAGCTCTCTGGAGTTCGTCCTTGTAATTCCTGGCAACGTGAACCGGATCCAGGCCTGGAGGAATCGCTCCAAGATGGCGATACACAAGCCGACCTGCTCCCTGTCGATACAAACGCGCGATCAGCAAAGAGGCATTAAAACGCGGTAATACAAAACGCGACGCCATTCTGTCAGCACAAACATCAGCTTTCGCACGACCGCGGCCAAGAACACTGGGGAGGGAACTTTTCAGAGGGGGGTTTCAGCTCGTGCAGATTATACTCAGAATAGCATGGGAGGGGGGGGGCACAGATACCGCCTGAAGCCGCCCCCAATCCCTCATGGCATGGATTAAAGCTGAGGGGCATCAAATGAGAAGAAGTGCTGCCCTGCAGGACATAAAAGGGGTGACCATGGAGGAAATGGCTCATTAAATAACACATTTTCCATATGAAGCAGATCTGCATGAGGGGGGGGGGGTTACACACACCCATGTATTAGGGTCGCCAGAGCGGCCATGTTTTCCGGCAAACATAATTTATACATGCTGATGGGCAGTGCATTAAAAACGCCACCCCGCAGCATGCATGCTGCAAGTAAGGAATCCCAGGTGACCTGCCTGGATTTCCTTCCTGCAGCATATGAATTATACATGTTGCAGGGCAGCACTTTTCCCGCGCTGCCCCTCTGCATGAAAGAGTAATAGGTGTCCAGGAAAACATGGCCGACCTGGTTGCCCCAAGTCAAGGTGTAGTGGGGTTCTGTCAGCCCCTTCCTGCACCTGGGAGTAAATACAAACATAAAACACATATAAAACTCCACTCAGACCGGGGAAGAAGCTGAGTCATGTGACGAGGGGGGGGAGGGGCACAACCCCACCTGTCATTAACATTCAGCAGGGAGAAGAGCTCCCCCAGGCGGATCTCCGGGGCTCTCTCCCTCAGGCTGCTCAGGGGCAAAGCCAAAGCCGCCGTCTTCAATGTCTGCAGAACCTCAAGGGGCTCCTCCGAGCCAGGCAACGAAGCCACCAGTTGCTCTATGGGCGCCGCCATCTTGGAAAAGGATGCAGTTCCCGCGATACTTGCCGCATCGCTATGGTAACGTTGAGGGCGGAGCGCCTCAGACAAGGCCAAATCCCCAAACGCACCAATCGGCGCGTCCCTCTGCCTTGTCCCTCAGAGACACAGGGGGCGTGAACGTGGCGTGTGAGGTCCGGAGGATTGTGGTTCATGTAGTTTTTTTCCTCATAAATCACGCACTTAAGCCTGGAAGCCGGACTACAACTCCCACAACTCTATAGTGGATTAGTGCTTTTTCTCCCTGAAAAGGCCACTATCACAAAAAAATGCAATGTTCTCACTGTGTTTATTTGGTGTTGCTGATATCTTACATGTGTTTTATTTTTCTCTTTTATGTTTAGTTAAGAAAATATTTCCTCTATATGTGTCACTGGGTGCATCCATTGTGTGATATTTTCCTCTATGTGTCACTGGGTGCATCCATTGTGTGATATTTTCCTCTATATGTGTCACTGGGTGCATCCATTGTGTGATATTTTCCTCTATGTGTCACTGGGTGCATCCATTGTGTGATATTTTCCTCTATATGTGTCACTGGGTGCATCCATTGTGTGATATTCTCCTCTATATGTGTCACTGGGCGCATCCATTGTGTGATATTTTCCTCTATATGTGTCACTGGGCACATCCATTGTGTGATATTTTCCTCTATATGTGTCACTGGCTGCATCCATTGTGTGATATTTTCCTCTATATGTGTCACTGGGCGCATCCATTGTGTGATATTTTCCTCTATATGTGTCACTGGGTGCATCCATTGTGTGATATTTTCCTCTATATGTGTCACTGGGCGCATCCATTGTGTGATATTTTCCTCTATATGTGTCACTGGGTGCATCCATTGTGTGATATTTTCCTCTGTGTCACTGGGTGCATCCATTGTGTGATATTCTCCTCTATATGTGTCACTGGGTGCACACATTGTGTGATATTTTCCTCTGTATGTGTCACTGGGTGCATCCATTGTGTAATATTTTGTGTTGTAAACTCCCCCCCCCCACCACCACAGTATCTTTCCATCACTTGCTCCTCACTGTGTGGCTTTGGTCATAGAATGGAGTGAATAGAAACATAGAAAAATGTCGGCAGATAAGAACCTTTCGGCCCATCTAGTCTGCCCAATTACATGGATACTTTACCTGGATTTATCTTTTGTTTAGGATAGCCTTATGCCTATCCCATGCTTGCTTAAATTCAATCACTGTTTTGGCCTCTACCACTTCAACTGGAAGACTGTTCCATGTATCCACCACCCTCTCAGTAAAATAATGCTTCCTGATGTTACTTTTAAACCTTTGCCCCTCTAATCTAAGACTATGTCCTCTTGTTTTGCTATTTTGTTTCCTTTTAAATATACTGCCTTCCTCTACCTTGTGGATTCCCTTTACGTATTTAAATGTTTCTATCATATCTCCTCTGTCTCGTCTTTTTTCCAAGCTGTACATGTTAAGATCATTAAGCCTTTCCTGGTAACTTTTCTCCTTCAAGCCGTACACCATTTTAGTAGCCCTTCTCTGAACTCTCTCTAAGATGTCTATATCCTTCTGGAGATACGGTCTCCAGTACTGCACACAGTACTCCAAGTGAGGTCTCACCAGTGCTCTGTACAGTGGCATGAGCACTTCCCTTTTCCTACTGCTAATACCTCTCCCTACACAACCAAGCATTCTGCCAGCATTTCCAAGCATTCTGCCAGCATTTCCTGCTGCTCTATTACATTGACTACTTACCCTTAGATCCTCTGCAATAATAACTCCTAAAGCCCAACCCTCAGATGTATCAAATATTCTATATTCAGCCCTTGGGTTTTTACGTCCCAGGTGCATTATCTTGCACTTATCCACATTAAAACTCAATTGCCACAGCTCCCACCATTTTTTTAGTTTACCTAAATCATTTGTCATTTGGCTGATCCCTCCAGGAACGTCAACCCTGTTGCAAATGTTTGTGTCATCAGCAAAAAGACATACTTTTCCATTAATACCTTCTGCAATATCACTAATAAAAATATTAAAGAGAATGGGTCCAAGTACTGACCCCTGAGGTACCCCACTGGTAACAAGACCTTGCGCCGAATAAACTCCATTTACCACAACCCTCTGTTGCCTGTCACTCAGCCACTGCCTAATCCATTCAACAATATTGGAATCCAAGCTCAAAGATTGCAATTTATTGATAAGCCTTCTATGCGGAACAGTATCAAAAGCCTTACTGAAATCTAAATAAGCAAGGATAGGTCAGTCCGATCCACATCATTGTATTGTGTGGGATGTATTCAAAGGACCTCACCAGGGGGTAGAGTAGAAGCCTTTTAGGCTGGGGTCAGACCAGCGCATTTTTAACATGCGTTTAGGCGCACTTAATCACGGCCGCACTAGCAGCAAATGACGGGCAATGACAGCTAATATACGAAGTACGGTCGCACGAAAGTCTGGCCGCGCAACGCAAGTGGAAAATGAACGCATTTTTTCGAGAACGCAGAACCGCTAGTACTGACGTACTGAGTGCGCTGCGTCCGCATAGCGGCGAGTGTGTGTGATTTGGAGACGTCAGACCCTGCTCATGTCCGGCCAACATAACGTCCAGACGCCCAAAGTTTCCTGGTTTGGATTCGTAAAACATCACGCACGAAAATGCGCATCGTATGACCGTTTTCGCATATTCCGTGAAAAAATACATCAATCCGTTCGGACGCACTTTTTTACGTTTGCGTGTAAAAATGCTTTCGTTTGACCCTAGCCTTAAGCTCCCTGTTTTATCTCAATCAGCTGCCAGCTCTTATCTCGAGTAGCCTGCAGAACAATAGACCCCCCTGCAGCCTTGCCTAACCATTGTTAAAAGGAACATCTTTTTTTTAAAAAAAAAATTGTAAACCCCACTTATTATATTTATTTTTTGCAAAAAAACTTTTTATTGTTTTAAAAGACCTTTTTTGTGGGTTTTTTTGTACTTTTAGAAGACCTTTTTATTTCTTATCATACCTTTTTTTATTATTTTTTAAATTCCCTTTTTTTATTATTTAGGCAAATGTTTACTACATTTTTTGGTGATTTAAGCTCCTTTTTAGGAGAATGGGAGACTTCCTTTTTTTTTCTTCCCAGTTTGGCGGAACTTGCTGATGCTAGTTTTGTCAGTTATCGGCCCAATTCGTGCAGTATCTGCTTCGGCGACTCAGATTTCGGCAAAGTACGGTGACCATTGAATAGTAATGAATTCATTGAAGTGATGAGTAACGAGTTCGCCGTATTTTCGGCGAAATTGTAATCGACAAAATGCGGAGTAAAACAAAGTACCAAAATTGCACGCAATTTCAGCGCTTTGGTAACAGGCCCTTAAAAGATACGTTTTTGAGCGTCACGGAGCTTCTTGTTATGAAAGGGTTAATATAATATATAACTTTTTATTATAATACAATATATATTTTATTTTTGACATCCAGTAAAATTCCCCTGGTCTTCCTCAACCCCAATCCCTCTAGACTGTGTAAGCTCCTATGAGCAGGGCCCTCTACACCTACGGGGTTATTCAGAGAGAGGTGCAAACCAGGATAATGACTGGAGAAGTGAAAATTCGAGGTCAAATTAGCCAAACCAGAAAAATTCTCCCATTTATCTCACTTTCCAAATCGGCTATTGGGTCTAGATTGTTCTCTTCTCCTGCCATTCTCCTGGTTTTCACCTTTCTCTGAATACCCCTACTAGTGTTTCCATCCCATGTCCGTTAATCTGTATCTCGTTCCCTGCGGACATTGTTGGCGCTATATAAGGCTAGGGTCAGACGAACGCATTTTTCACGTGCGTTTAGAAGCACGAAATCACGGCCGTGCTAGCAGCAAATGACGTCCAATGCCGGGGAACATACGACGAACGGCCGCACGAAAGTTCGTCCGCGCAACGCAAGTGGCAAACGAACACATTTTTTCGAGAACGTTAAACCACTAGTACTGACGTACAGAGTGCGCTGCGTCCGCTAGCGGCGTGTGTGCGTGATTAGGAGACGTCAGACGCTGCTAATGTCCGGCTAACATAACGTCCAGACGCAAAAGGTGTTTTATTGATGATCCGTACAAAATCACGTCCGAAAAGGCGCATCGTATGACCGCTATCGCGTATTCCGTGAAAAAATACGTCCATTCGTTTGAACGCACTTTTTCACGGACAACGCGAAAATGCGTTAGTCTGACCCTAGTCTTAATGATAATAATAATGAATGTAATCACATCTATATCATTTATAACCGGTATCTTAAACTCTGCCCCCACCCAATGTTTCGAAACTACAACTCCCATGATGCTCTGGCATCTATTGCATTCAAAGAATATTATATTTATATTTTATAAAAATAGATTTAAATATTTTTTGTAATACAACACCTTTTTGTCACTGAAAAATAAACCGTTTTATGGACGAAACGGCTTCGGCTAGGGTCAAACGAACGCATTATTCGCAGCGACCGTCAAAAAAGTGCGTTCGAACGAATGGACATATTTTTTCACGGAATAAGCGATAGCGGTCAGACGACGCGCATTTTCGTGCGTGATTTTTTTACGGATCATCAATAAAACTCTTTTTGCGTCTGGACGTTATGTTGGCCGGACATTAGCAGCGTCTGACATCTCCCAATCACGCAAACACGCCTCTAGCGGACGCAGCGCACTCTGTACGTCAGTACTAGCGGTTCTGCGTTCTCAAAAAAATGCGTTAGTTTGCCGCTTGCGTTGCGCGGCCGGACTTTCGTGCAGCCGTACTTCGTATATTGCCCGTCATTTGCTGCTACTGTGGCCGTGATTAAGTGCGCCTAAACGCACGTTAAAAATGCGTTAGTCTGACCCCAGCCTAAACCGTGCATACAGTACGTGATCTCATATCATGAGTTCAGCGACACTATTCTACCGGGGGAAAAAAAACGCAGTTTGTGTAAATAAACTACGTTTTCTGCCAGGATCCAAATGTTCCAGCAGCAGCCGCCGCGCGTTCGACAGAATGGAAGCTTTATTCGGGTGAGAGATGTGCTAGCGTCACACACAGAGCCTTTCACTCGCCGCGCGAGTCACGTGACGCTGTTTTCTGCAACCTCTGCCAAAATAAATTCACAGAGAGAGGGAAAAAAAACCAATAAATATTTATTTAACAGAGCATGTTTTTATTCAGGGGCTTATTCACTAAATGTTGAATTCTAACGACAACAATTTCTTCATTTCATTCCAATTTGGCTTTTCTCATTCGTTTACAGCACGTACATTTTATTTTTCCACATTTTTATCGTCCGGACCTTTTGTGGTTATATATTTTACGGAAGGATGTCTCAAACTCCGGCTCCCCCAGATTGCGATGGCCTACAATTCCCAGAATGCTTTGAATGCACTAGTTGGCCAGAGAATCATGGGAGGTGTAGGTCAGAAAGATCGGGGGGGGGGGGTGGGCTGTGTTTGACAGTCCTGTTCTATGGGGAACATCAGATTCCTTCCATCCTGGATTTAGCAGATAATCCCCTTTGCCATGTGGTCATAGGGGCAGCACTTTCCCCTGTGCTCTCCCTCTGCATGAAATAATATGTGTTCAGGAAAACATGGCCGACCTGGCAGCCCTAGCTTTTTTAGGTTCGCCCAGAGAAGGGGTCAGCAACCTTTGGCACCGCAGATGCTTGCAACTACATTTCCCATAATGCCTGTGCAGATAGGTTGCTGACACCAGGGCTAGATGTTGTAATCTCGCTGTTGAGCGAATATGCCCCATTTACATTAAGGGTGTTTAACCCAGTCCCTTCGTGTGACACTTGTCTCTTGGACAATGCTTGGCGGATGTCAGTGCTAGGGTTGCCAGGTCGGCCATGTTTTCCTGGACACATATAATGTATTCATGCTGATGGGCAGTGCATGAAAAATGCCACCCCGCAGCATGTTTAATCCATACACTGCAGGTAAGAAATCAAAAAGGAATCCCAGATGACCTGCCTTGATTTCCTTCTAGCGGCATTTGAATTATACATGGTGCAGGGCAGCACCTTTCCCTGTGCTCCCCCTCTGCGTGAAATAGTAATATGTGTCCAGGAAAACATGGCTGCCCTAGTCAGTGCCCAGGGAAGGAGGGGATTGCTGGTAACAGATGGAGAGGGAGGTGGAATAGAATCCAGGGCTCTGTGTGTCCAGAGACACAGCTCGTGACTGCTTTAGAATAGACTCCGGCGAAGCCACATCCCCGCGCCTGGAGTAATGAAGGAGCTAAAGACACCCGGCAGCTTCTGACCATGGGCTGCTGGCACCAGCGATGCCAGGTACCCTCTCCCAACTGGCCTCGCCAGAGCTGGCTGATCATTCTCCTGGTAAGCTGCCTTCACTTTAAAAAATTATACTTTTTTTTTTTATACATATTCGCCGTCTTATTATTTTATTTTTTACATTTTCCCCTATTTCTATTTTATTAGTTTTATGTTATTTTTAATTTTTTCCCCTAGTTCCATCTTAATTTTTACTTATTTCCTCTTTTTTATTTTTTTTTCCATATTTTATTTTCTTTTTTTTCCTTGTTTTCTTTTTTACATTTTCCCTAGTTTTTATTATTTTTTATATTTTATCCCATTTTTATTTTACTTTAATTTTTATTTTTTTTCCCCCTTTCTCTCACTCTTTATTTTTTCCCCCTATTTCACTTGCACACATCCACTGAGCAACTGGAAAAATAAAGCAAACCCTGCTTTGCGTTCAGCAAGGAGAGTATAAAATGTATTCGACATGTGGCAAATCGGTGCAGAACAGGAAAATTTAGGCCAAAATAGCTGATTTACAAATATTAAAAATAATAAAGCTCATCGTCATGTTGAGTCGACCGAACATTTGGAATTCTCCACCAATTCACCCTTTGCCGAATAACTCCATGCTTTTCCTGACCATATTTTTTCTGTGTAGTGCTGCGCCGCAGAACATGTTGCCTCTATAGATGTAAAATGATCATAACAACTAGATCTCCGGCTGTGAACTCCAGTATAAAATGTTTGTTCGGGGCTGTGATCATGGAGCAGGGAGTTATGTATTCAACATCTGTATTCATTCTACTACATGAATCTATTAATTGAGTTATTGGTACCGTATTTTGTTACTTACTGTACAACTATCAAAATGTTATTGATTTGCAGGGGGGCTGGATTTGCAAATAGGCAAAGTAGGCATGTGCCTACAGGCACTCACCAAGGACGTACCTTTTTTCTGTTAAACTAAATATTTATATATATATATTTATTTATTTTTTAAGTGCTCTTTTGTCCCCATCATGTGGTGTCAGCGGTGGGATTTTAATCATTTTGTCCCCATCACGTGATGTAAGCAGTGGGATTATAATGGATTTATCCCCGTCACGTGGTGGCAGCGGTGGGATTTTAATCATTTTGTCCGCGTCACATGGTGGCAGTGGTGGGATTTTAATCATTTTGTCCCCGTCACGTGGTGTCAGCGGTGGGATTTTACATTTTGTCCCCGTCACGTGGTGTCAGCGTTGGGATTTTACATTTTGTCCCCGTCACGTGGTGTCAGCGGTGGGATTTTACATTTTGTCCCTGTCACGTGGTGTCAGCGGTGGGATTTTAATCATTTTCTCCCCATCACGTGGTGGCAGCGGTGGGATTTTACATTTTGTCCTCGTCACGTGGTGGCAGCGGTGGGATTTTACAATTTGTCCCCGTCACGTGGTGGCAGCGGTGGGATTTTACATTTTGTCCCCGTCACGTGGTGCCAGCGGTGGGATTTTACATTTTGTCCCAGTCACGTGGTGCCAGCGGTGGGATTTTACATTTTGTCCCCGTCACGTGGTGTCAGCGGTGGGATTTCACATTTTGTCCCCGTCACGTGGTGTCAGCGGTGGGATTTTACATTTTGTCCCCGTCACGTGGTGTTAGCGGTGGGATTTTACATTTTGTCCCGTCACGTGGTGGCAGCGGTGGGATTTTACATTTTGTCCCCGTCGCGTGGTGGCAGTGGTGGGATTTTAATAATTTTGTCCCCGTCACGTGGTGGCAGCGGTGGGATTTTCCATTTTGTCCCCGTCGCGTGGTGTCAGCGGTGGGATTTTCCATTTTGTCCCCGTCGCGTGGTGTCAGCGGTGGGATTTTCCATTTTGTCCCCGTCGCGTGGTGTCAGCGGTGAGATTTTCCATTTTGTCCCCGTCGCGTGGTGTCAGCGGTGGGATTTTCTGCTTGTGGCATCATGTCTGGGCTGAAAAACATTTGGGATTTGGGTATTTCATATAAGGGATGCTGAACCCGTATTAAGGATTCTTTAATGCACTTTAGTGATGGAGCAGCCGAGCATCAGATGTAATCATCCAGGCGGCAGCTGCAACACACGATGACAACATCGGCCTGGAAACGGCCGTAAAAAACAAACAGATTTCTTAATTGAATCACCCAGATGGTAACGAGCCCGGCACTCGCTTCCCCCACGTCAATTTCCGCTGTCTTTCAACCGCAGGCCGCGATGAAGGAATGCGAGATGGAATTAACGAACCGCTGCCTTCCACCAGAAGCATTCAAAGTGGAACGGCGACGGAGCTGCGCCTTCCCGCCACGAGTAAGGCTAGGGTCAGACGAACGCAGCTTTAACGTGCGTTTAGCCGCACGAAATCACGGCCGCGCTAGCAGCAAATGACGTCCAATGCCGGGGAACACACGAAGTACGGCCGCACGAAAGTTCGTCCGCGCAACGCAAGTGGCAAACGAACGCATTTTTTCGAGAACGTCAAACCGCTACTACTGACGTACAGAGTGCGCTGCGGCCGCATAGCGGCGTGTGTGTGTGATTGGGAGACATCAGACGCTGCTAATGTCCGCCAACATAACGTCCAGACACAAAAAGTGTTTTATTGATGATCCGTACAAAATCACGGACGAAAAGGCGCATCGTATGACCGCTACCGCGTATTCCGTGAAAAAATATGTCCGTTCGTTCGACCGCACTTTTCCACGGTCGACGCGAAAAATGCGTTCGTCTGACCCTAGCCTTAAACGCATCTAGAAAAAACAGAATGTCGCCAAGATCTGCGGCCAAGCCGTCATCTCCCACCACCGTTTACAAGCACAGCAAGGACACAAAAGCGCCCAAAAACACAAAGGCGCAAAAAAGGCGACACCTCCAACCGCAACGTGCTGAGCATCGACCGCGTCCAGTGAGATGATGAATGGAAGAAGCCTAAGAAGAAATTGCCTGATCGCTGTAATCGAAGCCAGCGTGACTGCGCTCATTGTTAAACTTGAGCTCGATCTGGCAGGAAGCGGGTGCTTGGCAGAGCTCAGCGGGCGCAGGACGTTAAAAAGGTCAAGTGTTCTGCGCGCCTGCTGAGTTCTGCCAGAGTTTATTCTCTAACCACCGTTCCTTTAATGAAAGAACGGCGGCTTTACTTCCGTGAACCACGGTGGATCGAGTACATTGACTTTTTAGCTGAGCTTTCGGTCTTCTTGTGACTCTGTAACTCGATATCAATCCTCTCCTTCCTCCATGCACGGATCGGCAGAATCTCCCACCCCCTGCTGCGAACAGGGAAGAGAAGAAGCAGTAAGCGGAGTCTGCGGTATGTGGAAAAAATAGAATTAACTCCTCGCAGCTTGAAAATAAGTATAAAGAGTCAAATTGCTAAAAGGCTTCCTTTACCGGGCTGGATTTATTAAGGTGGACATTTAAAACCCACAAGAGCAGCCGTTGTGATGTCAGGTACGTCGCTAGAGACACAAGGTTATGCCTAGACCCTTTTTAGATGATGTCACGCCCTATTTATGTCATTTAGAACAAGAGCAAAGTGTCAATATTTATAACGAGCGATTTCTAACAGCATTTATTATAGTTTAGGGACTGTTTGCTGCCAGTCCCTGCGTGTTTGCAATGAAACGGCTCGGTAGAGGTTGTCTGTGTGTGACTATGTTTATGTCTGGCAGGAAGCCATGTGGTTTTAATACCGGAGCTCCGGGCAGCGCAGACCGGTCACGCGCTCAGATTAGCTTCATGTTATCATGGAAACTGTAACTGTATGTCTAATCCAGCAGCTCTGGCCTATGGACCTGGAGAACCTGCCTGTCAGTGGCAAATACACCCAGCATTCACCCAGAGATCCGGCTCATTCAAGCCCGAGACCCTGAGAATCTGCCCATTCACCCTCGAGACCCTGACAATCTGTACGTTCACTCTGAGAACCCCTGAGAATCTGCCCTTTCACTGAGAACCCCCGAGAATCTGCCCTTTCACTGAGAACCCCGAGAATCTGCCCTTTCACTGAGAACCCAAGAATCTGCCCTTTCACTGAGAACCCCGAGAATCTGCCCTTTCACTGAGAACCCGAGAATCTGCCCTTTCACTGAGAACCCAAGAATCTGCCCTTTCACTGAGAACCCCGAGAATCTGCCCTTTCACTGAGAACCCAAGAATCTGCCCTTTCACTGAGAACCCCGAGAATCTGCCCTTTCACTGAGAACCCCGAGAATCTGCCCTTTCACTGAGAACCCAAGAATCTGCCCTTTCACTGAGAACCCCGAGAATCTGCCCTTTCACTGAGAACCCCGAGAATCTGCCCTTTCACTGAGAACCCAAGAATCTGCCTTTTCACTGAGAACCCCGAGAATCTGCCCTTTCACTGAGAACCCAGAGAATCTTCCCTTTCACTGAGAACCCAGAGAATCTTCCCTTTCACTGAGAACCCCGAGAATCTGCCCTTTCACTGAGAACCCATAGAATCTTCCCTTTCACTGAGAACCCCGAGAATCTGCCCTTTCACTGAGGAACCCCGAGAATCTGCCCTTTCACTGAGAACCCAAGAATCTGCCTTTTCACCGAGAACCCCGAGAATCTGCCCTTTCACCGAGAACCCCGAGAATCTGCTTTTTCACCGAGAACCCAAAGAATCTGCCCTTTCACCGAGAACCCCGAGAATCTGCCCTTTCACCGAGAACCGAGAATCTTCCCTTTCACGACAACCCCGAGAATCTGCTCTTTCACCAAGAACCTGCCCTTTCATCCTGAAACCCCGAGAATCTGCCCTTTCACCGAGAACGCGAGAATCTGCCCTTTCACCGAGAACCCAGAGAATCTGCCTTCACCCTGAGAACCCCGAGAATCTGCCCTTTCACCGAAACCAAGAATCTGCCCTTTCACTGAGAACCCCGAGAATCTGCCCTTTCACCGAGAACCGAGAATCTTCCCTTTCACGACAACCCCGAGAATCTGCTCTTTCACCAAGAACCTGCCCTTTCATCCTGAAACCCCGAGAATCTGCCCTTTCACCGAGAACGCGAGAATCTGCCCTTTCACCGAGAACCCAGAGAATCTGCCTTCACCCTGAGAACCCCGAGAATCTGCCCTTTCACCGAAACCAAGAATCTGCCCTTTCACTGAGAACCCCGAGAATCTGCCCTTTCACCGAGAACCCAAGAATCTGCCCTTTCACTGAGAACCCCGAGAATCTGCCCTTTCACCGAGAACCCAAGAATCTGCCTTTTCACTGAGAACCCCGAGAATCTGCCCTTTCACTGAGAACCCCGAGAATCTGCCCTTTCACTGAGAACCTGCCCTTTCATCCTGAAACCCAGAGAATCTGCCCTTTCACCCTGAGAACCCACAAATATGACCCCATAACCATAGAACTCTGGAACCTGCTTTTTCACCCTGAAGATCTGCCCAAACCCCTGAGACCTTGATATTGTGTCCATTCACAATGAGACCCTGAGTATCCAGACATTCCCTGTGGGACCGTATGACCAAGCTGCTCGGCGGCCTCTGTAGCGATGGATTATATGGATTATTACGTCTTTATATTGGATATATATAGAATTAATTTATTGATGTTTTTTTTTATTCTTTGCGCGAGGCGTGTTGATTGTTCTATGTGTTTTAAAACACGCTTTCTGCGAAACAAACAAGTCGATGGAGGGAGAAGCAGGAATGGCGGCCCCCGGGGGATGATGCTCACAGACACAAATTAAACATTAACCGCTACAAACATAATGGAGCCATTAATATTTAAGCAAACCCACAAAGCCTGCGGAAACGAGAAGCAAAACGCGCCGGGGCCTATTCAAAGCGCCTGGAATTGTACAGACTGGCCTGAAGATGAGAGATGTGAAGAATGAGCCATTAACATAGAAAAACCTCGAGTTCAGTAAATAAACACAAATAATTAATGACATTTATTGACTTCAGAGGAAAAACCACAAGTGGAACATTAACACCCCAAAATTAGGACTAGCTCTCCCGATCCAGGCCTGTTGGTAAGTATGGAGCGGGGAACGTCTGAAAGGCAAAGGGGACGGTTTAGGCTAGGGACAGATGAGCGCATTTTCTGCGGCCACCGTCAAAATGTACGTCGATGCGTGCGCACGCATTTTTTCACGGAATACGCTTAAGTGGTCAGACGATGCGCAATTCTGGACGTATTTCATGACGATGGGGTAAAAAGAAGTCTAGGGAAATCCGGCTGTTTGAACGTTATGTTGGCCGCACACTAGCAGCGTCTGACATCTCCTAATCACGCACACACGCTGCTATGCGGACGCAGCGCACTCTGTACGTCAGTACCAGCGGTTTAACGTTCTCGAAAAAATGCGTTCATTTTCCACTTGCGTTGCGCGGCCGGACTTTTGTGCGACCGTACTTCGTATATTGGCCGTCATTGCCTGTCATCTGCTGCTAGTGCGGCCGTGATTATGTGCGCCAGAACGCGCGTTCGCACTGCCTCAGTCTGACCCTAGCCTTAATTGTATCATCTTCACTGTGTGATATTGGGTGTTAATCACATTAAATTGTTCGCCCCCTGCGTGTTTCTGTGCTTGCGTTGCAGGTGACAGTCGGTTCCTGCGTGACGTACCCCGTACTCCAGGGCCTTTACTATCAGATTCACTCGACACTCACAGGGAGTTACATCCCTGGGTCCCACTCAGCGGCCTTCATCAACTGCCCCAATGAAGAAGTCGCCAAAGACATTGCTAGGTATAGCGATTGCTGTGGAGCTCTGTGATTCGCTCATACACACCGCACATTACTGTTTTATTGCTGTGGAGCTCTGTGATTCGCTCATACACACCGCACATTACTGTGAGTTTTGTTGCTGTGCAGCTCTGTGATACGCTCATACACACTGCACATTACTGTGAGCTTTATTGCTGTGGAGCTCTGTGATACCCTCATACACACTGCACATTACTGTTTTATTGCTGTGCCGCTCTGTGTTACGCTCATACGCACCGCACATTACTGTTTTATTGCTGTGGAGCTCTGTGATACCCTCATACACACTGCACATTACTGTTTTATTGCCGTGGAGCTCTGTGAAACGCTCATACACACCGCACATTACTGTGAGTTTTGTTGCTGTGCAGCTCTGTGATACGCTCATACACACTGCACATTACTGTGAGCTTTATTGCTGTGGAGCTCTGTGATACCCTCATACACACTGCACATTACTGTTTTATTGCTGTGCCGCTCTGTGTTACGCTCATACGCACCGCACATTACTGTTTTATTGCTGTGGAGCTCTGTGATACCCTCATACACACTGCACATTACTGTTTTATTGCCGTGGAGCTCTGTGAAACGCTCATACACACTGCACATTACTGTGAGCTTTATTGCTGTGGAACTCTGTGATATCCTCATACTCACCGCACCTTACTGTGAGTTTTATTGCTGTGGAGCTGTGATACCCTTATACACACACCGCACATTTCTGAGCTTTATTGCTGTGGAGCTGTGATACACTCATACACTGTGAGTCTTATTGCTGTGGAGCTCTGCGATACGCTCATACACACTGCACATTGCTGTGAGTTTTATTGCTGTGGAGCTCTGCGATACGCTCATACACGCCGCACATTACTGTGAGTTTTATTGCTGCAGTTATATATGCAATATTATATTTTGTGTTTTCCAGGGGAATCTTGGAGAAACGCTTGGCTGCCAGTGTGAATATTATGCCAAAATCCTCATCACTGTAAGTAGATCACCAGGATGGAGAAATGCCATATAGTCCATCCGTCACGATCTGTCTAGTAATGTAACAGGTCAGGTTCACCTTTCCTGCCCCACACAATTAACCCGTTTATACCCAAATGCCCACAACAGTAACAACTACACCTTTTTATTTTTAAATAAATATTTGAAACATCTCCTATATATTTAAATAATATATATATTTCCTATACTATATCACACATTATATATATGTATACTGTACTATTCATTGTGAACTGGTTCCATTTTTATAGATACATATGGAAAGGAGAAATAGAAGAATCCACAGAGGTGCTTCTGGTAAGTAACACTGCAGCTCTGTAATACTCACTGGACTTATATATATATATATATCTATCTATAAATCCTCGCACACCCAGTACCAGTTCTAAATTGCTCCGGTGCCAGAATATGGTCAATGGCACACTATTCCTCCAGAAATTCCACACACGGAGTCTTCAAATATAGAGTAAAAAATGTTTATTCAAAAAATAATCGACGTTTCAGTCCATCAGGACTTTCATCAGGATATATAAGAAAGAGAAAAACGCACATGGTTAAATACACAAAGAGAAGAGTAATTAATCATGCACAGGTGAGAGATGGGAGGAGCACCAAACCAATCGAGATCAGTGCTTCCCATATGCACAAACTAAGCCCTATATCAGAAAAAAGAAATGTTACAAACAAAACAAAGTTCCAAAGAACAGTATCAAAGCAATGAGCTAATACAGTGTCAGCAGAAGATAATGTATCATATGTCAGATATAGCAAAATAACGAATAATGCAACAAACCTATGGTAAACGGTGGATTGATATAGAATGTTAAAAACAAGACTGAGGAGCAGATTAGACCTAACGGGGACTTAGGTAACAGTATAGGTTATTCTGTTCATTTAACCCCTTCACTGCTGAGCCATTTCACATTTTCAAAAAACAAATTTTTCTCTTTTTTATTTACTATATACATCGTCATCTTTGATATCATTGGAAAGGCCATGCTCTGGCCTTTCTAATGATACCAAACATGACCCTGCTAGCTGGAAACAGTCAGGAGATATCGGGGTTCAAACAAACCCCTATCTTTCCTTAGGTGTCAATAAGGACGTTCCCCACACGTCCTCAGCAGTGAAAAGGTTAAACCTTTCGGGTTAATAGTATCGAGCGTGAAAATCCAAAAGGATTCTCTTTTGAGTAATTCCAATTCTCTGTCCCCACCCCTCGGCAAGTGAGGGACATGATCAATCCCCATCACACGCAGAGAGGATAACGGATGTCGTTTGTCCTGGAAATGACGGGCAACTGGTTCCAAATTATCTTTACCAGAAAGAGCCCCCCTAATTGCAGTACGATGATTAGCCAGCCGCACACGCAAATTATTATTGGTTTTACCAATGTACGAAAGTCCACAGGGACAGGCGAGACGATAGATAACAAATTCGGTGGTGCACAAAATCCTATGTCTAATGGTGTATTTCTTGCCACTGTGGGGATGTTGAAAAGTGTGACCGGTAATCATAGAATTACACGTAGCGCATCCTGTGCAACCAAAGCACCCTGGATGTTGCACCAGGGCACGATTGATTACAGAAAATTGGTCAGTCCGGACTAAAATGTCTCTGAGATTTTTATTTCGTTTATGGCAAATCAATGGAGGCGTTTTAAAAACTGCCGGTAATTGAGAATCAGTCTGTAAAATGTTCCAGTTACGTTTAATGCATTTGGTCAACATACCAGACCTGGTGTTAAAAGTCTGGAAACACAAGCCTTTTAGGCTGGGGTCAGACCAGCGCACTTTTAACGTGCGTTCTGGCGCACATAATTACGGCCGCACTAGCAGCAGATGACGGGCAATGACGGCCAATATACGATGTACGGCCGCACAAAAGTCCGGCCGTGCAACGCAAGTGGAATTTGAACGCATTTTTCTGAGAACGCTGAACCGCTAGTACTGACGTACTGAGTGCGCAGCTGCGGCATAGCGGCGTGTGTGCGTGATTAGGAGATGTCAGACGCTGCTAATGTCCAGCGTACATAACGTCCAGACGCAAAAAGAGTTTTATTGACGATCCGTACAAAATCACGCCCGAAAATGCGCGTCGTCTGACCGTTTTTGCGCATTCCGTGAAAAAATACGTCAATGCGTTCGGACGCACTTTTTCACGTTCGCGGGGAAAAATGCTTTCGTCTGACCCTAGCCTTAGGGTGAACCTTAGCACCATCAGATGGATTCTGAAACTTATTTTCAGCAGCTAATAAAGCCCGATCAAGGTTAGAATGTAACGCTGTAAAAAACCTTGATACATATCTTTGAACTGTATTCTACAAGTCTCCCCCGCAGAGTTATTGCGGAAGACACGTAGAAATTGCGAAGCCGGGAGTGCAGGGCCGTCTTTAACGCGGGGCAAAAGGGGCAGCTGCCCCGGGCCCTGTCACTTGAAGGGCCCAAAGCAGCTGCCCCCTTGGGCCCGCAAATTACCGCCGCCAAAACCGACTTGTTAACTCATCGATTTCTCAGCTCAGCTGCTCCGGACTCCGGTATGATGGATCCGGAGCTGATTTCATTTGTCTGACTGACACCCCGCTGAGTCAATCTCCTGCTCGCCGCCATCGATCTGACTGCGTCTGTGTGACTCACGGGGCCGGGTTGGCGCCGCCCTCTTCACGTACCACGTGATGCAAGGCGTCGCGCATGCGCAGAGCGTCCCTGCATGTCTCACTGGTGGTGGCTGCACACAGACAGGGCACCAGACAGAAGTTGAAGGCCACCGGCAGCCGCTCAACCAGTGAGAGAACGAACCAGCCAAATTAGCCGCCAACACGTCACCCGGCCTTTTGCAGCAGCAGGCAGGAGTCTGGAGTCACTGCTGCCAGTACGGAACAGACACACAGTGCAGCTGGGTCTGGAAGTAAGGATTCCCAATCCCTGTACAGGTCAGGTCCTGGCTCACAGCAGCACATTATTCTATTTCAATCTCAGCCGGGCAGTTAACAGGCAGCAGCGCTTTTATAACTGTGTCAGTCTTCTATAATTCTAATGATTCTTTCTTTCTAAATCAATAAACATTGCTTGATCAATATACTGGTGCTAGAGGCTTGACTAAAATCCTTATTATTGGACCAGTCCTCCTGGTCGTAACGTCATCCTTATTGGTGCTGGGCCTGGAATTAATCCACAGCCACTTGATGTGATATTGTGGGTTTTGGAGTTTTTATTCAATTTGTTGAATTTGAGGCCGTGGAGGGACCCCCATCCTTTTGCCCACTGTCGTTGATGGTGCCCAGGCTTCTTTTTTTCACGATTCATGTCTGTGAATTTGTTTAAGAGGAGGGATCTTGTTCTGGAGTAAATTAACCCTCTGTTCCAAAACCACGGCATGCATTGAGATTAATCTGCAGACACTGCGCATAAACATGACACATGAGCATAAAAATACACAGAATGAAACACACTGACACAAGTTACAGACAAAAACACATGGCAGTCCTTACAGTCCCATAGAAAGTATATTTTATATACAGCTGTAATGCACTGATACTGAAACGTCTGCGTGCTTTGCGTTTTGGACAACCTTAAACAAACTGATCACATAATCAACACATTTATTGCAAATGCTTAGTGGAAAATCACTCCTTATGCCCCTTTATGTGGCTGCTGCTAGTCTATGAGAGGAAGCAGCAGGCGGCTGACGCATCCCAGCCAATCCTGGTCCTCAGCACCTCCTCCAGTGCAGCGCTGCCCAGTGACAGACACAACAAAATGTGATTATATGGAGAATGACAGGAACATAGAAGCCCACTTCTGTGAGGTTACAATCTAAGAGGGGAATATTCACGATAAAGAGCAGGAAAATCGATAACAAGTAATTATAGTAACTAGCATAAAAAGTTTATAATAAAAAAAAAACACAGCACTCTCCTCTGAACTGTTACAGGGGTCAGCAACCTTGGCTCTACAGAGGTTTTAGAACTTCATCTCCCATGATGCTCAGCTACTCATTAGATTGGGTGAGTCTCATGGGAAATGTGAGCCCAAAACATCTGAAGAGCCAAGGATGCTGACTCTGCACGTGACGTGTATCACAGAGCTGCACAGGAATAAGACTTAATCACAGTTACAGTGTGTGTGTGTGTATTGCAGAATTTCACCACAGCAATAAAACTCACAGTAATGTGCTGCGTATGGGTCACCGTAGGATTTGCAATATGGAATCACCAAAGCAAACCTTATTGCAAAGCACCAATAATTTTGTGCTTTGTGAATGGAAAGCAGTATGGTGGAGAGAAAAATGATGTGGTGGGTGGGATTTTGGGGGGGGGGGCCCAAGAAAATGCTTGCCCAGGGTCCAATCAATATTAAAGACGGGCCTGCGGGAGTGACTCAAATAAGTGAGAAGGATGAAAACTATTTGACTGAAGACTGGTGTTACGGGCTGTCTCTTTTCTAAATAGGCTATAGCCCACTTTATTACCATCACGCTTGAAAGAAAGGTCCAAAAAATTGATGTTATCCGAACTAAGCTCATATGTAAAACGAACCGTAGATTCAATGTTATTAATGCGGTCCATAATAGCGTGGAATTGATTTATGTGAACCCTCCCAGATGATAAAGACATTATCGATGAAACGAAAGTATGCCTTCAGCCCATTCAACAGCAGAGGTAAAATATGTGTGGTTTCATACACATACATGTGAGCATTAGCATACATTGGGGCCATAGCGGCCCCCATGGAAGTCCCCGACCTTTGAAGGTAAAATTGGTCCTCAAACCTGAAATAGTTTAAAGTTAACTGCAATAACGACAAGATAAATTGAAGAGGAAAATCAGATGGTTTTTCAGCATTTTCCAAGATTTGACGAAGAGCCGCTACACCTTCACCATGTGGGATAATGGTGTAGAGCAGGCCTCAAAATTTCCACTCGCCTGCTCGCATTTGGCGAGTGGAAATTACATGACGGCGAGTGGGAATGCAGAGGCAATGCTGGATAGGGGTTAGGTGGGGCAACTAGTGGCGAGTAACTCTTAAGACCTGGCTAGTAGCTCAGGACTTGAAATTTTGAGGCCTGGTGTAGAGGCTCTTCACATCCATGGTTGCAAAGAGTGTGTCAGGAGTTAATACCACTGCCTGCACTCGTGTGACAACTTCAGAAGAATCTCGAACACAAGTGTGAAGAGCCAATACAGGACCTTTAAGTATAGAATCAAGCAACTTCCCAAGAGGTTCAAGAAGGCCAGACCTTGCTGACACAATGGGTCTCCCAGGAGGTGCCCGTGCATTCTTATGTATTTTGGGAAGTGTATATAATATCGGAATTTTGGCATGTTTGAACAAAGTAAATACGAAAACAATGATTGTTGAATAATATCGCTATCAAGAGCTTCCTCTAAGGTTTAGACTGAAACGTCGATTATTTTTTGAATAAACATTTTTTACTCTATATTTGAAGACTCCATATATATATATATATATATGTATATACATTCAGGAAGTGTTCTGTTGGGGTACGCGAACTTCATTCAGTGTTAAAATGTTTATCTTCTGAACTTTGCCCCCCTTAATGACCGTGGACCCCTAATATATGGTGAGAATCATTGAAGGCGGTGAGGGCGCACACTAAAGAGGTTATTCACCAACCTCCGAACTGGCTCCAAATTGCGCCGGACGGTGAATTTCAATGTTCGAAGCAATTTATATATTCGCCAGAGTGTCCGTTTACCAAATACTGGCGAACTGACAGCGAAATATGGTGCAGTTCGCCGGAATTCGGCAGCACTGAAATTGCCACATAGAAAATCTACAGGGTTATTCAAAGAGATCCGAATTGCTTAAGAAAGGTAACCGAACGCTGAAAATCAGCGTTCGGTTACCTTTCTTGGCCATTCGGCTATCCAGAGAGCAGGCAATTCGCCAAATCCTGGCGAATTGCCTGCACATACGGTGCCTGTTCGAGGGCAGTGAAATCCCCATGAAAAAGCACTGCTTCGGCTATTCAGAGAACACAAACCAGCAGTGAAAGGTTCCCCTAATGCCCTGCCATTCGGTGGTTTAATTCGGCAAATTTATTCAGGCGAATCCCATAGGCTTCAATGTTAAAAATATTCCCGTTTTAATTAAATATCTAATAAACCGTTCATTATAAAATTCTGCAGCAAAAAGTCTCTTATAGATTTTTTAGGATATTTTAAAGCATTTTTCTTAATTTTTTTTTTTTTTACTTTATTTTTTCTGTAACAGCCCTTTTTATTATCATTCATTGGATCATATGTAAATTTCAGACATTTTCGCTCAGGACTTTCTTTGCAAACAGCGTTTCACTTTTCAAACATTCACACAAACTGTTTTGCTAATTTATTCACTGCCTCTTCTGCGGTCTCGGCTTTTTCCGGCGGCTTTGCTGCGTGTGATCGGCTCCTGCTCGGTTTTTCGACGGATAATCCAGATGTTTTTTGGGGTTTTCGGCATGCATTCGGTGGGTTTTGCGGTTCGTTTTTCGTCATGTTTGCGGCAGCTTTTCCCTGCAATTCGGCTGTTTTCGCCGACATCCGATAACTGCTTCGGCGACTCCAGTTTCGGCAAAATACGATGACCCTTCGCTAAATAGTGAATTCACCGTATTTTTGGCGAAAAAGGAATCTCCAAAATGCGGCAGATTGCAGTGTAAACACAATTTCGGTGATTTGTCAATAGACGCTTAAATAAATCGTTTTACGAAGCTCTAAGCTCGGTTTGTGGATCCGTAATCCTCAAAATCCTGGCTTTAACAATAGCTGCTAATTTATGTTCTTGCCTGTGAATACAAGGAGAATTTTCTGGTTTTCCGTAGCCGTTTTTGTCAGATGAGCAGCATCACACGTGCTTATTTGATGGTCTTTTGGTATGTAAAGACTGGAGAGGATGAGGTGTTTTAGGTTTGTACCATTACCTTGGCCAGGGCCACCATCAGGGGTGATAGCCCATGATATGGTCAGGGGCCAGTGCCTCCAGGGGAACCTGGACCTTGCCAAACCCTGTGCAGCTTGTTAAATGCCACATGTGTAAGTGTCCCTCCATGGCATCAAGGACCGGCCCACTGATAACAGGGAATTTCCAGGTGGGCTGTGGCTTCTGAGGCCAGTCAGAGCGCTCGGACTCACTGAGGGAGCGATTTAGGATGGTCTGAACCAGGAAGAGGTTCAGAGTAAACGCTCAGGGAACACTTTGTATCCCCTTGCTGGACCACCAAGGATTTAACACACTATACAGTGGCAAGAAAAAAATATGTGAACCCTTTGGAATTACGTGGAGTTTTGCATGAATTGGTCATAAAATGTGCTCTGATCTTCATCTAAGTCACAACAATTTGATAAACACAGTCTGCTTAAAATAATACAACACAAACATTATATGTTTTCATGTTTTTATTGAACATAACATGTAAACATTCACAGTGCAGGGTGGAAAAAGTATGTGAACCCCTAGCCTAATGACTTCTCCAAGAGCTAATTGGAGCCAGGAGTGAGCCAACCTTGAGTCCAATCAGTGTGATATTATTGGATGTGTTGCTGAAAGCTGTCCTGCCCTTTAAAAACACACACCAGTTTTGGGTTTACTGGTTTCAAGAAGCACTGCCTGATGTGAACCATGCCTCGCAGAAAAGAGCTCTCAGAAGACCTACGATCAAGAATTGTTGACTTGCATGAAGCTGGAAAGGGTTACAAAGTATCTGCAAAAGCCTTGATGTTCATGTGTCCACGGTAAGACAGACTGTCTACATATGGAGAAAGTTCAGCACTGTTGCTACTCTCCCTAGACGTGGTCGTCCTGTAAAGATGACTGCAAGAGCACAGCGCAGAATGCTTAATGAGGTAAAGAAGAATCCTAGAGTGTCAGTTAAAGCCTTACAGAAATCTCTGGCACATGCTAACATTTTTGTTGACACATCTACAATAAGGAAAACCTTAAACAATAATGGAGTACATGGGAGGACACCATGGCTGTCCAAAAAGAATATTGCAGCACGTTTTGAAGTTTGCAAAAGAGCACCTGGATATTCCACAGCACTACTGGCAAAATATTCTGTGGACAGCTGAAACCAAAATGGAGTTGTTTGGAAAAAACACACAACACTATGTGTGGAGAAAAAAAGGCACAGCACACCAACATCAAAACCTCATCCCCACTGTAAAACATGGCGGAGGGAGCATCATGGTTTGGGGCTGCTTTGCTGCCTCAGGGCCTGGACGGATTGTTGTCATTGATGGAAAAATTAATTCCAGAGTTTATCAAGACATTTTGCAGGAAAACGTAAGACCATCTGTCCGTCAACTGAAACTCCGCAGAGGATGGGTGATGCAACAGGACAATGACCCAAAGCATACAAGTAATTCAACAAAAGAATGGCTTCAACAAAACAAAATACGCCTTCTGGAGTGGCCCAGTCAGAGTCCTGACCTCAACCCGATTGAAATGGTGTGGCATGACCTTAAGAGAGCGCTTCACACCAGACATCCCAAGAATATTGCTACACTGAAACAGTTTTGTGAAGAGGAGTGGTCCAAAATTACTCCATATCGTTGTGCAGGTCTGATCTGCAACTACAGGAAACGTTTGGTTGAGGTTATTGCTGCCAAAGGAGGGTCAACCAGTTATTAAAACCAAAGGTTCACATACTTTTTCCACCCTGCACTGTGAATGTTTACATGTTATGTTCAATAAAAACATGAAAACGTATAATGTTTGCGTTGTATTATTTTAAGCAGACTGTGTTTTTCAAATTGTTGTGACTTAGCTGAAGATCAGAGCACATTTTATGACCAATTCATGCAAAACTCCACGTAATCCCAAAAGGGTTCACATACTTTATCTTGCCACTGTATCTAAAAAGAAGGTAAGCAGGAGAAGAGGCAAAAGGTCTTATTTATACTTCGTTTACTGATCTGGCCAGCCGAGCCCCCGGACCAGTGGTTCAGTAATGGTCCTTCAAGATTTCTGAAGGCAGCTTTGGGTGACACACATTACTGCAGTCAGGGGCCTGGCCTAGCAAGGGGGCCCAGTTGTTTGGCTGGTAGCAATTGGCTGAGGGATCCCAACCTCCAGTTTCTTAACCAGCGGCGTTATCCAGCATCCAAGATCCTCTATCCAGGCGGTCCATAGGGCCTCAGTTGACCTACCCTGGCACTGCATTCAGTGTCTTTCCCCCAAAAAATGACATATATATATATATTATTTTTCAACAGGTGGTGAAAACAAAGACTGGAATGATATCTGAGCTATGCAGCTACGTGGGGTAAGTACAGTGGTCGAAATAATTGTGTTTAGTGAATAACCCCTATAGTATAGACGTAGCGAGGACTTGTCCATGTCCCCTATACCCTGCTTGTGATGAAGGACGTGTGTACTGGGAGAACAAAAGAATTGTTGTAGTCCCCAACCCCGGATATTATATGTCCCTCAGTAAGCAACGTCAACGAAGGAGGTAACGGCGTCGTCTGACGTTAAAAACGTTCAAGTCTTCGATATCTCATGAAATGCTGAGATATCGCACGGATTACTTAAAAACCAATGCAAGATCCAGCCCTTGGTGGGGCATCGCAGGGGAAGTGAACCTCTGGAGCGCACGTTCTTCTGAAAGACCTGGTGGTGCCAAGGTTTCCCTTCACAGGTATAGGGTATCGGGCGACACGCGTGTAAAATAAAAGGCTAATGAGTAGAAATGGATACATTGAAACCCATCAACACTCTGCGTTTCGTGTCACTTCGACAAGTTGAAGACATCGCTGTCTACCCAACAGCACAGCCAACCAACCCCACCATTAATGGGTCTCCATGATGCTAAGAAAGCACAGAAGTTGAATTAAATTTCAGTGCTTTTGATTTTCCGCGATTCCATTTCGCCGAAAATTCGGTGCATTCACTAGTCACTGAATGGTCACCGTATTGCGCTGAAAATGGAGTCGCCGAAGCAGTTATCGGATGTTGGCGAAAAGCGTTGAATTGGCCTCGGTGACTTCCGCCGAACCGGAAAAAAAAAAAGCGGAAGTCTCCTATTCTCCTAATACAGTGGTTCCCAACCGCGGTCCTCAGGTCCCCCTAATATCGGGGAACTATAGGCCAGTTAGTCTTACGTCAGTAGTGGGGAAATTAATGGAAACCATGTTAAAGGAAAGGATTGTTGAACATCTAAAAACACATAGATTACAGGATCAGAAACAACATGGGTTTACCTCAGGGAGATCATGCCAAACTAATCTTATTGATTTTTTTGATTGGGTAACAAAAATAATAGACACAGGTGGTGCAGTAGACATTGCTTATTTAGATTTCAGTAAGGCTTTTGATACTGTTCCGCATAGAAGGCTTATCAATAAATTGCAATCTTTGAGCTTGGATTCCAATATTGTTGACTGGATTAGGCAGTGGCTGAGTGACAGGCAACAGAGGGTTGTGGTAAATGGAGTTTATTCGGCGCAAGGTCTTGTTACCAGTGGGGTACCTCAGGGGTCAGTACTTGGACCCATTCTATTTAATATTTTTATTAGTGATATTGCAGAAGGTATTAATGGAAAAGTGTGTCTTTTTGCTGATGACACAAAGATTTGCAACAGGGTTGACGTTCCTGGAGGGATCAGCCAAATGACAAATGATTTAGGTAAACTAAAAAAATGGTGGGAGCTGTGGCAATTGAGTTTTAATGTGGATAAGTGCAAGATAATGCACCTGGGACGTAAAAACCCAAGGGCTGAATATAGAATATTTGATACAGTCATAACCTCAACATCTGAGGAAAGGGATTTAGGGGTTATTATTTCAGAGGATCTAAGGGTAAGTAGTCAATGTAATAGAGCAGCAGGAAATGCTGGCAGAATGCTTGGTTGTGTAGGGAGAGGTATTAGCAGTAGGAAAAGGGAAGTGCTCATGCCACTGTACAGAGCACTGGTGAGACCTCACTTGGAGTACTGTGTGCAGTACTGGAGACCGTATCTCCAGAAGGATATAGACATCTTAGAGAGAGTTCAGAGAAGGGCTACTAAAATGGTGTACGGCTTGAAGGAGAAAAGTTACCAGGAAAGGCTTAATGATCTTAACATGTACAGCTTGGAAAAAAGACGAGACAGAGGAGATATGATAGAAACATTTAAATACGTAAAGGGAATCCACAAGGTAGAGGAAGGGAGTATATTTAAAAGGAAACAAAATAGCAAAACAAGAGGACATAGTCTTAGATTAGAGGGGCAAAGGTTTAAAAGTAACATCAGGAAGCATTATTTTACTGAGAGGGTGGTGGATACATGGAACAGCCTTCCAGTAGAAGTGGTAGAGGCCAAAACAGTAATTGAATTTAAGCAAGCATGGGATAGGCATAAGGCTATCCTAAACAAAAGATAAATCCAGGTAAAGTATCCATGTAATTGGGCGACTAGATGGGCCGAAAGGTTCTTATCTGCCGACATTTTTCTATGTTTCTAACAGGCCAGGTTTTAAGGGTCACCTTGGGGAAATGCAGACTGAATCCTGCAATCATTGAGCAGCAAATCCTATCACCTGTGCAGTGTTTCACATATCTGGAAAACCTGGCCTGTTGGGGGTACTGGAGGACCGCGGTTGGGATCCACTGTCCTAATAGGATGTTAAACCAGTAAAAATGTGTCTAAATAATAAAAAAGGTCCTTTAAAAATAATCTCTTAATAATAAAATGTATCTTAAAAAAATAAAAAAAATTTTAAAAAAATATTTTTTAAAAATAAAAAATTTACAAAATCCTATTTAAAAAAAAGCTTTTCGGAGAAAATTAAGAATAATAAATGGTCTTTAAGAAAAATTTTAGAAAAGCATTTCCGTTTATTACATTGCAACCTATGGGATTCACCTGTTTAAACCTGTCGAATTGAAATCGCTGAAATTTCGGTGCAATTCAGCATTCTGTGAATAGATGAATCGTTAGCGCTCTATGGGACAATTTCAGTGATTCCTAATTGCGACGAAATGCACCGTATTTCACTGTCAATGCGCCTGTATTTGGCTAAAATACAGCTTAGTGAATAGACCAATTGCCCCGGAATTGCAGATACTGTAAAAATCTCCATTCGGTGCAATTCATCGGCAAATTCAGAGCTTAGTGAATAACCTCCTTTTTAGTGTGGAAACATGTACTCAAACTTATCATGGATCTTTATATTTTTGCCGTATTAGGGTGGTCCATCCCTTTGAAGTCCCCGATTTGGTCAGCATTCCCATAGACCAAGGAAATGCGGATTATTTCAAGTGGATCGAGAAAGTGGTGGAGGAGAACAAGTCCTAATGGTGGATGAGTAGAAGTTGTGGTCTTCTGGTAAAGTGCCTCTGGTTTTATAGATGTTGGAAAAGCGACGTCATTACCGCAGGTGGGAAAATGTCCGTGGTAGACCGGACTGTGACCAGGTCTTACTAGCCTACAGGTTTCTTGCGTTGGTGGTGTTGACGATGACCTTCCAGATCATGGAGAGTCATGAAATCATGGCTACTCGTTGACAATGGAGACGAGACACAGCAACGGCCACTTCTGGCACCTTCTCGGACTGGGCAAACAGCCGATCGAATGTCCAATTAGAGTCCTCTAAGTGGATGAGACCCAAAAACCAGAACCTGCAATGGTCAGAGTCCCAATAATATCAAAGAAAGAGGGTCGGAATCACTCTGAGGATCCAGGAGGAATCTGGTGGCTTTCCTTTTTGAATCAGAACGAAATATCCAAGTTATCCTTCTGAAAGAAGTAAAGTATGGCCTTGGTTCTCCTCACGGAACGTGTTCCTTTTATCGCAAGAATCAGAGTGCATTATTTCGACCCCTTTTTTGTTCCTCTTTACAATATGGCAGGCCCAGCCATGGATGTTCGGGAAGGATGATTGGTGGGTTTCGGTTTTATTTTTTAAATCTGACCTGAAGTAACTTTCTGGTTGGGTGGGTGGGACGAAGGTCAGGCAGCCGATAAATATATATGAAATATTTTGAATTATTAGACTCTTTGGTTTAGTCAGTCAGTAAAGTACATCGTGTGGGTCAAGGTGTCATTGGTTATTCCGTAAAAACCGTAACTGGCTACTAGGGAACTACAAATAAAGTGCTTATAAACACCAGGTTGGAAAGGTGAAGGGTGCGTCTGGATTCCAGTGACGGCCAGTTTAGCTTTCTTAACATGTCACAATGGTGGGTCATGTAGTTACATTGTAGCTCAAAGCAGCAGAATGAGTTATACAATGTAGTAAGTTTATGAAGGTGTGTTTGTGGGGCGGCTGCATACACTACATCTCCGTAATAAATAGCTGGCATAAGCATTTGTTGTACGATTATACTGGGGTAAGCAATCTATTCAGGTAGAGAAAAGAATATGCGGAAGAGACGGTTCTGTACTTATTTACTGTGTGAGTAACAAAGCGATTTACCACAGAACTAGGGCTACAAATAACGATTATGCTCATAAATCTGCCAACTAAATCAATTCATCGGATAAAAAAAAACAAAAAACAAAAAAAAACGAAATAAAGGAATTGTAAGTAAAATAAAAAGTAATTTGCATAGTGTATGTAACTTTCGCACGTACATATGCAAATTGCGTACGTTTCACACAAGGTATGCGAGTGCTTGGTCAGAGGGATGGGTTGAGGCTTGGTCAGAGGGATGGGTTGAGGCTTGGTCAGAGGGATGGGTTGAGGCTACGAGTGCTTGGTCAGAGGGATGGGTTGATGCTGTGAGTGCTTGGTCAGAGGGATGGGTTGATGCTGCGATTGCTTGGTCAGAGGGATGGGTTGATGCTGCGAGTACTTGGTCAGAGGGATGGGTTGATGCTGCGAGTGCTTGGTCAGAGGGATGGGTTGATGCTGCGAGTGCTTGGTCAGAGGGATGGGTTGATGCTGCATGAGCAGCTTAAACCCAGGTTCACTTTCTCAAATGAACGCAGCTACAAGCACGTTCTCAGATTGTCAGCATGAAATCGGGGTTAATCAGCTGAAGTGGTCAGGGTGCGCAGTGTCCCTTTTAAATCATTTCGTGAACAAACTGAGTGGGAGGGGGGACTGGAGCTGGAATTGAGTGACTTTGCTCAAGTGACTTGACCTGAGTGTGAGAGGGAGTGGGTATGGACAAAACACCGGATCTGAGTGTGGGATTGAGTTTGGGGGAAAGGGACCAGACCAAAGGGAGGGAATGGCAGTTCCCAACCAAAGAGGGTATGGCAGGGAGGGTGGGGTGGTGGCACAGGACTCCAGCTTCAAGTAAGGATAGAACATGGGCATTCAGCTCCTTCACCCAGTGGCAGTATCCTATTGGTTTGTGTTATAGTTCTACTATTGTAAACGGAATAAAAACAAACTGATTGTGTCTGACATAACCCTAGAACTAAATCATAGCGAGTAAAGCAGCGGCGCGCCTTCTCCAATCAGCTCCGAAGCTGAGGTTATTTACGTTTAACTCGATCTGACTCAATCAACACCGATTAAAATAGTTGACAAACTATTTCCATTATCGATTAGTTGTCAATTAAGCCATTAGTTTCAGCCCTACACAGAACCACTGGGTTCTGCCAGCAGTTTTATGGAAAAAAAAAATCACCTTGTTGTGAAGGGGCGGTTAATAATATTTTTTTTACCTCGCCTCAGATCGTGATAAAAACAGGTAATACTTAAATTCATGAAAAAAAATCTAAAATATTAGACTATCAGGGTTATTCAGAGAGAGGTGAAAACCAGGAGAATGACTGGAGAAGTGAAAATTCTAGGTCAAATTAGCCAAACCAGAAAAAAATTCTCCCATTTATCTCACTTTCCAAATCAGCTATTTTGACTGGAATTGTCACTTCTACAGCCATTCTCCTGGTTTTCACCTCTCTCTGAATAACCCTGCAAGCCTAAAAATTGTGTTAAAAAAAAAATGACCCGCCAGTGATAATTTAACTAGCCGTAAACCAGACACCTGATGAGATATGGAGCTGGGAGTGGGCTCGTTTTAAAGCTCTTTTAATATGCTTTCATATGATACACACAAAAAAAAAAAAGTTAATCTTTGTCATTTTTAAAAAAAAGTTAAATTTAAATCCAATTTTCTCAAAATCTGACGTTTATTTTAAAATTTGGGGAAAGAGAAAAATCTCGGAATTATTTCATATTAGTCTGACGATCCTTAATTTTCTTACTGTGCGTCTCGTTTGCGTAGACCTCGTGACGTTTACTATAAATCCATCCTCGGATAAATGCAGACGCACATAAAAAAAGGTATAAATACATATAAAAACACACAAGCAAACGCATTATAGTATCCCAATAATTTATTTTATCATTTTTACTGGTGGAAATCCTTACATTCGATTTGTGATTTTTCACAGTGTGCGTGCGGCCAACACGAACATGGACATTCTTTGTTTTGCAGGGTGTAATATACGAGTGGGTATAAAAGGATACACCACACACAGTGTAAACACGGTATACATCTAATACAATAGAACAAAAACTAACCGTCCGCTCACAGATGGAAACACAACAGTAAAGTTCATCTAACGGTTGGGACATTGAGGCGAAGGTGCTATAGCAGGCGTTATTTGGGCATGCGGATTTCAGCCAGACTTTTTACATGTATACATGACTATATACACCTACAAATCATCAGCCGGCCTTAAAGGTGAGCTGCTCAATGCAGAATATATATTGATTACTGACGTCCAATATACTGGGGCTTCTGAAGTGCAGTGCCCTGAACTTTGTGTGTAAATATATAATCACGCGGTTCAATATGGTGCGTGTGAGATATATATCTAAACACACACACACACTTGTATTTTGACCCATATTTTGTGTATAAAATTTATATTTTGTTTTTACACAAAAAAGTAAATATATATATATATATATATATATACACACACACACACACACACACACTATACACCCATATTTTTGTGTGTATATATATTTTAAATTTTTTACACAAAAAGTGTGTGTAATAATCTTATTACACACACATTGTGTAAAAAAAATTTAATATATATTTTATACACACAACTATGGGTCAATATATACACACACACACACTTTGTGTTAAATTTAATATATATAAATTTTATACACACTTGTATTTTGACCCATATTTTTGTGTGTATAAAAAATTTATATATATATATATATTTTTTTTTTTTTTTTTTTTACACAAAAAGTGTGTATATATTGACCCATAGGTGGGTGTGTGTGTGTGTGTGTGTGTGTGTAGGTGTGTGTGTGTGTGTGTGTGTGTGTGTGTATATATTATTTTTTACACAAAATGTGTGTGTAATAAGAATATTATTACACACACACACTTGTGTAAAAAATTTAAAATGTATACACACAAAAATATGGGTCAATATATATATACACACACACACTTTGTGTAAAAAATATGTATTTTATACACACAAAAATATGGGTCAAAATACGTGTGTGTGTGTGTGTGTATCTCCATACATACACACAAAAGAATGTTTCTTTTCTCGCTCTCTGTGCTTCATTGATTGATTGATTGATGATATATATATATCAATCAATGAAGCACAGAGAGCGAGAAAAGAAACATTCTTTTGTGTGTATGTATGGAGATAGAGATCAAAAGGAAGATTTAGGAAGATGCATTTTAATGTATCAAAACGCGATACAGTTTATTCGGCTGAAGATGCACCGGTACATCTGGTGAGCGGAGACGGGGAGAGCGAGGCCCCCTGTCGAATATGTATGTATGCAAACATAAATAGACATATCCCTGTGTGTACATAAACACGTATAGCTGTATAGAAACTGAAAAAACTGTATATAAACACATGCCTATGTATGTTATATATATATATATATATATATATATATATATACATATACACACTGACTAATAACAATCACACAGCTGGAATACTCATTACGGGATGCGTACGGGATGCGCTGGTCGTAATTTGAAATAAGGCACTAAAAAGCTACAGAGAACATTGAGACCCGCGTGTGAAAGGTCGCGGGGTCATTCACATGGTCCGCTTCCAGGTTAAAGAGTGTCTGCTCCTCAGTTCGGGCTATCACATAGCGCTATCGTATAGCTTGCATTTTCTGATATACTGTATATATAGATTTTTTTTTAAAATATCTTTTAATTTTCTAAATATAAAACCTAATAAACTATTTCTATTTTTAATCAGGATTTCCTGCGATTATTTTTCTCTATCAATCCTATAGGCGGCCAGAGCGGGATAACTCCCAGAATCCCCCTCTTCCTCCTCCATACATTCTAGTGAAAGTGTAGCAGCTCACCTGCTTTGTGATACAATATGCCCAGGCTAGAGGAAAATCCCAGGTTCTGATTGGCTGAACGATGTACACTTTTAAAGGGTTAACTGTTTGGGATTCATTTTTGAAGGAAAGCGCAAAATAAAAACACATTCAGAGCCTAACAGCGAATCGTTTTTACCATGAAACGGCTCGATTCGGCGTACATAATATTAACGCAGAAGTATCTGGAATTTCTCTTTAAAAGGGACGAGATTTCTCAAGGGTCGGGAAAAAACCAGAGCGTATCAAAAAAGTGACGTTTAGGCCCATGTCAGACGAACGCAGTGCTCAAGTCCGTGTCGCCGCACAGTTTAACGTCTGTCGTAGCATAGAATCATGATCAATAGAGACCCACACACTAAGTGCGTCCGCACCGAACTGCGCACGCACAACGCACGTGGCAAACGGACGCAAGTTAGGCAAGAATGTAAAACCGCTGCCACGGACGCGCAGAGTGCGCCACGTCCACGTAGCGTTGTGTATGAGTCACACAATGCCTTTTCAGATTTGTATCATTTATCATTTTTATTTCCCATAGTTCCCCTTTTTTTTCTACGTCAGTCAAGAAAAACGGATCATGTAGCGTCTACAGTGTCTTCGTCTGTCCGTTACGCACGCAGAGTGCGTTCAGACTGCGTTCGTCTGACAGCCAAAAGAAAGGCACAAAAGTACATCTAGCTGTAATATATTGGTAACAAGGTGGGGAGCGTCTGATGGGGGGGGGGGCTCTCTGATGGGGGGGGGGGGGGAGCTGACAGACGAGATGTGATTAGAAGTATTGCATTTCCAAGGATTTCAAAGAGCTAATTGCTGGCGAATTACACATTTAGGGCCAAAATACTCAAACTGAAAAGTGGGGAAATCTTTTTCCAGATTCAGATATTTTGGCCTAAAATGTACAAATCCCTTGCACTTTTCCCATCAAATCCATCCAGGTCACCACTAAGTGAATAACCACCATAGGTGCATAGATTCAGGGCCCTAGGCACATGGGTTCAGTCCCTTATGCACACAGATTCAGGGCCCTAGGCACATGGGTTCAGTCCCTTATGCACACAGATTCAGGGCCCTAGGCACATGGGTTCAGTCCCTTATGCACACAGATTCAGGGCCCTAGGCACATGGGTTCAGTCCCTTATGCACACAGATTCAGGGTCCTAGGCACATGGGTTCAGTCCCTTATGCACACAGATTTAGGGCCCTAGGCACATGGGTTCAGTCCCTTATGCACACAGATTTAGGGCCCTAGGCACAGGACCTTTAAGCACATGGTGCAGGCTCACAGGGACATAATGTCAGGTCTTTAGGCACACAGGTTCAGACCCCTAGGGACATAGGGGTTCAAGCCCATAGGGACATGGGTTCAGACCCTCAGGGACATATGGGCCTGAACCCCTGTGCCTATGAGTCTGACCCTAACGATATGGGTTCAGGCACTGGGTTCACACCTGAGCGTATCTCATATGCGCGTCTTACGCGCGTTTTTTTTTGTTGAGCGTTTTATGAGCCTTTTTGTCAATTAGAAACGCACTTCGTACGCACGTTTTTTGAAGTCTCTGGCTGCAAACGCGCTGTAATCTGCCCCAAAGAAACTCCTGCACTTTGGGTGTAGGGCGTTTCACAGCGAGTTCCTACGCACTGTAAAATGCCCAGGTGTGAACCATGCCCATAGGAAATAATGGGATTTCAGTGTTTGAGCGTTTTTCAGAGTGTAGGAACGCACTGTAAAATGCCCAGGTGTGAGCCAGGCCTAGGGATATAGGTTCAGGCTCATGGGTGCAGACCCGTAGGCACATGGATTCAGGCTCATAGGGACAGGACTTCCACTCCCTTTAGTGATATGGTTGAAGACTCCTAGGAACTTGGGGTTCAGACCCCTAGGGACATGGGATCAAGCTCATCGGGACAGTGTCTCAGGCCCTCAGGCACATGGGCTCAGGATCATAAGGACATGGTTTTAGGCACACGGTAGCAGACTCCTAGGCACTTGGGCTCTGTCTCAGACAAATGGGTTGAGGCTCAGTCATTGTTTCAGGCCCTTTTACACATGGGTTCATCTACTTTGAAAACAAACAAACCACTGATTGTCAAAAGGAAAACAAAAAAGTCCTGTTTATGCAAAATGTATTGAACCTTTAACTCCGTGAGGATAATCAGACACCTAACTCTGAACATCCATCTACAAGGGACACAAAACAACATATATGTAGTAATAGCAGCAGAATACAATCTGGATACTACCCCCCCCCTCCTAAATATAGAATCATTACTGATAGAACGTAACATACGAGACGCTTTAAAAGTAAACACAATCCAATACTATAAAAACAAACAATAAACCCTAAAAACACCCCAGGAGAGATCATTACCGGGGATATAAATCAACGTATGACCCCATCGAATAATCCTCACCTTCCCTCCCGGCCCCAGAAAAAAATGTCTGCGTGTTGGCATATAGATCTATGCTTATACTTAACACATACGTATATATATATATATATATTTCTATAAAAATGTATATAACATAGAATGTCCAGCTGATGGCGTCAGCCGAGTGTTAACGTAAAAGCCTGGAAAAACAGGCTGGAGAAGTAACCGGCGGGAGACTTTCATCCACTCGTTTGTGTAAACGTTGATTTGGGAAGTAATTTTAGGACCGGGGTTACTAAAAAAGGAGCATTAACCCCTTTACTACCACCACAGAGCATGCTCTATCTGCAGAAGCTCCTGCGGGTGCGTCGATACGGCATGAACTCGATCTGCTCTTATTCTGGAACAACGCAAAGGAATGTTGCCAACGAAATTCGTTTTGAAAATGGGCTCCAGGACCCGCCCCTGGAATCTCAAATACGTCGGACGTGACAGCTGATGCAACGAAACTGTCCGAACCTTCGAGATCTGTTCTTCCTTCAAGGTAACACGGCGCTGGATGTCAGCTGTAATGTACATGTAGTAACACTTTCTGGCCAGCAGAGGGAGCCCTCTGCTTGTCGCAGTGTTTACCTACAGGGAACACACAGTTAGAGATATATATATATATATATATTTCTATAAAAATGTATATAACATAGAATGTCCAGCTGATGGCGTCAGCCGAGTGTTAACGTAAAAGCCTGGAAAAACAGGCTGGAGAAGTAACCGGCGGGAGACTTTCATCCACTCGTTTGTGTAAACGTTGATTTGGGAAGTAATTTTAGGACGGGGTTACTAAAAAAGGAGCATTAACCCCTTTACTACCACCACAGAGCATGCTCTATCTGCAGAAGCTCCTGCGGGTGCGTCGATACGGCATGAACTCGATCTGCTCTTATTCTGGAACAACGCAAAGGAATGTTGCCAACGAAATTCGTTTTGAAAATGGGCTCCAGGACCCGCCCCTGGAATCTCAAATACGTCGGACGTGACAGCTGATGCAACGAAACTGTCCGAACCTTCGAGATCTGTTCTTCCTTCAAGGTAACACGGCGCTGGATGTCAGCTGTAATGTACATGTAGTAACACTTTCTGGCCAGCAGAGGGAGCCCTCTGCTTGTCGCAGTGTTTACCTACAGGGAACACACAGTTAGAGATATATATATATATATATATAGTGCGGTTAGAAGAAAAGGTGATTTTTCATGAAAGCCACCGAGTCCTGCCAGCGGTTTTATGGAAAACCAATTGGAAGTGAAAAGGTAAAAAAAAAAAAAAAGTACACAAAATCGGAAGAACAGCACCAAAATAAAAGCCAGATCCCATCACGTATATCGCTTAACCCAGGGATCTCGGACTCCAGCTCTACCTAGATGTTTCCTCCAAGTACTACAACTCCCATGATCCTCTGGCCATCCCATGCATTGAAAGAATTCTGGGAATTGTAGGCCATCAACACCTGGGGGGCACAGTTTCAGATCCCTGGTTTAAACGGATATTTGTTTAGATCAAGTGGAAGCGAAAGTAATGGAGGCTACACATACTGCCCCCCCAATATTCCACAGCTCTCCCTAACGGCGAGGAAAAGAAACGGGAGCCGACAGGCGACGCAGCTGAACGATGTAACGAGGGGTGTGTGGATTAACCCTGGCCTGCGGCAGATTTTGAGCTCTTACATCATCCCAAGAGGTGGTCGGCCCTTATCCACCTGCAGGAGACCATACACCGCAAAGAAGAAGTGAGCTGCTCTAAGGTGCAGTGCTCATTACTGACCACTAGATGGCAGTGTTCATATAGCAAGTCTCACTACTACTCATTGGAAATGTTCGGGAATGGAAGTGTGGGGCGTGGGGAGGGTGTTAGGACTCCTCAACTGTAAGCGGAAAGAGATGACCAGAAGAGGGGTGGGACGTATGTGTTATTGATGGCATGTAGTAACAATAATAAAAAAAATAAAAAAATTAAAAAAATTAAAAAAAGTGTCAGTTATTTTTAAAAAGGGTTAAAATATATATTAGTTTTTTTGCAGTTAAAGATCTCTTTACAGATCTTTTCTTTTAAAATATAAAAATATTTTATTTCTGCAAGTTTGGAACGAAGTAAAGAACTAATAAAAAAAAAAACCCCAAAACAGCAGCTTGAGTATACAAAAAAAGAAAATATATATATATAAAAATATGTCAGTCGCCAGGGTCGCGGGAGCCTTTTTCGTTTGAAGTGCTTAGAACAAGGGCTGTCAAGCTCACGGCCTTCCCAGATGTTGATTGCCTACGATTCCCAGAATTCTTTCAATGCAACAGATGGCCAGGGAATCATGGGAGTTGTAGTTTAGAAACATCTGGTGGGGCGGGGGAGGCAGAGTTTGACAGCCCTGGCTCAGGAAGAGACGTGGAGAAAGACGAAAACGGAAATCGTTTTTGACTGTAGCGACATAGAAATACAGTAGAAGGTGCGCGTCGCTGCCTTATGATCGCTGTAGGGACTGGACAGAGAGTCGAGAATCACACAAAGTATCTTCAGGACGTCTGAAAAGTAAGCGCACTCACTATGGCCGGGCACCAAGCAGCGTCTACATTCATGGAAAGACATTCTCTTGCTGCATTTATCCTGCGTTTTCACGGCAGCTTCCGTCACCCGTCTCTAAACTAGAATAAACTAAATACAGTCCCGTTAATCACATACTTTTTTTATATATATAAATGTAAAAGTAGGTGTCGCTCGGTGAAAGGGACAGGAAAGCTTCTTCCATTTAACGGATAGGACAAGCTGCGATTCCTCCAGTTAACGCACAGGTTTGGCCTCTCTGATGCGGGAATATACAGCATTTACACCCCCCCCCCATAAATAAAACATTTTTGATTCCCCCCCCATCCCGACGCAACCCACTGAAAACATTCAGGGCTGTTTGACAGCAAGTGTATGGAAAGGTACTTTTTTATGGTGTTTACATTCTCAAAGTAAAAGGTACCAGTATAAAAAGTCCAGGACTGTACCCTGTTTTAAGTGCTTTTTTTCTTGGCATTTTGCAGGTGCAATATAGATTATATACACACACACGTACGTTATATTTATGTATTGGGTGTATATTGAAAATATACACACTCTACATATAATAATGTGTATATAGGGTACACACAGTATGTAGGTACACAGTACATATAGAATGTGCATATAAAAAAGTACATATATTAGACACACAGTACATTAATATAATGGCATGTATATATATATGTACTGTGTCTACCCCATATGCACATTATATATGCCTATATACAGTATGCATTATATATATATATATTGTACTGTATGTAAATATACACAGAATACTAGATACATTGTATATAGATGTGCCTACATGCAGTGTGTGTATGTGTACACTATATACACATTATATATGGTGTGTACACACACAGTACATATATAATGTGTATATAGTGTACCCATACATATACACACTGTAGGCACATCTATATACAATGTATCTATTCTGTGTGTATATTTACACACATTACATATATATGCACACACACTGCATATAGGCACATGTATATGCACAAACATTACATATATAATGTACATACACATATATATAGCACATTATATTTACATACATATGTATGTGCTGTGTGTGTATAATTATATATATATATATATATATATATAATTATATACATACACACCCTATATGTGTATTGTGCGTATATGTAGGTATATATACGCACACTTTATATATTTCAGACAGACCTATGTATCCTTTCCCCGTACAATCTACACACTGTTCTTTTTTCCTGATCCTGCGCACCTCTGGAGCTCTGCTCAAAAACCAAAAAAGGAAACATGCATACTTTTAGTTTTGTTTGTGTTTTTTTTTTAAAATTCCTTTGGTTTTGCTACGGTTGGTCCCAATAGAAAGGTGTACCCGGCTGTCAATAAGGAGTGGTGCCTTCCCACTCTACCAGATACTGCACTTTGCCCTCAGGCGTCACCCTGCGTGCCAAAACCTGGTACTTCTCCCCGCATGCCAGCCTTCCCGCCGCGCCGAAATAACTGGTGATGGAGGACTTCAGGTGGGAAAGGCAGGTGTCGTCTTCGCTGATGCTTTCGAAGGTGTGGCTGTCGACGCGGCTGTCCTGGAAGTCGGAGGTCCTGGGGTATTCCATGGAGTCGTTGGCGCAGCTGTTCTGGCTCTCGGGGGGCTCCAGGAGCCTCTTCTTCGTCTCGAGAGACGTGTAAATCTTGGATGCCAGTTTTCTCTTCCGGCTGCCGACGTTACCCCTGAAAGAAAGGAGAGGCGATAGGATTTAAAAGGTACGCCATTAAAGAAAATACAGTTAGTCTTCTGCCTTTAAACAGTAATTGGGCAGATCCTGCCAAATGCGACAATATCTGTCAAACCGCCTGTTCTCTGAACAGCCGAATGGCCCCAAAATTGCACTGTACGGGGAAATTCACTGTTCGGTGCCATTTCAGGGGCCAGTTCGGCGCTCTTTGAATAACCCCTATAGTGACTAGACCTGTCCTTGTGGCCTCGTGTCACATACCTCGACTCAAACGACAAGCTGGTGGAAGCCGATCCGGATGTGCTCGCGGCATCGTTCGAATCTAGATCCGAGGTAAAGTTATGACCCGAGCTGGCACTGAAAGAAACGGGAAATGTGTTCAGTCGAGGATCAGGATCACAGGGCGATGCGCGAGCCAAGCACAAGATGCAAACCCTGCGTGACGTCCTTGAAAGCAAGATTATTTT
This sequence comes from Leptobrachium leishanense, assembly GCA_009667805.1. Lineage (NCBI taxonomy): Eukaryota > Metazoa > Chordata > Amphibia > Anura > Megophryidae > Leptobrachium > Leptobrachium leishanense. Next base: position 140,306,540 of record CM019071.1, read on the forward strand.
TGAAGGATAGTGGACCGCCTTAAAAAAGAAGTGAAGTGCTCGCGTTAACCCCTTCACTACCAAAGCTTGACTATACTCTATATCAGGACACCAGGAGATGCTTTGCCAATAGAGTATAGTCGATGTGCTGTTCCTCGGGAGGAATGAAGGAGTTTTGTTTATTGCAAATTAAATTTGTTTGTGGTTGGGCCCCAGTCCATGTGTGTAAAGTTTAAGCGTGGCGGTCATGACTCCCGAGGTGCCAACGCTCTCTAAAAGCAGCTGGGATCATGTCTAACACTCACATATCCCCAGCTGATCCAGCACGCAGACCAGTAACACCATCTCCCTCCAAAACGTGTTATTACAGCGAGGAATAGAATTCATTAAAAATGATTTTACAATAAACAAATGAATGTTTATGAATGTATGAAAAGAACCACATGGTTCATTGTGGTATGAGGTGCATCACGCGACGCGCTTGCGTCATCCCGTTTACCTTTTCAAGCTCTGAATTTCATCCAGGGTGAAGTCGAAGATGCTCGCCAGGTGATGGTTCGTGCTCCAAGCAGACGTGAAATCGCTCTATAAATAAAAAAGGGGGGGGGGAATGAATAGAGGAATAACCTGGAAATTATGTTTGCGCTTCGGTCTGAACGGGTCCCCCTGATGCACAGGATAATAATCTCACTGCGTCCGCATCGTGCAATAGAAACCAGCGGCTCAGATAGTCGGGAGATTTTCCGTTCTATTGGAAAAGCTGTGGGAGACGTAGATCAGCGATTTCCGCAGGGTCTGGACGCAGCGACCCCCAAAAAAAAACCTGACTATAAACAGCACCAACATTTACTTTTAGATTTCCCCAGTCCTTGTGTTTGTGGAACCCCCCCCCCCCAAAAAAATATAAAAAAAATTGAGATTAAAAACCTCGACACATGCATACTAACAGAAGAGAGGTTACACTCTCGAAAGCGTGTCTTTTAAATGTACCGTAGTCACTATGTACTGCTATACTCGGGATTTTTATACACATATACGCAAACCCACACATGTTTACAAACGGAGTATCGGTTATCCAAAACACAGAATCTTTTTTGGGCCCTGACATGACGCCACAAGCGTAAAATCCCACTGCTGACACTGCGTAACTTGAGACTGAACGGGTTATTCGGAGATTTTAGGGTTTTCTCATTTGTCGCACTTCGACGATTCCATTACGCTGACCCTATAGTGAATTCACTATTCACCGCAGGGTCGCCGGACACCGCCGAACAGACTGCTGAAGTGCAGGGGGTGGGGTGGGTGGAAAGAACTCTGCTATTTTTCTCATAGGTGTTCAAACCAATGAAAATGCATTAAAATTGTTGCATAACCAGCAGTACATAGTGATACACTTATTTTTTATTGGAGTAACGGTACATTTAAAAGACACGCTTTCGAGAGTGTAACCTCTCTGTTAATATGCATGTGTAGAGGTTTTTAATCTCAATTTTTATCTTTTTTTTGTCCTCCGCCACAACTTAAATGAGTATTGATTTTGCCCTGGGGGTAAAGCATCAAACTGCAACTGGTCATAGCCTATCTCCTGCTGATGAGGGCACAATAAACCCGAAACAGCTGTCCAGGAGCGGCTGCGAATTAGGGATGCACCGATAGCACTTTAAGACCGAGTACGAGTACCGATACTTTTATTTAAGGTCATGTGACGCTTTCCAATAAAAACAGACCTCATATAAAAATGCCCCCAGCTCACATGTATATACCCCCGCGATATATATATGCACAGAATGCCCCCAGCTCACATGGATATTGCCCCCAGCTCACATGGATTTGCCCCCAGCTCACATGGATTTGCCCCCAGCTCACATGGATTTGCCCCCAGCTCACATGGATATTGCCCCCAGCTCACATGGATATTGCCCCCAGCTCACATGAATTTGCCCCCAGCTCACATGAATTTGCCCCCAGCTCACATGAATTTGCCCCCAGCACACATGGATTTGCCCCCAGCACACATGGATTTGCCCCCAGCACACATGGATTTGCCCCCAGCTCACATGGATATTGCCCCCAGCTCACATGGATATTGCCCCCAGCTCACATGGATATTTGCCCCCAGCTCACATGGATTTTCCCCCAGCTCGAACGTTGGGGAAGCTGGCCGCGCGCATGAAAAGCACGCGGCCAGCGTTCCCCCTCCGGCGTGCCGCATACTCACCCATCCTGAAGGTCTGGTCGCTTGGCAGTGATGCGATCACGTGGCCGCCGGGCGCATTTGTGACGCTGCCTCCAGCCGAGAGGCAGCGTCACAGGAGCGCCCAGTGGCCGCTGGAACGCATCACTGCCAAGCGACCGGACCTTCAGGATGGGTGAGTATGCGGATGCGCCGAAGGGGGAACGCTGGCCGCGTGCTTTTCATGCACGCGGCCAGCTTCCCCAGCCCCGCGGATACCGGCAAGCCGGCCCAGCGCCGGCTTCCGGTATCGGCGGGATGTATCAGCCCGTTTGCACGAGTAACAAGTACAGGTGCAAACAGGAATATCGGCCCCGATACCTAGTATCGGTGCATCCGTAATTAAAATGTGTCTAAAGAATAAAAAAAGTCCCATAAAAAAAAATATATATATTTCTAAAAGGTCTGTTACACAATAAAAAAAAATCCCGAAAAAATAAAAAGAGGCTTTGCTGAAAATGAAAAGAATCAACGGTTGAATAAAATAAAAATAAAAAATAGGATAAAAACGATAATTTTTTTTTACATTGGATCCTATGGGATTCGCCTTTTCAAACCTGTCAAACTGAATCACCGGAGTTCGGCGTCTGAACAGATTAACCATTACCTTTTCCATGGGACAATTTCGCTTTCGTATTTTACGGTCAATGTGACAGTATTTGATAAATGTGAATTAAGTGAATAGACGAACTGGGGAATTCACTGTTCGGCGCCAAGTTCGTCGCTTTCTGAATAACACAAATATAATATAAATATATAGATCTCATACATACGCATGCAGACCCATGCATTCAGACAGCACACTCACTCTGCAGGTGACAGGATATGGGGCTCTCCAGAGAAGCCAGAATTGATTAATTTAGCACTTGGCAGCCAATGACATCCACCGGTACGACCATAGGACCACGAGTAGCGGAAACGCATGTATTTGTGAGACACTAAGGATCGCACATCTGTGAGCAATGTCAGCTTGCCAGATTTCACATTTTTGTTGCGTACACACACACACACACACACACACACACACACACACACATATATATATATTATAAACACAACAGAAGAAGCTTTAACCTTACAAAGCCCAATTAAATCCCCTTCCTCCATCACAGCGCATTGTGTGCATATCCACAAGCTTTACTCATGTGTCCCAGAATCCCCTAGTGGAAGCAAGGGATGTGGTACCTGAGCAGCACATTGTACACTGGTCTGTAACGGCATTACCAGCGCTCTGAGAAGCAACGCAATAAGACAGCGGCTCCCAGCACTGGTCCTCAGGCTCCCCCTAAAGAACTTATCTGGCCTCCCTCTGTCCCGCCTCTCCCCCCTACAATCCATCCTGAACGCCTCCGCCAGGCTAATTCACCTCACCCGCCGCTCTGTCTCTGCCGCTCCCCTCTGCGAGTCCCTTCACTGGCTCCCCATCCACTGCAGAATTAAGTTCAAAATCCTTATCCTTACCTACAAAACCCTCACTAACTCAGCGCCCCACTACCTGTCCTCACTAATCACCAAATACACCCCAGCCCGCTCCCTAAGGTCAAACAGTGACCTGCGCCTAGCTTCTCCCCGCATCACCTCTTCCCATGATAGACGGCAGGATTTCTCACGCGCAGCCCCCACTCTCTGGAACGCTCTCCCTCGTGCTGTCAGACTTTCCCCTAACTTCTCTTCCTTCAAACGCTCCCTGAAAACATTCCTATTTAGGGAGGCCTACCACCCAACTCACTGACGCAACCATCAATCACTCTCACCTTACAGTCCTCTCCTCCTGTTTCCAACCCCAACCCTCCCAGATTGTGAGTTCCTACGGGAATAGGGCCCTCATCTCCTCCTGTACTGTTTGTCAAATGTTGTTCAATGTATTGTAACCCTGTCTATACTGTGCTTATTGTACAGCGCTGCGGAATATGCTGGCGCTTTATAAATAAAGAATAATAATAATAATAATAAAATAATAATAATAACTGAAAACGGCTAGGATAGCAAACACAAAGAGATAAAGGCGATACATACACTGGGGATCGCATCTTCCAGGAGGAACTTGGCCGGCTTTCTTCGGATGCCTTGTCGGTTTTGCCGCTGAGAATCGTGCGGCGACAAACTAACGAGAGAAAAACACATTAAAAGAAGTATTTAAAGGGCCAGTACCACCAAAAAATGCAATGTCCTTATTGTTGTGTATGTGATGCTGCTGATGCTTACATGTGTTTGTTTTTCTCTTTTAGGTTTCGAAAATATTTTCCTCTATATGTGTCACTGGGTGCATCCATTGTGTGATATTTCCTCTATATGTGTCACTGGGTGCATCCATTGTGTGATAGTTTCCTCTATATGTGTCACTGGCTGCATCCATTGTGTGATATTTTCCTCTATATGTGTCACTGGGTGCATCCATTGTGTGATATTTTCCTTTATATGTATCACTGGGTGCATCCATTGTGTGATATTTTCCTTTATATGTATCACTGGGCGCATCCATCGTGTGATATTTTCCTCTATATGTGTCACTGGATGCAGTGGCGTAACTAGAAACCTGAGGGCCCCGGTGCAAGAATCCATGAAGGGCCCCCCCAACCCCCCCAAAAAAAGATCCATATTTTTACCTTTTTTTTTTCCTGCAATATAATAAAGATAGTATTGCCCCAGCTCACATGAACATATATTGCCCCCAGCTCACATGGACATATATTGCCCCCAGACCACACATGGATATATTGCCCCAGCTCACACATGGATATTTTTGCCCCCAGCTCATGGAAATACTGCCCCAACACATGGATATACTGCCCCAACACATGGATATACTGCCCCAACACATGGATATACTGCCCCAGCTCTGCCCCCCAGCTCATGGATATACTGCCCCAACACATGGATATACTGCCCCAACACATGGATATACTGCCCCAGCTCTGCCCCCCAGCTCATGGATATACTGCCCCAACACATGGATATACTGCCCCAGCTCTGCCCCCCCAGCTCCTCATGGATATACTGCCCCAGCTCTGCCCCCCAGCTCCTCATGGATATACTGCCCCAGCTCTGCCCCCCCAGCTCCTCATGGATATACTGCCCCAGCTCTGCCCCAGCTCATGGATATACTGCCCCAGCTCATGGATATACTGCCCCAGCTCATGGATATACTGCCCCAGCCCATGGATAAACTGCCCCAGCTCTGCCCCCCAGCTCCTCATCATGGATATACTGCCCCAGCTCTGCCCCCCAGCTCCTCATCATGGATATACTGCCCCAGCTCTGCCCCCAGCTCCTCATCATGGATATACAGCCCCAGCTCTGCCCCCCAGCTCCTCATCATGGATATACTGCCCCAGCTCTGCCCCCCAGCTCCTCATCATGGATATACAGCCCCAGCTCTCCCCCAGCTCCTCATCATGGATATACTGCCCCAGCTCCTCATCATGGATATACTGCCCCAGCTCTGCCCCCCAGCTCCTCATCATGGATATACTGCCCCAGCTCATGGATATACTGCCCCAGCTCTGCCCCCCCAGCTCCTCATGGATATACTGCCCCAGCTCTGCCCCCCAGCTCATGGATATACTGCCCCAGCTCATGGATATACTGCCCCAGCTCTGCCCCCCCAGCTGCTCATGGATATACTGCCCCAGCTCATGGATATACTGCCCCAGCTCATGGATATACTGCCCCAGCTCATGGATATACTGCCCCAGCTCTGCCCCCCCAGCTCCTCATGGATATACTGCCCCAGCTCATGGATATACTGCCCCAGCTCATGGATATACTGCCCCAGCTCATGGATATACTGCCCCAGCTCATGGATATACTGCCCCAGCTCTGCCCCCCCAGCTCCTCATGGATATACTGCCCCAGCTCTGCCCCCCAGCTCCTCATGGATATACTGCCCCAGCTCTGCCCCCCCAGCTCCTCATGGATATACTGCCCCAGCTCTGCCCCCCCCCAGCTCCTCATGGATATACTGCCCCAGCTCTGCCCCCCCAGCTCCTCATGGATATACTGCCCCAGCTCTGCCCCCCAGCTCATGGATATACTGCCCCAGCTCTGCCCCCCGGCTCATGGATATACTGCCCCAGCTCATGGATATACTGCCCCAGCTCATGGATATACTGCCCCAGCTCATGGATATACTGCCCCAGCTCTGCCCCCCAGCTCCTCATCATGGATATACTGCCCCAGCTGCTCCTCATGGATATACTGCCCCAGCTCTGCCCCCCCAGCTCCTCATGGATATACTGCCCCAGCTCTGCCCCCCCAGCTCCTCATGGATATACTGCCCCAGCTCTGCCCCCCAGCTCCTCATGGATATACTGCCCCAGCTCATGGATATACTGCCCCAGCTCTGCCCCCCAGCTCCTCATCATGGATATACTGCCCCAGCTCATGGATATACTGCCCCAGCTCATGGATATACTGCCCCAGCTCATGGATATACTGCCCCAGCTCTGCCCCCCAGCTCATGGATATACTGCCCCAGCTCTGCCCCCCAGCTCATGGATATACTGCCCCAGCTCTGCCCCCCAGCTCCTCATCATGGATATACTGCCCCAGCTCATGGATATACTGCCCCAGCTCTGCCCCCCAGCTCATGGATATACTGCCCCAGCTCTGCCCCCCAGCTCATGGATATACTGCCCCAGCTCTGCCCCCCAGCTCCTCATCATGGATATACTGCCCCAGCTCATGGATATACTGCCCCAGCTCTGCCCCCCAGCTCATGGATATACTGCCCCAGCTCTGCCCCCCAGCTCATGGATATACTGCCCCCAGCCCAGCTCTTACCTGCTCTGCTGGCCCCAGGCCCAGGGCAGGCTCCTCCGGCGTCTTCTCCTCCTTGGCGAGCGGCCGCTGGAAACATGCAGCTTGGCCGCTCGCCGGAAACCACCTGATCAGCGCGAGGTCTCGTGCGCTGGTCAGGTGGTTTCTCTCCCACGTGAGCGGCCAAGCTGCATGTCAGTGGCCGCTCGCGTAGGGAGAGGGATGGCCAGCGCGCGGCTCCCAGATTCCGGCGCTGATTGACGGAATCTGGCGGCGGCGCTGGGCCCCCCCTCCAGTGGCGGAATGCCAGGGCCCGGTCGCAACTGCGACCCTGGTACTTCCGCCACTGACTGGATGCATCCATTGTGTGATATTTTCCTCTATATGTGTCACTGTGTGCATCCATTGTGTGATATTTTCCTCTATATGTGTCACTGGGTGCATCCATTGTGTGATATTTTCCTCTATGTGTCACTGGGTGCATCCATTGTGTGATATTTTCCTCTATATGTGTCACTGGGTGCATCCATTGTGTGATATTTTCCTCTATGTGTCACTGGGTGCATCCATTGTGTGATATTTTCCTCTATATGTGTCACTGGGTGCATCCAGTGTGTGATATTTCGGGTTGTATCTTTCCATCACTTGCTCCTCACTGTGTGGCTTTGGCCATAGAATGGAGTGAATGGGTCAGTCACCTCGCATCATTTTAGTGTGTGGGATTTGGTCAAAGGACTTCACCAGGGAGTAGATTAGAAAATTTTTAAGCTCCCTGTTTTATCTCATTCAGCTGCCAGCTCTTATCTCAGGTAGCCTGGAGAACACAATACACCCCCTGCTGCCTTATCTAAAACACTCCCTACTTCACCTCATTAACTGTTAAACCACAGCTGTAAAGTAAAACATATGCACAGGTTTTTTTTTTTTTTTAGATGTTGCATCATGGGAAAAATCCACAAAAATGGAAAGAGCTAAAAAAAACACTAACTTTAATTTTGCTTATTTACACGCAATTACTTCAAGAGGAGGAAAAAAAAAAAAAAACACAACAGCATGTGTTTTATAAGGTGCTTTAATGTTTAATAAAGTGTTTCATAAAGTGCTTTAATGTTTTATAAAACACTTTATAAAGCACCTTATGAGAAGGTTTTGTCAGTAATCTAGTTACAGATTATGTTAGAGGTCGAGTCCCTTTAAAAAGAGACACTACATATAGAAATATAATCTGCGGTGTCTTCAGTGCACCACGTTTCTTTAACCCCATCACTACCGAGTGAGTTTGAAGAAATCCACTTCCTGGAACCAGTGGATTTTCTAAAAAAACAAAAAACAAACAAAAAAAAAAAAAACACTTCACGAATTACAAAGTAGTATTATTATATTATTGTTTATATAGCGGCAGGTTTCTGCAGCGCTATAGTCCCAAATAAAAGGCATCTCAAACAGAAGTCAGGCGTGGATATGTGCACCTTCCTCGGGGTGATAGTACCTGCTCTTATGGGAATACTTGCTTCGTCCTTTCTTCTTGGGTTCGGTAGAAGACCTGTTCTCTGTAGGACCCGGCCCCTTATCCGGAAACAGCTTCCCGGGCGGACTAGGGGGAACGCGGATCCGGAGCCGGAAGATGCATTTCTTTCTTTTAATCTCTTTGCCGCAAAGGAATCTAAAGTCAATGAAATGACGTGTGAACGGCCGTAACCACCACGGGAGGGTTTATCTGTCAGAGGGACGTCATGCAAGGTGGCAGAGGAAGATCTTGGAGCCTACAAAGGTCTGGGTGGGCAGGAAGGTTGTGATATACAGGTACGGACACAAAGTCATTCTGGGATGTAAAGGGTGCCTATACAAGCCAAAAGAACACATTGCTGCCCCATCTACGATTCAATGAAACCCGGATAGTTCCCTGGTGTGTGAATCTTGCAGATCAGGTCCTCCATGCTGCGAGTAACTTTTTCCCTGCGGCGATGGTTTTTTTGTTGAATGTTTTATAAACCAGCAGTAAAGAGAGTTGAGCAAATATTTGCCTCCGGGGCTTTATTAAAATTGTGACTTTCCTGCACGGCGCCGGGAAAATCTTTTAATTATCGCTAGAGATCGGCACATTAAAGAATCCCAAATGGTATAAATATATGTAAGGCTTGTTTAAAGCGTGTAAAGGAGCCAGGTATCTGTGCTTTGCACACAACACTATCTTGCAATGGTAACATGCTTATCAATGCAGCTGCTTTGGAACTACATTTCCCATGATTCTTGGTCAGTGTGAAAATCGCCTCACCTGCTCTTGTAGCTGTTTAAAGCCTCCAGCAGATGCTGCCCTCTGTCTTCCTCTGGGGTGACTGACAGCTACGTAAGAAGAAGAAATAAAAAAAATGACGATTTCAGCAGTTATTATAACCTTATTTTTATTCATTTTCAGCAACTAGGAGAACACATGCGAACAATCCACCCATACCTTTACCGAAGACCGGGAGCAAGCCCCCCCCCCCCCGCTAGTCGTACAGAATTAACATATACATACACTGTAACTACTGCACCTCCATCTTCTGTAATGTGACCTGTAAAGCGCTGAGTATCACCGAATCATGCAGGGTGCCAAGCTTTGTCATCACCGGTTTAAGACAGGATCCCCATACACTGGCGGCTCACCAGATCCCCATACACTGGCGGCTCACTAGATCCCCATATACTGGCGGCTCACTAGATCCCCATATACTGGCGGCTCACTAGATTCCCATACACTGGCGGCTCACCAGATTCCCATACACTGGCGGCTCACCAGATTCCCATACACTGGCGGCTCACCAGATCCCCATATACTGGCGGCTCACTAGATCCCCATATACTGGCGGCTCACTAGATTCCCATACACTGGCGGCTCACTAGATTCCCATACACTGGCGGCTCACTAGATTCCCATACACTGGCGGCTCACTAGATTCCCATACACTGGCGGCTCACCAGATTCCCATACACTGGCGGCTCACCAGATTCCCATATACTGGCGGCTCACTAGATCCCCATACACTGGCGGCTCACTAGATCCCCATATACTGGCGGCTCACTAGATTCCCATACACTGGCGGCTCACTAGATCCCCATACACTGGCGGCTCACTAGATCCCCATATACTGGCGGCTCACTAGATTCCCATATACTGGCGGCTCACTAGATCCCCATATACTGGCGGCTCACTAGATTCCCATACACTGGCAGCTCACTAGATCCCCATACACTGGCAGCTCACTAGATCCCATACACTGGCGGCTCACTAGATTCCCCATACACTGGCAGCTCACTAGATCCCCATATAATGGCAGCTCACTAGATCCCCATACACTGGCGGCTCACTAGATTCCCCATATACTGGCAGCTCACTAGATCCCCATATACTGGCGGCTCACTAGATTCCCATACACTGGCGGCTCACTAGATCCCCATATACTGGCGGCTCACTAGATTCCCATATACTGGCGGCTCACTAGATTCCCATATACTGGCGGCTCACTAGATTCCCATACACTGGCGGCTCACTAGATCCCCATATACTGGCGGCTCACTAGATCCCATACACTGGCGGCTCACTAGATCCCATACTTTAGGGCTGAGTTAAAGCTCTCCTTTTAGGATTTACATTCTATAGTCATGATGATCCAATCCGTGGCCGGGTCTGCCGGAGCAGTGTGCGCTCTGTATACTTCACGAGGGGGAGACTTCGACCCCCTGCAGCTTGAACGCTCAGAGCGTTTCTGGGAAATGAATCCTCCTGGTTTACTTTTGCGCGGCTCACCAGCGATCCCCCCATACGAGCCCCTCACATGCCCACCGATTCATTTCCAAGAAACGGAATCCAAAAGGGAGACTGTGCTGCCGCGCGTTTCTCACCAAATGACAAGCAGATGGAAGACACCGCTCAGAGCCGGCACTTGATTTGGGTGGGGATTTCCTTGCCAACTGTCCCGTTTAACCCCTCCCTGGCCAGTGGGTCTCTTTGAAAGCCCCGCCGGGGCCCCTGTCGTGTCGACAGTGACGCTACATCCCAGTGGATTGTGAAACATGGATTAAACATAGAATGTCCGGTGAGATTCTGAGACAGAGCGCGACGTAACTGACCACATTCCATGGATTATAACCAGATAGAATCCGGCAGCACTGATCCGGCTTTACAGGGGACACCGTTATAACGGCAGACTCTGGGGCAAAAACGCCAAAACTGAAGGCATTAATCTCATGTCACGGATATTCCTCCACGTTTACAAGATTCCAAAATTTTAGACTCGTTATAATAACCCCCCCCAAGCCTCTAATGCCCCGCATAGCTTCTGACCCACGAGAGGAGACGCCCCCTCCTGCCCAAAAACAGCATCGTCAGCTTATCAATAAAGTAAAAAAAAATTCATGCAGAGAAAACACATTGTGCTTTTAGGGGGAACAGGTCGAACCCCACAACCTGCGTCTGCTGTGCTAGAATTGGAGCAAGCAGGAAGGCGTCCATTCCTTCACTCACACTGCGACATTGCATGATGGCATGGGCAAGCAGGCGAACACATACATATACCCCATCATGCCACACATAACACCCCAAAACATCAGGGGCACAGAGTAACTGCATAGACACAAGCACACGCTGCACCAACCCCCTCCTGCATTCACACACTCGATACAAATACACCTCTGCATTCACACATACACTCCAGACTAATAAACCTCAGCATACACACACACACACACACACACACTTTAAGGCTAGGGTCAGACTAACGCATTTTTTGCGTTGTCCGTGAAAAAGTGCGTTCGAACGAATGGACGTATTTTTTCACGGAATACGTGATAGCGGTCATACGATGCGCATTTTCGTCCGTGATTTTGTACGGATCATCAATAAAACACTTTTTGCGTCTGGACGTTATGTTAGCCGGACATTAGCAGCGTCTGACGTCTCCTAATCACGCAAACACGCCTCTAGCGGACGCAGCGCACTCTGTACGTCAGTACTAGCGGTTTGACGTTCTTGAAAAAATGCGTTCGTTTGCAACTTGCGTTGCACGGCTGCACTTTTGTTCGGCCGTTCTTCATATGCTGCCCGGCATTGGACGTCATTTGCTGCTAGCACGGCCGTGATTTAGTGCGTCTAAACGCACGTTAAAAACTGCTTTCGTCTGACCTTAGCCTTAGGCCGGCTTCAGTCGAACGCAGTGATCACGTCCGTGTTGCCGCACTGTTTAACGTCCGTCGTAGCATAGAATCATGATCAATAGACCCACACACGAAGTGCGTCCGCACCGAGCTGCGCGCACAACGCACGTGGCAAATGGACGCAAGTTAGTCAAGAACGTAAAACCGCTAGGTCGGACACGCAGAGTGCGCCACGTCTGCGTAACATTCTGTGTGAGTGATGACATGAAGTCAGACGCAGCTCATGTGCGACGTCCAGCACCTTGACGCACAAAATGCCTTTTTAGATCATGTATCAATTTTTATAAATTTTTCATTTTAATTTTGTTTCCCATAATTCCCTTTATTTCTCTACGTCCGTCAAGAAAAACGGACCATGTGGGGTCTACAGTATCTTCCGTCAGTACGTCTGTCCGTTATGCACGCAGAGTGCGCTCAGACTGCATTCATCTGACCCTAGCCTTAAACACCTGTGCATTTACACCAAACACACCTGTGCATTTACCACCAACACACCTGTGCATTTACACCAAACACACCTGTGCATTTACACCAAACACACCTGTGCATTCACACCAAACACACCTGTGCATTCACACCAAACACACCTGTGCATGCACACACACACCCACACACACACCACCACCTGTGCATGCACACACACACCTGTGCATCCACCCCACACCTGTGCATCCACCCCCACACCTGTGCATCCACCCCCACACCTGTGCATCCACCCCCACACCTGTGCATCCACCCCCACACCTGTGCATCCACCCCCACACCTGTGCATCCACCCCCACACCTGTGCATCCACCCCCACACCTGTGCATCCACAGATACCCACACCTGTGCGTGCATCCACAGATACCACACCCTGTGCGTGCATCCACAGATACCCACACCTGTGCGTGCATCCACACACACACACACACACACCTGTGCATCCACACACACACACACCTGTGCATCCACACACACACACACCTGTGCATCCACACACACACACACCTGTGCATCCACACACACACACACACACACCTGTGCATCCACACACACACCCATGCATTCACACACACACACCCACACCTGTGCATTCACACACCCACACCTGTGCATCCACACACACACCCACACCTGTGCATTCACACACACACCCAACGTGCATTCACACACACACCTGTGCATTCACCACACACACTTCTCACACTGTTGCATTCACACACACACACCTGTGCATTCACACACCCACACACCTGTGCATTCACACACACACACACCTGTGCATTCACACACACACACACCTGTGCATTCACACAACACACACACACACCTGTGCATTCACAACACACACCTTGTGCATTCACACACACCACACCTGTGCATTCACACACACACACACACCCTTGCATTTTCACACACACACACACACCTGTGCATTCACACACACACACACACACCTGTGCATTCACACACACACACACACCTGTGCATTCACACACACACACCTGTGCATTCACACACACACACACACCTGTGCATTCACACACACAACAACCTGTGCATTCACACACACCTGTGCATTCACACACACACACCTGTGCATTCACACACACACCTGTGCATTCACACACACACCCACGTGCATTCACACACACACACACACCCACACACACACACCTGTGCATTCACACACACACACACACCTGTGCATTCACACACACACCTGTGCATTCACACACCACACACACACCTGTGCATTCACACACACAACACCTGTGCATTCACACACACACACCTGTGCATTCACACACACACACACACACACCTGTGCATTCACACACACACACACACCTGTGCATTCACACACACACACCTGTGCATTCACACACACACACACCTGTGCATTCACACACACACACACACACCCTGTGCATTCACACACACCACACACCTGTGACATTCACACTACACACATGTGCATTCACACACACACACATGTGCATTCACACACACACAGCACACACCTGTGCATTCACACACACACACATACACAACACACCTGTGCATTCACACACACACACACACCTGTGCATTCACACACCACAACCTGTGCATTCACACACACACACACACCTGTGCATTCACCACACACCCACGTGCATTCACACACACACACACACACCCACACACACAACCCCTGTGCATTCACACACACACACACACACCTGTGCATTCACACACACACACCTGTGCATTCACACACACACACCTGTGCATTCACACACACACACCTGTGCATTCACACACACACACCTGTGCATTCACACACACACACACACACACCTGTGCATTCACACACACACACACACCTGTGCATTCACACACACACACCTGTGCATTCACACACACACACACCTGTGCATTCACACACACACACACACACACCTGTGCATTCACACCCACACACACACCTGTGCATTCACACACACCCACACCTGTGCATTCACACACACCCACACCTGTGCATTCACACACACCCACACCTGTGCATTCACACCCACACCTGTGCATTCACACCCACACCTGTGCATTCACACCCACACCTGTGCATGGACACACACCCACACACGTGCATTCACACACACACACCCACGTGCATTCACACACACACCCACGTGCATTCACACACACACCCACGTGCATTCACACACACACCCACGTGCATTCACACCACACACCCACGTGCATTCACCCACACCCGTGCATTCACACACACCTGTGCATTCACACACCCACGTGCATTCACACACACCCTCCATACACACACCTGTGCGTTCACACATTCCATACACACACAACCATACAAAAACTCTCACGCCATACAAACACACCTGTGCATTCACACTCCAAACACACACACCTGTGTATTCACACACACACACACCCTCCATACAAACACACACCTGTGCATTCACACACACACCCTCCATACAAACACACCTCTGCATTCACACACCCCATACTAATATCTCTGCATGCATGTGCACAATGACATTCCAGATACATACTCCTTACAAATACACCTCTGCATTCACGTGCATGCTGACATCACACACACACTTCCACCCACCCACCCCAGAAAGTAGTACGAGTTTCCAGCATTGAAATCTGCTTAAATTTCTATTATTACATCACAAGAGGCGGCTTGTATTTCGTTTTACGTGAGGTTTCACCAGCTCCGGGGCCGCCGCCTCAGCCAGAAACAGAACGATTGCTCTTATCGTTATCATTTTTATGAGATTTTTGGGATGTTTTCCATGAGCCTAACAGCGCTCGATATAAGGATCCCTTTCCAGAGCTGGACGTGAACTCGCTTTCCATCGCGTCACAAGAAAGAATGAGGAATGTCAGAGTGAAAATCATCATGGAAAAATGGAAAATAAAATGATTTAGCCACGTTAGGGTGGATTTTATATAGATTTTAAAAATCCTGTGGTTTGGAAGATTTAGGGAAACTCGACCTGCGTCCACGTACACGTACCTTCCCGAGCTGCAAACGAAACCAGTTTTCATTGACAAAATTCAAGATCTCTTCAAAATCAAAGTATTTCTTCTTGCTGAGCACCCCCAGGTTGTACAAGGAGAGGTGCACCACGTCCACCCTGTTACAACAGATAGGAAAATCAAGTCAAAAACATAAAATCGTCCCCTGCGGAGGCTACGATGCAATTATCTCGTGATTTTAAGGCAGGCCTCGGAGGCGAGTATTTGCAATCTCTTTCTTTATTACTCCTATAGCAGTAAAGAAGAGTGATAACAAGAACCAGAAAAAAAAACATGTCGCACCCCCAACGTGGGGTAACCCTCCTCTTGGTAAGCCCAGCCCCCTAGTCTATAAACAGTCTGAGCTGGAGCAGTAACGCCCTCTTTCTTTACTGCTCCTGTTCAGGACAAGATAAGTATAATTTTTTTTTATCGTTTGGCGTTTCTGCCAGCTCCTCTACATTACAGGGCCCTCCAGAGATTGAAGGCCCATTCTCTCCGATCGGTGGCGGATTATTCCCGCAGGGTTCCCCTCTCGGACGATGCGAAGACGGATCTGACGTGGTGGCTAACGGACTGGTCTCGGTGGAATGCTCGCCCAGTGCGATTCCCAGTACCGTCGTTGACCATAGAATCTGACGCGAGTCGTTCAGGTTGGGGGGGGCACGTTGCGCCGAGATGGAGACAGGAGGTGGTTGGTCGACCCAGGAGTTACGCCTCCACATCAATGTTCTGGAACTTATGGCGGCGTTTTTCGCCCTGAAATGTTTCTCCAGGGAGACCAATCACCGCTGTATCCTCCTGAAGCTGGACAACCTGTCGGCTGTCAGATATATCAATGCCCTAGGGGGAGCTCGTTCAGTGGCTCTGACGTCGGCAGCTGCCGAGCTGTGGGATTTCTGTCTTCCCCGCGGTCTGTTTATGGTGGCTCAGTATCTTCCAGGTCTCGCCAATACAGTGGCGGACTGGAATTCACGCCATCTGACGGACTCGGGGGATTGGCGCCTGGCGCCATCGGTATTTGCCACCGTCAACGGGCTGTGGGGTCCTCTCCAGATGGATCTGTTTGCTTCCAGACTGAATTGGCAGTTACCGAGATTTTACAGTTGGCGTCCAGATCCGGAAGCAGAAGGCACGGACGCCTTCGCTCAGGTGTGGCCGGAAGGCCGTCTTTACGCCTTCCCTCCGTTTCAACTGTTGTTACGCGTTTTGAGGCGTCTCTGCGACATCGAGTCGGAATTGGTTTTGGTGACACTGTTCTGGCGGTCCCAACCGTGGTTTCCCCTTCTGTTGAAATACTCCGACCCCGCCCAGGTGGACCCCGACCTCGCCATCCCTACTGACGGGACCAGACGGCCTCCCTCACCCTCTGTTGCGGGAAGGTCGATTATCCCTTGTGGTCTGGTTGATTTCCGGTTCTCATGGCGGGCCACAGGCATTTCGCCGAGAACTGAGGAATTGCTCCAGCACGCTTGGGCCCCAGGCACAAGAGGGGCCTATCGCTCTGCCTGGGCAGCTTGGCACGGCTGGTGTTTGCGAAGGGGTGAAGATTCCACTTCTGCCCCTCTAAACTCGGCTCTGGATTTCCTGTCCTCTTTGTTTGACTCGGGATTGGCTTTCCGTACTATAAATGTGTACCGATCGGCTTTGTCGGCGGGCCATCTGGGTTTTGATAACTCCCCCCTGGGTAGACACTCTCTGGTTTGTCGCCTTCTTAAAGGAGTGCGTCTGTCTCGCCCCCCGACACCCCGCTACTCCTCTACGTGGGGCGTGACTCTGGTAGTGACTTTCCTTCGCGCATGGCCGTGTAATGCCTCGTTGTCACTGCGCCAGTTGTCGGCTAAACTGTTGGTTTTGTTTTGCCTTATCTCCTGTAAGCGTGTCGGGGATGTCAGGGCGCTGGATTTTGGTGTCCGTTCTTTCTCACCGGACGGCGTTTGTTTCGACGTCTCGAGACGTACAAAGACGGCGATTCGTACTGTGTTTTTTCCAGCTTTTCCGTTGATACCCGAGTTGTGTCCTGTTCTTTGTCTTCAGGAATATAAAAATCGTACATTGGCTCTTCGTCCCCTGCCGGGATCCCCGTTGTTTGTTTCGTTCCGGGTTCCTCATAACCCTGTTAGCTCACCCACTCTGGCTCGTTGGGCTCGTTGGCTCTTGCTGGGGTTGATATTTTGCGCTTCGGCGCTCATTCCACCCGTAGTGCTGCGGCTTCTAATGCTTTTATGGCGGGTTGTCGTCTGGAGGACATTATGAACTCGGCGGATTGGTCGCGTGAATCTACGTTTCGTACGTTTTATTTTAAGCCGGTCTCTCATTGGTCACCGGGACAGATGCGTTGAACGTGCAAATATGAAGCCTCCGAGGCCTGCCTTAAAATTCCCAAATTTTCCTAGTCCCGGTGACGGAAAGTTTGGATTTTAATAAGGACTCGGAGGCGAGTATTTCCCACCTCTCCCGCCCTGAGGGGGGGTGTGTTCTAGACCAGACAGGGTGATTGTATTTATGCGCAGCGCATGATTTGATATGGGTTGACCTCCTGTTGATTGGGGGGCGGGAAACCGAGGGTTCGGTGTTGTTAAAATCCTAATACCTGCCTTCGTGTTTCTGTTCTTCTTGCAGCTAATTGATGGTCTGTGGATTATGAATCCTCGCGGGATTGTCGTGTTTTCCGGATGGACCTATCGTTCCCTGTTCCTTGATCTTGTGGTTCCAGTCGCATGAAGAAAGAGGGCGTTACTGCTCCAGCTCAGACTGTTTATAGACTAGGGGTCTGGGCTTACCAAGAGGAGGGTTACCCCACGTTGGGGGTTTGACATGTTTTTTTTCTGGTTCTTGTTATCACTCTTCTTTACTGCTATAGGAGTAATAAAGAAAGAGATTGCAAATACTCGCCTCCGAGTCCTTATTAAAATCCAAACTTTCCGTCACCGGGACTAGGAAAATTTGGGAATTATGGCCATTGAAGGGGTTAATACAAAGAGCACCGAATTGGCCACGAAATGGCACCAAACTGAATTTCCCCGTACGGTGGATTTCAGGGCCATTCAGCGAGCAGGCAGTTTGCCAAATATTGGTGAATTGCCAGCTAAATACGGTGCCTGTTCGGCGGCAGTGAAATCCCCCATAGAGAAGCAATGGTTAATCTATTCAGACACCGAACTGCAGAGAAATGTCAGAGAAATGCCCTGATTTTCGTTTTTCCTAAATATTTATTCAACTGGCTGATTCTTTTCGTTTGCAGTATAAAGTATCTCTCTATTAATTTTTTTTTTTTTTGTGGGGGGGGGGGGCATTTTTCAGTATTTTTTTTTTGGCCAAAACAAATTGTTTTTTTTTCTGTAAAAGCCATTTTTATGGTTATTCATATGACCTTATATATTATTTCCAGGCATTTCCACGCATTATTATTTTTTATTTTTTTTTAAAAAATCCTCCTTTTGAAAGTTTTTTTTTTACCATTCGGCGGCTTGTTGGTTTTTTCCGGCGCCTGGTCGGCGGCCCCCCTCAGCTTTTCTCAGATTGGACGGATTGTCGGATGCATTTCGGCGGCTTTTCAGATCGATTTGTCACGCTTCGGGGACACTGCGGTGAATCCCTGTTCACCGCAGGGTTGGCGAATTGAACTCGCCGAAGTGCAGCGAACTGGAGAGCACCGAAATGTCAGGATGCACATGCAATGTGTCCTTGGATTGTGTCAAGTTAGAGTGTTTGCTACAGGTCCTGCCAACAGAACCCAAGGGCATCCCCAGCCATGACTGAGCAGCGAGAGCCGATTGGCTGTGCCGCTTCCTGGTTTTGATGGTGCTTCTTGTACGATCTGGGGATTCCTAGTGTAGCAGACG
Organism: Leptobrachium leishanense; assembly: GCA_009667805.1. Classification (NCBI taxonomy): domain Eukaryota; kingdom Metazoa; phylum Chordata; class Amphibia; order Anura; family Megophryidae; genus Leptobrachium; species Leptobrachium leishanense. The sequence continues at coordinate 140,326,073 of CM019071.1, forward strand.
AGTAGCATTATTTGTGTTCTTACGTATTTTTGATACAATCCCTCACGGCCAGCGTGTCCCTTTATGCTGATATTGGTTGTTTCTGTGAATTCACACCGGATCTGGCGCGGAGAGCGTTCCTCGCATCCGTCCTGTGTTTAGGTATGAGGGACGAGATGTATTTTGGCACCTGAACAATGAACACCTTCATCTGGGGGATTATTCAGCCCTTGACACTCGTGTTTAAACCTGCCTGCGGTAAACTAGCAGCCGCAGATGTAAGGATGGCCCCGGGCAGATCCCAGCCCGCTCCACTTTACAGGAGAAAGACTGACGGCTTGGGTGCAGACTCGGTTTCACACCTTGCTCCAGAAATAAACATGCAATTCAAAGCGGCGGTCAAAATCTGGCTCGGGTAGACCACTTGGCAAGGGCTTGCTGGTCCGCAGTGGCCTGGGCTACGGGTAACTCAGGAAGCCAAACCAAGTCGCTGCAGCCCCACCACCACGGCTAATTAAGAGACTGACGGGACGAGCGCTTCTTTATTAACCCCTTAAGAACCAATGACGTAACGTTTCCATCATAAATGCATTGACTTTAAAGACCCCTGGTCCTTAAGGGGTTAATATAACATGGTCGGGAACCCCAGGTTAGATTCACGCGGACAGGACCATCAGATCGTCCACGTTTGAGGGATAAGGCATGATCCCCGCTCCTCAATTTAAAAAGGCAACGACGAGCCTCTGATTTGTTGTATTTCCTTCTGGTTTTGATAAACAATCGGAGGCGAGTATTGCATTAAAGCGAGTACTTTCTGTCATACTTTAGGAAAATTCAACAATTGTTACATGCGCGAGTCTTCACCTTGTCTAAGGAATGTAACACAGATTTATCTGCAACCAAAAACACCGTCCCTTTAACATTTTTCTTCCAGGATTTAACCCCTTAAAAAGGACCAATGACGTAACCGTTACGTCATAAATGCATTGACTTTAAAGACCCTTGGTCCTTAAGGGGTTAAATGGGCCCTTCACGTGCCGGCATGCGTATAGATTCATTTCCCCCACCCAGACACCAAAGGTCTACTGTAGAGCAGCCGTCAGGAACCTTGACCAACCAGATGTTCTGGCACTACATTTCCCATGAGGCTTAGAAAATCCATTGCGTGCTTGAGCATCATGGGAGATGTAATCTCCAAAACATCTGGAGGACCAACGTTGCTGACACCTGGTCTATATAAAAAAAAAAAAAAAGGCATCCATAACACGAAAAAAGCAGCAGAATGTGCATGCAGGATATGAAGTGATGACGTCTATTGGAGAGGAGCACACCTGATGCCAAGCAGGGCTACTTGTGTAGGGAATGGGAGAAAGTGAACTGGCCTTAAGCTTAGGTCAGGGGTCAAAAACATGGCTCCCTGAGGTTTTGGGAACCTCATTTCCCATGTGGCTCAGTCGGCCTAATGGGTGAGTGAGCATCATGGGAGATGTAGTTCCCAAAACATCAGGGAGCCAAGGTTGCTGACCCCTGGCTTAGGTCAACAATAAAATCGCTCCGCTCTGCAGAGCTGAGTGTAGAGGACAGGTCCAGAGTGAGACTGATACTGTGGACCTTAGGACCAGGCTTGTTGGGCGAGCAGACATGGATCCATTCGTATCCTTGTGCACAGTAGGGTAAGGAGCCTCGTGTCTGGCCCAGTCTGTTTTATCATCCTCTGGCCCGGGCCTGAGAGCGGGACGCGTTAGAAAAATCACAGATCTTCACAAGCTGTTCCTCTTACATTTAGAAAGAAATGTTCCCTTTAAAAGTAGAGCTGTCAAACTCCGCCCCCCCCCCCCGATGCTGATCCCTACAATTCCCAGAATTCTTTGAATGCAATAAAATGGTCAGAGTATCGTGGGAGTTGTAGTCCAGAAACGTCTGCCTGAATCTTCCCGGAAGCGAAACGGGAACAAACGTTAAGAAAACTGCACTTACCATCTCAACGGCAACCGCTTCAGGAACTCTGAGCCTTGGTTACAAACGGAGCAGAAAAAGAGATAAAACCTAAAAAACAGGAAAGCAGAAAGGTCAAAAGGTGAGCAAAAATAAATAACCGGCCACGCCACTCACTTCGGACAGAAACGGCGCAGGTATCAACGCTTTATTGCAATATGTCCCTAAATTGATACATTTTCCCATTTCATAACGGAAAGTTCTCATTTTAATAAGGACTCGGGGGCGAGTATTTGCCTTCTCTTTCTTTATTTCTCCTCCAGCAGCAAAGGGTTAACATATTGACAATGATTGCACCAAAAAAGTACACAGGATCCCACGCGATATACAATTTGTGTAGTGTATGCTCCGCAACGCAAACTGAGCAAGATGCTGCAAGGATGTCTGCATTTTAGAAGCCCTGAAGAGGAGGAGCAGCGCGCGCCGAGGGAGAAAAGGCAAGTATTTACATCTAAAATAAAAACACCCACTAAAAGAAAATCAATGGGACAACTGCCCAATTAAGGGAAGTACGAGGAGGGGTATTTTTTTTTTTTTTTAAGCAGAGAATCCCTTGCAGGGCTATTCAGAGAGCACCAAAACGTCACCGCCACATCGATCCGAACGGGGTAAGAAGAAGAAAAAAAAAAAGAAAGAAGAAAACCCAAAAAAAAAAAAAAAAGCAACTTTTAAAAAAGTGGTTTTCTAAAAACTACTGCATGAAAATGCCTGGAAAGATTTTCAAGGTCCTATGAAGAATAATAAGAATAAGGTTTGTTACAGAAAAAAAGAAAAAGCCCTGAAAATAAAAAATAAGTTCGGGGAGAAAAAAAGGTCATCGAAAAAACAATCCCGAAAAATGCCTAAAAATCCTGAAAAATAAATAATTAAGAGGCATTTTGCTGCAAGTGAAAAGAATAAACGGTTTAATAAAAGCGGGAATATATGTTTTAACATTAAAGCCTATGGGATTTGCCGGATTAAACTAGGGATGTGCGTTTCGGGTTTTCCACGAAATTTCCCGATTCGTGTTTTCGGATGCGGCCGATTTTCCGAAAATTTTTAGATCCGAAAACGGCAGATCCGAAAAGTTTTCCGAGCCGAAACGAAAATTTTTCGAATGGACTTGAAAGGTGTCAAATCGAAATTTATTTTTGCTCTATTCATGATTTCGGTTCCATTTCGGTAATTCTGGAAATCGTATATTTAACTATTATCGGTTATATCGCTGATTCTGTAAATTTTGTATTTGTAAATGCGTATCACTTGTTTCTTGTGGCATTCGGGTCAGTTTAGCGTTTTTTAAATCGTTTTGTTCATTTTTTTTGTTCCTTGGCTTTCATACCATTTTAATATGATTAAATAAAGTTGTGAAATGTATATTCAATTATTCATAAGAAAAAAAGGATCTTTATTTAATAAAAAAAAACACGATTGAAACGAGGAGAACAGACGTTCCGAAAAAACGAAAGTTTCCGAAATTTCCGAAAAGTCGATACAAAAAACGAGCAAAGTGACCCGAAAATACGAAAAATGGTCGATATTCCGAAAAAACATGTACACAAAAACGAGCCAAACCGAACCGAATCAAAACAGAAATCGGTCGAAACGAGCTGAATCGAAAAGTTTAAACATCCGAACAAATCGAACCAAAAAAAATAAAATAATAAATATCGGTGCACAAGCCTAGATTAAACCTGCCGAATGAAAATACCGAACATCAGGGCATTTCACTGACATTTATCTGCTGTTCGGTGTCTCTGAATAGATTAACCATGGCTTCTCTATGGGGAGATTTCACTGCTGTCGAACAGGCATCGTATTTCGCTGGCAGCTCACTAATATTTGGCAAACTGCCTGCTCTCTGAAGAGCACCGTACGGGGAAATTCACTGTTCGGTGCAATTCCATGGCCAGATCGTCTCTTTCTGAGTAACCCTGTAAACCATAGGTTCAAAATAATAAATGTAGAAGATTTTTTTTTTTTTTTTTTAATGTACAGCTTAATCTACATATTAACGTTTTAGCAGTCGTATATTTTTATACAGAAAAACACAAAAAAAAGGGTCTCTTGTTAAAATATGATTTTTCCCTTTTAAAAATAATGTAGAATTTATTATTATTATTTTTAACAGAAAAGTCATTTTATTTTAACACCAGACAATTTATTTGAAACCATATAAAAATAAACGGCTGCTAAAAAGTTAAAAGGAATTATTTGGGGCGGCCGCTATGGGAAATTACACCTGTGATGGGCGAGATTTACGGCTGCGCAGCGAGGGGAGGCACAGACTTTTGCTGGGTTATTCAAAGAGATACCAATTGTTGGTGAAAAGTGACCGAACAGTGCAATTCAGCGTACGGTTACCTTTCCTGGCTATCCAGAGAGCAGGCAGTTCGCCAAATCTTGGCGAATTGCCTGCACATACGGTGCCTGTTCGAGGGCAGTGAAATCCCCAGAGAAGCAATGCTTCAGAGAACACAAACCAGCTGAGAAAAGTTGCCGAATTTCCCTGCTGTTCGGTGTTTTCATTCGGCAGGTTTATTCAGGAGAATCCCATAGGCTTCAATGTTAAAAATATTCCCGTTTTAATCCAATATCTAATAAACAGTTTATTATAATATTCTGCAGCAAGAAGTCTCTTTATAGATTTTTTAGGATTTTTAAAGGCATTTTTCTGCGAATTTTTTTTTTTTTTAAATCGTTTTTTTCTTTTTTCTGTAACAGCCCTTTTAATTATCATTCATTGGATTTTATATGTAAATTCCAGACATTTTCGTTCTGTAGTTTCTTTGCAAACAGCGTTTCACTTTTCAAACATTCAAGCGTACTTTTTTTTTTTTCCACTCCATCTGCGGTGTCTGCTTTTTCCGGCGGCTGCTCTGCGATCGGCTCCTGCTCAGGTTTCTCCGGTGTGTTCGGCGGTGTTAATCCAGATGTTTTTGCGGTGAGTGTTCGTCTGGTTTGCGGCGGCTTTTCCCTGCACTACGACGGGCCCTGTGGTGCTTGCTGAATACACCGCAGGGTCGCCGAAATGGGATCGCCAAATCGCACCGAATTGAAGAGAACGAAAAGTCACCGAACGTGCGGTGACTTTTTCGATTCTCTTTGACTAACCCTGATAGTGTTAATTCATTCAGGGTTTACAAAAATAACGTCTGGCAGGACGGACTGAAACCGTCTGGTATGAAGAGGGGGCGAGGGGGCTGCCGGCAAGATGTGTTTTTATAGGGAGGACAAGTCTTTTTTTTTTTCTCACGCAATGCAGGGGACCCGCGATTCATAGGCGCCCCCCCTGGGTGACTGCGCGAGGGGCCTCTGGGCTGCGAAACGTGTCACGCGTTTTATTCACGCCAGCTCTCGCCGCCAGACAGGGCAAGGAGGCTTTATTATTTTTATATTATTCCTCGCGGGACAATAAGGGTTAATGCGGCGAACGTGCTGCTTGTTAAATAGGGAAGGGCCCAGCTCGCTCACGCTCAGGAATGCGCAGAATGCCATGGGGCTGGGGAAACCGCATGGAATTCTTTACTGAGCGCAATGAGCGTTTGTTTTCAGGCCGCCTCTTCCCGGGGATCAAGCGTTTCCCAGAGCCCGGCGGCTCTACTACAAAACCCCGGCACTATACGGAGGCTCAGGCCCTCCAGCTTTGCACAGCGGGGAAGAATTCCTGCAGGGGTCGAGCACCTTTATTAAGGATTAAAGCGCAGTACCGGCCCTTTAACATATAAATGATGCGGGTCTTCAGCTCTTTCAGTCGCCGACGTGGTGGGAGACCGATTTTACATGTATGCGAGGCCGAATCTGCTGATCATACACCGCCTGGGCGGCCTGCCGGAGTTACTTACTGCATGGCCAGAATCTGAGCAAAATATCAATACCGGATATCTGATATTGAAGATTCTCTCCCTCTCTGTGCATATATAAAAATATAACTTATTATACTCTATATATTTATCATCTATATATTAAATATGTATTAAAATATTGTAAAATAGAATATTTTAATCTATTTATTGGGATTATAAAATTATATTAAACTTATATTTTAATATATACTAATTTATAATATTCTGATATTAAATATATTAAAATATTGTAAGATAATATATGCGTCAATCTATATTTATTCTATTTTACAATATTTTAATATATTTAATATCAGAATATTATAAATTAGTATAATACAGTTGCAAGACAAAGTATGTGAACCCTTTGGGATTACGTGGAGTTTTGCATGAATTGGTCATAAAATGTGCTCTGATCTTCATCTAAGTCACAACAATTTGAAAAACACAGTCTGCTTAAAATAATACAACACAGACATTATATGTTTTCATGGGATTATTGAACATAACATGTAATATTGCATGTTACTGATTGGACTCAAGGTTGGCTCACTCCTGGCTCCAATTAGCTCTTGGAGAAGTCATTAGGCTAGGGGTTCACATACTTTTTCCGCCCTGCACTGTGAATGTTTACATGTTCTGTTCAATAAACACATGAAAACATATAATGTTTGTGTTGTATTATTTTAAGCAGACTGTGTTTTTCAAATTGTTGTGATTTAGATGAAGATCAGAGCACATTTTATGACCAATTCATGCAAAACTCCACGTAATCCCAAAGGGTTCACATACAATATTTTAATATACAGTTGCAAGAAAAAGTAAGATAATATATAGATTGACGCATATATTAACATAATAGGTGTCAATCTATATATATTTATTCTTAGATTGACGCATATAAATTAGTATAATAGAATAAATAGAATATTCTGATAATAGAATATATGCGTCAATCTATAAGAATAAATATAGATTGACACATATATTATGGTAATATATAAGAAAACCAATAGCAACCTGCACAAAACCACAATGAATTATGAGTGTCTGGGTGCAAAGTCCATAAATTCACGCAAAAATCATCAGAAAGGGACGCACTCCAGGGCTTAGGCTGGGGTCAGACCAGCGCACTTTTAACGTGCGTTCTGGCGCACATAATTACGGCCGCACTAGCAGCAGATGACGGGCAATGACGGCCAATATACGATGTACGGTCGCACAAAAGTCCGGCCGTGCAACGCAAGTGGAATTTGAACGCATTTTTCTGAGAACGCTGAACCGCTAGTACGGACGTACTGAGTGCGCAGCTGTGGCATAGCGGTGTGTGTGCGTGATTAGGAGATGTCAGACACTGCTAATGTCCAGCCTACATAACGTCCAGACGCAAAAAGAGTTTTATTGACGATCCGTACAAAATCACGCCCGAAAATGCGCGTCGTCTGACCGTTTTTGCGCATTCCGTGAAAAAATACGTCAATGCGTTCGGACGCACTTTTTCACGTTCGCGGGGAAAAATGCTTTCGTCTGACCCTAGCCTTAGCTCTCAAGATAAAAAATGATGCTTTATTGTAATACCATTAAAAAGTGCCCAATAGCACTGACCGACGTTTCGGCCCTCTAGGGGGGGGCTTTACCTTGATAAAGGCCCCCTAGAGGGCCGAAACGTCGGTCACGCTATTGGGCACTTTTTAATGGTATTACAATAAAGCATAATTTTTTTATCTGGAGATCTAAGCCCTGGAGTGCGTCCCTTTCTGATGATTTATGTTAATATATAGATTGACGCATATATTATCTTACAATATTTGAATAAATTATACTAATTTATAATATTCTAATATTAAATATAGAAGTTAAAATAATACATTAAACTTCTATTTTAATATACTAATTTACAATACTCGAATATGAAATATATATTAAAATATTGTAAGATAAAATATTCTGATAATATAATTCTATTAACTTCTAATATTTTTATTATAAATTTATAATATTCTAATATATATAAAACTTTACAGTTCAAATATTATATTAACTTTAAACATTCTAATAGATTAAATTTAGAATATACTAATGTTACATATTTTAACTATACATGCCAAAATATGATCCGCTGCACCGACAGTTAAAGAATATTATTCTTATCACCTATAATATTGTAATATAATAAAATATACACAATTTTAAATAATAATATATAATAGGGACACACAGAGGTGGGCGAGCAGGCTCTAGGCCCCTGACCTTCAAGGGTATGTTGCTGGCATGGGAATTGATCCCCCCCCCCAACCAGTCTACCGGCACAAGAGCTGGTGACGGCTTTCCCTGGTGAACAAACCTTTTTTTTTTCCCCGAGAGAAGAACCGGAAAAAACACTAGCCGAACCATAGGTGGGTGGCCGCCTGGACCACCTGGGAAAGAGGTAGGTTGGTTCAGCCATGCAACCTCATTTTTCCAGGGGGCCACAGAAGGGCTTAGGGTCTCCCTGCACACAGATAAGCTATGCACGCACACCCCTCCTGCACACAGACACTCTGGAATACACACACGTCTCTTTTTGTACGCTTTTCAGACAAGTGGCCCATTTAAAACATTGCTTCTTTGCTGGTGAAACACACTGGGTTCCTGTTGCTGGAGAAAAGGCCCCCTGTACTCCTGGAGATCACACATTCCTCTCAGAAAGGTCTCTCCGCATCGCCGGCAAAAGAAAACACGTTGTTTTCTCAGCCCCTCTCCTGCTACATTTACAATAGTAATAAGCTGTCAGCGCCGCCGGCCCATTTACCGGCAGTTAACACTCACCCGTGCAAGCTGCTAACAGCCAGGAGACCCAATAAACCAAACGGCCCATTTCCCAGCACAGCAAGGGCTTTGGGCGAGCTGGAGGTGCTTGATGTTAGCGAAGTGATGGATTATTTCATCGGCCTGTCGCAAAACAGTGGCGGGAACGTACCTGTCTCCAAACATCATGGACTCGTTGAGGCACTGGATGCAGGCTTCGTGGAACCACTGGCAACATCGGAAACACTGGATCATCTTCAAGTACCATCTGCTCGAGGAGAGACAGGATTAGGGGTGAAAAGACCCGGTGCAGCCCAGTCGCACCCTATCGCTATTTTAACATCACCATTTTCATTTACTTCTTTTTTGGAAATTAAAAAAAAAGCATTCACAATCCGAACTTTAACCCCCTTCACTACCAAGCGGTTTCCCATAAAACCGCTACCAGGACCCAGTGGATTTATGGAAAGCCGCTGGTCATGGAACCAGGCTCCTTATTTGTTCCCCCCCCCGTGCGTTTACTTAAAATGGATTGTTCCGCTCTCCCTGTCTAACTCCTAGTTGGTTTGGCCCAGTCCCACTTCCTCCCTAGCAAAGCCTGCCTTCCTGTCAGTCTTCCAGAGGCAATGCGAGTGAAGATCCTGTTCTGTACTGGGTGATCGCATCCTGTTTCTACCTTCTCCCCATAACAAGGTGCACCTGAGAAGCCCTCTCTGCCCACAAGACACCTTTTATTTCCTGTTACTCTCCCAATAAAGTGATGAAAATACAAAAAGGACTCTGTGTGCCTTCAAAAGGGGATGAGTTAAGCTATCTGGCTTCAATCATATCCTGCATGTGAACTTGAGGGGGGGGGGGGGGGGCGCGGTCCAGAATACCGCTTTCCATTGTGGACAGTGTACAAATGTACACGCACCCTTCATACACAGGTTTTACAGGCAATAAGCTTGTCTGACAGGCAGACGGCTCCCTCTGCTGGCCAGAAAGTGCTACTACGTGTACAATAAACACAGCTGGAGCTCCGTGTTTCTGTGAAAGAGAAAAAGAAGCCCCCATCATCTTTTCCACAGCTACGGCACCTCGGCAGACATGTCTGCGGTCCTGAAAATTCAGGGGCACTTTTCAAGGGCCAATTGCAAAATAACTTTGTTTACAATAAACAAAATTCCATTGTATCGCTCCAGAGTACGGGCAGATCGAGTTCACGCGACGTTGGGCTCCTGCAGGAGCTTTTGTAGGTCGTGTATCCTCGGTGATGGTAGCGAAGGAGTTAATTCTGGTGACACGGCACATGCATTTTAGGTTTGATCACCAAGATGCCATACACAGTGGCTGTATTTATTATTTATGCGCCAGAGTGATACAGTAACCTAGTATTGGGGGGGGGGGGGGTTGAAAAAGGTCTACAAACTTCTATATATATATTTTTATTTTAATTATAAATTTAATTAGTTTTCCATCTTTTTTTATTTTCTAGAAAGAACCGGGGAGGACCAGATCCTGCGAAAGCAAGGCAGCACAAGAAGTTCCCCATAGATCCATCCATAGCACGGATCTCTCCAGACGTCCCACCGGGCATTTACCCGGTTTGCCCAATGGCTAATCTAATCCTATTGCTAGGAAAAAAATGACACTCGTTGCAGACTTACTCTCCGGGTCCTCCGCAGTAACAGTAACACTGCTGCTGGTTCGTCCGGTGCGGCGAATCCCAATCCAGTTCGTCAGGGTTGTACGTCAAAAACATCTTTACGGCTTGCAGGGTTTTGGCGATGGGTCCTTTCTTCAGGGCTCCTCCTTTCTGCAAACAGAATGAAAGGTTAATATGGGCGTTGCAGGGCCAGAGGGTGGGGGCAAGGGGGGGGGTGTACGCGCAAGATCGCCCTTTTGCGAACAAATCGAATCATTAAACTCCCTCCCACCTCTTTATCATGTTACATAAATATTTGTACTTTTAAATATATTTTAACAAAGTTCTTAGAACACGAATAAAGGAACAAATTAACCCCCTGGAAGATTCTATCCTAAAGTGTTGCGAGTATAAATAATCAACAGAAGAATGGGGGATTGTCGACCAGGGGGCATTTGCCACCCTCGCCCGCTCAGCCGTGCTCCTATACTGCTTGTTAAATACATTGCAGGGTTCTATGCAATTTTTTTTTTTTTTCGATAGTAAACCATGTTCTTTTTGTGAATTTTCAGTAAACGAAGATCCTTGCAAATATTCGCCTCCGAATCTTTATTAAAATCCAGACTTTCAGTCAAAATAGAATAATCTGGTGATTGTCGATCAGGGGGGCAATGGTCGCCCTTGCCAGCTCAGTCCTGCTCCTGTTTGCTAAATACTTTGGTTCTTGTCACGTCCCACGCTGTCCAAATGCCACAACAGCCGGCTGCACCCTCCTCGCTGGCCGGCCGCCGAGTGATATGCAGGCAGCTCACGGGTCAGTATAAATTCAGACGCCTGAGAGGTGTTCCTTGCCCTGACGTTGTTCTCATTGTGCGCTAAATTATTCTGGATTGATATTTGGTGTACCAACTTGGCTTGTCCATCGTCTCTCCTGGCTGTTGATCCCTTGGCTCCTCTGACTACCCGCTCTGGCATATGACCCCTGGTATTCCCGACTACACGCTCTGGCATACAACCCCTGGCATTCCTGACTACCCAGTCTGGCATATGAGCCTTGGAATTTCCTCTGACAACCCGAGTTTGTGCTTAACCCCTTTTGCCTGCCTCACGAGTAATCCTGGTCGTTAGCTCACGAGCATCCCTGAATTAACCCCTAGTGTCTGTTTATCGGTTCATGTACTCCTCTAGTTTTGCTTTTAGTTCGACGTACCGAAGGACCGGTAATGTAGGACAATTGTGCTGTGCAGGGGTCATACATTTATATATAGGAGGAACGTGCCCTTTCTATGCTCCATTTTTCGATGTTCTCTCTTTTACTGGATCCTCACATTAAAGAAAACAGTTATGCAAATATTCGCCTCCGAGTCTTTATTAAAAAATTCAGATTTCCCGCCAGAATAAAATAAGAAAATCTGGTGATTGTGGGCCACACTTTGCCAGCTCAGCCCTGCTCCTATACGGTTTGCTAAATACATTGGGAGGGGGGGGGGGGTTAGTTAACTAATTGTTGCAGAATATGGTGAACTTTGGCTATCCGGTGAAGGAAAATTCACCAAAGGCAGGAGAAGCTGATGGAAACAATGGTACCCTGGTCATTCTACTGTAACATAAGTAAACTGCAGATTTAACATGACACGGCTGTGTGGTGTGACCAAATCCTTGTAGAATACACCAATATTGGGGTATTTGGGGGGGTACTGGTGAGCACAGTGTAGGGACTACTTATGCATTGTGATAAAGCAAGGTCTCACGGCAGGGTCATTTGATGTCCTTTCAAAAGTCAGTGACTGTTTATCTGGCATCTCCTCCTGGATGGCCTCCCACCACCTAAAGATCAACATGTCAAAGACTGAACTCCTACTTATTCCTCCCTCCAATGCCTCCCCACCTCCTGACTTCTCTATCACGGTGGAGGGTATCACCATTTCCCCATCAAACCAAGTTCGCTGTCTTGGAGTTACACTTGACTCTGCTCTTTCCTTCATCCCCCACATCAAGTCTCTTTCCTCCTCCTGCCGATACCAACTGCGTAATATTTCCAGAATTCGGCCATTTCTTACCGCTGTCGCCACAAAACAACTCATACACGCCCTGGTAATCTCCCGACTCGACTATTGCAATAATCTCTTATCTGGCCTCCCTCTGTCCCGCCTCTCCCCCCTACAATCCATCCTGAACGCCTCCGCCAGACTAATTCACCTCACCCGCCGCTCTGTCTCTGCCGCTCCCCTCTGCGAGTCCCTTCACTGGCTCCCCATCCACTGCAGAATTAAGTTCAAAATCCTTATCCTTACCTACAAAACCCTCACTAACTCAGCTCCCCACTACCTGTCCTCACTAATCACCAAATACACCCCAGCCCGCTCCCTAAGGTCAAACAGTGACCTGCGCCTAGCTTCTCACCGCATCACCTCTTCCCATGATAGACTGCAGGATTTCTCACGCGCAGCCCCCACTCTCTGGAACGCTCTCCCTTGTGCTGTCAGACTTTCCCCTAACTTCTCTTCCTTCAAACGCTCCCTTAAAACGTTCCTATTTAGGGAAGCCTACCACCCAACTCACTGACGCAATCATCAATCACTCTAACCTTACAGTCCTCTCCTCCTGTTTCCAACCCCAACCCTCCCAGATTGTGAGTTCCTACGGGAATAGGGCCCTCATCTCCTCCTGTACTGTTTGTCAAATGTTGTTCAATGTATTGTAACCCTGTCTATACTGTGCTTATTGTACAGCGCTGCGGAATATGCTGGCGCTTTATAAATAAATAATAATAATAATAATAATAATAATGGATTCCTCACGCAACATTTACCCCCCCTTTTTTTGGGATATATTTTTCACTTTGTTATGTCTGACAGATCGTGTGGTTATCTTGGATTGTAAACACGTGCGGCTCGAGGTCTTGTACTTCCAATCGTTACTTCGGTGACACTAATGATACCGAAACAACCCATCAAAAATCGAGCCACATGTGCGCTCGACGGACAAATTGGCTTCTTCATCTGGTTCCATTTATGCAGGTTTTATTGGCAGAATTGAGGAGGAACAACCACAAAAATTCCCCAAGTACCGCGAAAAGACCGAGCAAAGAGGTGGCTGATCCCTGTCTGTCATAGGACTATAGCCCCCCCCCCCATGATGCAGCGTTATCCGCTGCGTGACGGCCTAGCATCGCGGGCCCTGCAGTTCTACGACATACAGTATGTTCAAGATTCAGGCATAGAAACCCTTATCGAAAATGCTGGGGAACACACACATTTTGGAATTTTCCAGGTTCTGGTATACTGTCGGGTTTCCATACAGGTGGAGTAGTGGTGGGACAATGCAGGAGAGTTGTGGGGGGGGGGGGACAGGGGGGACACACAATAGAGAAGGATATCAATGGATTGGTTCTGCACACTCAGCTCAGATCAATCACTCTGTGCAGGTGCTACACAATTTGCCTATAAAAAGCACGTTAAGGTCCGAGAGACGCACAATCTGCGTAACCTAAGAAGGTTATTCAGAAAGCACCGAATTTTCGGTGCACTTTGGCAAATCCAGTTCACCGACCCTGTGGAGAACAGTCTATTCACCGCAGGGTGCCCGATGTGCAGCCTTTGACCAGCCTGTCGAACTGCAGGGGGGGGGGGGAAGAACAACACACGGAACTCTGCCATTCTTTAAAAGGTGTTTAACCCCTTCGCTGCCGAGCCATTTCACTGTGTGCTGAGCTCATTTTTTACCTGTTTCGCTCATCATGTTTAAACGCGATTTGAAGTTAAGTTTTATTATACGACCCAGACATGTTATATATATATCGTTCTTTCCGGCAGATTCATAATATATCATTATTATATGTATACGTCATGCCCTGCCTGTATATTATAACAAAAAAATGCAATAAAATTAGAATTTTCAATCATCTACAGCGTGTCAAGTGTTTGGTTTTTTTGCCACATTTTATCATGCGAGCCTTTGCGGTTATATTTTCTATGGGGGTGCGCTTGTTAAAAAAAATTTGAAATGGGGACTCGTTACATTTTTTTAGGGGGGAAATTACGTGATTTTTAGCAAACACCCCCATAGAAAAAATTGTTAGTGCAGCATCATTGTTCACATTATAATTGAAATGGGAACAAGATTGCTGCATTAATAAAACAAAAAACATCCTCTGGCCTGTCAAAGGATACCAAACTTTAACCCCTAGATGCCACGGATCAGGAGATAGGGGGTTCATTTGAACCCCCTAGATGCCACCTATGGTGAACTCCCGAACTGACGTCATCGCGTCCATGCGAATTGACAGCTTTCTGAATAGAGGAACTGCCACGAAATTGCTTTCTACGGTGAAATTCACCCTTCAGTGGCAAATTCGGCGCTCTTTAAACACCCTTTATGTAATGCAAATTGCGTAATAAAGCTGCAGGGAACTCCACATCGTGGAAGCCCTGAGCTGCCGGAGAGGAGCAGCGCGTGACGAGGTTGAAAAAAAAAGAAAAAAAAAAACGGGTATTTACACTCAAAATTAAAAGAATGGGGGGAAAAAAATAATTGCAGTTGCTGCCGGCAAGATTTGCCCAATTATTAATAGACTACAAGTCCCAAGATCCTCTGGCCATCTACTGCACTCTCTGGATTCTGGGAGCTGCAGGCCGTCGGTATCTGGGGGTGCTGGAGTTTGAGATTCCTGCTCCAGAGGAAGTCCAGGCCGTGCGTAATGGAAGAGAGTCTGCTTTCCAGGAGCAAACAGCATCGTCTGCCCATTTTCCAAAAAGCTCATTTGCCTTCCAGGGAGCGATACCAAGTCTGGTTTGGGAGGAGAGATAGGACGCCTAGGAACAAACATGAAAAAAAGCACGCGTCCTCAGCATCATTCAGGACACCTATTTAATGGAAAAACTCACGGCGGCGGTTAACCCCTTCACTCCCAAGCCATTTTGTCATCATAACATTTATTTGAAACGTGAGAAGCAAAGCTAACAATAAAATATGAAGTAACATAGAAAATTTTGCTCAGAATTTAAAAATAAATAATGGAAAGCTGCTCATTTTTCATGTGTGTCGGTTTATCCTGTACAGAAATATCGCTGGGATGAAAGGTTCTAAACTCTAGAGGGCGTTCCTTATCGGGCACAATGTCACAGGGGGTCTGCATTACCAGCATACAGGCAGAAATGGCCTACGTGTCAGTAAATGTGCTGCAGACAGATAATAAAATGGTGAGATCTCTTGCTTATGGGGATTTGTAGTGATCAGAATGAGATTATTAGCAATGCAATATCTGTATGTGCTGCATAATGCCTGTGTATGGCAATTACAGCAACACCTTGTATCTGTATGTGCTGCATGATTCCTGTGTATGGCAATTACAGCAACACCTTTGTATCTGTATGCGCTGCCTAATGCCTGTGTATGGCAATTACAGCAACACCTTGTATCTGTATGTGCCGCATAATGCCTGTGTATGGCAATTACAGCAACACCTTGTATCTGTATGTGCCGCATAATGCCTGTGTATGGCAATTACAGCAACACCTTGTATCTGTATGTGCCGCATAATGCCTGTGTATGGCAATTACAGCAACACCTTGTATCTGTATGTGCTGCATAATGCCTGTGTATGTATGGCAATTACAGCAACACCTTGTACCTGTAGGTGCTGCATAATGCCTGCATGTGGCAATTACAGCAACACCTTGTATCTGTATGTGCTGCATAATGCTTGTGTGTGGCAATTACAGCAACACCTTGTATCTGTATGTGCTGCATAATACCTGTGAATGGCAATTACAGCAACACCTTGTACCTGTATGTGCCGCATAATGCCTGTGTATGGCAATTACAGCAACACCTTGTACCTGTATGTGCTGCATAATGTCTGTATTGTAATTACAGCAACACCTTGTATCTGTCGCATAATGCCCGTGTATGGCAATTACAGCAACACCTTGTATCTGTACTGTACAGGGATTTTCACTCATTATAACCCCCTGTATCTTATCCCTGTACAGCAGTGACTGACCCCACAGCTCTCCCTGTATTCTGACAAATCCCTGGCTGCTGGAATGCTGCAGTAATGTTTGAACCTTTTTGTTACAGTGAGGTTTGGTGCTGTTATATGCAGCTTATTCCATCTCTTTGCAGGTGCCTGGATAGAGATAAGTCAGTGGAATTCATTTCTCCACATGGAGCACACTAATCTGGCTTTAAAGGGTGTGAAAATTGTGTTTTGACATGCTAATGAGTGCTTATAAATGTATTAAAGTGCAAAAATCAAGATAACCATACGATCGACTGCGACGAAACTTGGGACCTCTGGCTGTCATAGGACCCATTCAGCAATCTAGGAGTGCATATATAAAGGGGTTATTCAGAGAGCACCGAAATTTCGGTGCTCTCTCGTTCCCCTGCACTACAGAAAATCGAATTCCTCGACCCTGAGGTGAATTCAGCATTCACCGCATGGTGCCCAAAGTGCAGAGAAAATCCGCTGCAAAACCAACGATTTGAAAAAGAAAAAACGTCGAGAACCCTCCAAAAAAAAGCCGATGATCTGCCGAACAGCTGCCGGAAAAATCCATCAAGCTGACGAAAGGGGTAAAAAAAAAAAAAAAACAGAAAAAAACATCCCGATCCCTCCGTGATTCGTGTAACACAGTCAATATTGGTGCGAATTGCGGAGGGACCGGAATCTCCCCGATGACATCATCATGTTACAAGCCAAGAGGGAAAGGGAAAAAAAGAAAGAAAACAACCAAACCCGTGTATTTTTCTGGACACTGTATCATCTTGAAGCAATAACTTTTCAAACCGCGGGAAGGGTTTGGCAGACGAGCGAGCTTTGGGTTCATAAAAAGACAAAAAAAAAAAAACGTACGCAAAATCCATGTAGCGGGACAGGAGATTCCTCTGGCAATAAACCGCAGACCCATCAAAATCACTGCGCTCTGCATATTTTATGGTTGGGCCTGGGGGGAAGGGGGGGGACGCTGGGTAGGATGGATGAGGTTTATTTATTAGCGGGAAGAGGAGCCGTATGAATGTTTTACAGCTGTGCCAACGTGAGACGCTACGGGATTCTATTTATCTAAGGAGATTTTATACAGATACTTAGTATTATGGATAAATATATAAATAAATTGAAGCGCAGGAAGAAAACGCAGAGCGCTTTGCAGTGTTGTCGTGTCTCTTTTTACATAATGTTTTAAAGTAATGACGGCGACAATAACACTAGAAAATATATAAATTTATTTCAAACTTATTATTTGATTAAAAATAAACTGAAAAAAGAAACTTTAAAAGTAGGGATTCCCTGAGCAGCCTTTTTGTGCCCCCAGCCTTTCAAAAGTGGTGATCGGCTGATTGGATAAAGGACCTTCCCACTTTCTCAGTAGCCGAACCGAGTCTCCCTGGGCGCTACCGCTCCCCGAGTGCTACCGCTCCCCCCCGAGTCTCCTCGGGCGCTACCGCTCCCCCCCGAGTCTCCTCGGGCGCTACCGCTCCCCCCCGAGTCTCCTCGGGCGCTACCGCTCCCCCCCGAGTCTCCTCGGGCGCTACCGCTCCCCCCGAGTCTCCTCGGGCGCTACCGCTCCCCCCCGAGTCTCCTCGGGCGCTACCGCTCCCCCCCGAGTCTCCTCGGGCGCTACCGCTCCCCCCCGAGTCTCCTCGGGCGCTACCGCTCCCCCCCGAGTCTCCTCGGGCGCTACCGCTCCCCCCCGAGTCTCCTCGGGCGCTACCGCTCTCCCCCCGAGTCTCCTCGGGCGCTACCGCTCCCCCCCGAGTCTCCTCGGGCGCTACCGCTCCCCCCCGAGTCTCCTCGGGCGCTACCGCTCCCCCCGAGTCTCCTCGGGCGCTACCGCTCCCCCCGAGTCTCCTCGGGCGCTACCGCTCCCCCCGAGTCTCCTCGGGCGCTACAGCTCTCCCCGAGTCTCCTCGGGCGCTACAGCTCTCCCCGAGTCTCCTCGGGTGCTACCGCTCTCCCCGAGTCTCCTCGGGCGCTACCGCTCTCCCCGAGTCTCCACGGGCGCTACCGCTCTCCCCGAGTCTCCACGGGCGCTACCGCTCTCCGAGTCTCCACGGGCGCTACCACTCTCCCCAAGTCTCCACGGGCACTACCACTCTCCCGGAATCACCGACACTCTCCACAGGTGCCACTGCTCTAGCAAGGAACCACAACTCTCTCTGGGTCTCCACGGCTGCTACCAGAATGAAGGGGTAGGGATTCGAGACTCTGATCTGCTCCATGAAGCTAATCCCCTCCAATAAATTCCTATAACGTCGTCTCATACTTCAGATCTGATCGAGACAACCCTACTTTAACTACTTTGCTAAACAATAAAAAAAACACAACTTATGTTTTCTGTCCGATGTCTGACACTTTTTGATTTTATTAAGTGGCTAAAAAAAAAAAAAAAAAAAAAATCCATCCTTACCCTGACAGCCAGAACAAAAATACACCTCCTGCAAAACCAGGGATCAAGGAGACAACTGTCAGTGCTGTCCACAGCAGGTATGTGGCACTTCTGGTGATAACCTGCATGGAAAAAAAGAAAAAACACATTAAAGAAATATATATATTTTAAAGTTTATGCATCATAAACACAGTAAGACAATTGACCGCCCCCTGGGTTCCCCAGAAAATGCCTTGTATTAATATCTGGCGCGGTTATCATTACCGTTGACCCGCTGTGTACCCGGCGTGCCAGCTGCTTCCACTCGGATGATTTATTCCCCCCCTTTCAGCAGGAAGCTCTGCAGCCAGGTGAATCCCGTCCAGCATCAACACATTAAACTCCACTTTACCAAGAAGGCCATTAAAACATATCCTGCTTTTTATCTGTCTCCAAATGACCTACCTCTGTCCAGTTACGAGCGCAATAACCCTTACCCTTGATCCTGCCCGGGACACACGCCAAGAGGGCGACACATCCCGGCCTGCATTATATCTCAACCAGACAGAAAATGCAGATTAAAAAAGGGGGAATAGTTGACATTTTCTGGAGTCCCTGATTTACTATTGCACCTTCTGCTGATGGACCTTGGCACCACAGATTGGAGGGACGATCCCTACGGAGTCGCTACACGTAACAGCCAAGTTTATAGGAACCGTTATCACAGCAAAGCTCCCGTACAGAGTCACCTGCTGTCAGTTTGCAGCTGAGCGATGAAGAACGATCTCCTCCATCCTCACGGCTCAATCCAATATTCAGTAATGAATGTCAGCGCTTAAACCCGGCCGATTACAGTGGGGGAAACAAGGATTTGATCCGCTGCTGATTTTGTAGGTTTTCCCACCGACAAAGAAATGATCAGTGTATAATTTTTAATGGTTTATTCTAAACAGCGAGAGATGGAACAACAACAAAAACATCCAGAAAAACTCCTTTAAAAAAGAAAAAAAAGCTATAAATTGATTTGCATTATAACGAGAGAAATAAGTGTTTGGCCCCGTCACAAAAAATGACTTCGTACTTGGTGGCAAAGCCCTTGTTGGCAAATACAGAGGCCAGACGTTTCTTGTAGTTGGCCACCAGGTTTGCCACATCTCAGGAGGGATTTTGTCCCACTCTTCTTAAAAAGGGACGTTCAATGAGATTTGGGCGGTCGCAGTGACCGGAGAGAGTCCTCATCCCTCTCCGGCATTAAGATCCTTTGGATTGGCTGCCTCCCTCACGGTCTCGTGACATGCTCCAGCTTGCAGGAAGCCGGCAGCATGTCACATCCGGACCAGCGCCTAGGGAGTGCAGCGCAAGCATAAAACTAAAAGGTTTAAAAACGGAAAGGTGGTGCAGAGGGGGGTGGGGGGGGTCAGGAGGGCTTCACGTTTCACCCCCTTTGTCGTCCCCCACCCGCCTGTTTCAACCCCCTTTAATGATTCTATAGAACGCGAGCCAAACAGTGAGAGCATCAGATGCGGAAACGCAGAGCGAGCCAAGTTCCCCATTGCTGTCATGTTTTGGAAAGAGGATCTCCCGAGAGGAACGTCTGAATGTGGACAGCAGATGTGGGACGTTTTGCAGCATTTCCAGAGCACCTGTAGGAACGACAATAAAAGGGGTTCGAGGATCCCAAACTGGCTGTCACTTCTCACTCGGATCTTGGCGAATTTTAATAAAAAAAATAAAAAGGGGGGGGGGGGGGAGTGAAGCTGAGAGCAAGAGAAAGCGGTCGCTTCCCCTCTGGCCACAGATGGACCCCACACGTGCATCCTTCCGACATCTGTCGCTTCCTCCGCTTGCACCAGACACCCAGAGGACCCCGAAACGCACAGCTAAAGTGTTTAAGACATTATAACCTCAGGCTCTCATGCAACGGCCGTACTATATACGGCAGGTGCTGACAATGATAAAACATGTAATAGGAAATAGCAAAAACACAAATTAAAAGCAATTTTTGGAGTCCTTTAATCGTTTGCAGTTGCTGCAGAATGCTCTTTATTAATTGCAAGCTGTGGATACACTCCTGCTCATGAAACCGGTTCGTAAAAACATGTTTAAAGCATCCTGGAAGCCAAAATGAGAATTTTTTAGACAGATTCTTCGCCTGCTCTGCGTAAAGGATAACATTGATTCTAGAGAGCTGAGGCGGCTCAGTGCCACCACCCCCTGGCGCACCTTATCTCCATGGGAGCCGCCATCTTTAAAGTCCTATTTGGTCTGAAGATCCACTTGTCCAGCCCAAAGAATGAGCACATGCGATTGGCTGGATCCTGCGTCGAGCAGGTTTGGAGATACGATGCAATGTCAGAGTATGCATTTATACGCTCGCTCTTAAATGTGTCAATAGTCTGCGGTGCAACACAAACATTGTACAGCACTACAAAACTTGTCAGCGCTTTATAAAAACTTGTAACTAAGTAACCAAAGAGGATGCAAAGGCGGTGCCGACTCTCAAAGGGGTAACATGAATACGCTATATGTCTTCGGTGTTAGTTCTTGCCTCTTGAGCTCCAACTGTGTCAAGAACTTTCTAGATATCCTCAGAGAGCCTCTGGCACCGCTGCAGCTTGTAACGAAATCCCTTGATCCCTACACGCAGACACTGCCGGTCTTTAGAATAGCCGGATCGCTAAACACAGGACACACAGAATAATAGAGCGAGCCAGGAGTCCGAGCCAGAAGGGCTAGTAAGAGCGAGCCAGGAGTCCGAGCCAGAAGGGCTAGTAAGAGCGAGCCAGGAGTCCGAGCCAGAAGGGCTAGTAAGAGCGAGCCAGGAGGGCTAGTGAGAGCGAGCCAGAAGGGCTAGTAAGAGCGAGCCAGGAGGGCTAGTCAGAGCGAGCCAGGAGTCCGAGCCAGAAGGGCTAGTAAGAGCGAGCCAGGAGTCCGAGCCAGAAGGGCTAGTAAGAGCGAGCCAGGAGTCCAAGCCAGAAGGGCTAGTAAGAGCGAGCCAGGAGCCCAAGCCAGAAGGGCTAGTAAGAGCGAGCCAGAAGGGCTAGTAAGAGCGAGCCAGGAGTCCGAGCCAGAAGGGCTAGTAAGAGCGAGCCAGGAGGGATAGTCAGAGCGAGCCAGGAGGGATAGTCAGAGCGAGCCAGGAGTCCGAGCCAGAAGGGCTAGTAAGAGCGAGCCAGGAGTCCGAGCCAGAAGGGCTAGTAAGAGCGAGCCAGGAGTCCGAGCCAGAAGGGCTAGTAAGAGCGAGCCAGAAGGGCTAGTAAGAGCGAGCCAGGAGTCCGAGCCAGAAGGGCTAGTAAGAGCGAGCCAGGAGGGATAGTCAGAGCGAGCCAGGAGGATAGTCGAGCGAGCCAGGAGGGATAGTCAGAGCGAGCCAGGAGGGATAGTCAGAGCGAGCCAGGAGGGATAGTCAGAGCGAGCCAGGAGGATAGTCAGAGCGAGCCAGGAGGGATAGTCAGAGCGAGCCAGGAGGGATAGTCAGAGCGAGCCAGGAGGGATAGTCAGAGCGAGCCAGGAGGGATAGTCAGAGCGAGCCAGGAGGATAGTCAGAGCGAGCCAGGAGGGATAGTCAGAGCGAGCCAGGAGGGATAGTCAGAGCGAGCCAGGAGGGATAGTCAGAGCGAGCCAGGAGGGATAGTCAGAGCGAGCCAGGAGGGATAGTCAGAGCGAGCCAGGAGGGATAGTCAGAGCGAGCCAGGAGGGATAGTCAAGAGCGAGCCAGGAGGGATAGTCAGAGCGAGCCAGGAGGGCTAGTCAGAGCGAGCCAGGAGGGCTAGTCAGGAGCGAGCCAGGAGGGCTAGTCAGGAGCGAGCCAGGAGGGCTAGTCAGAGCGAGCCAGGAGTCCGAACCAGGAGGGCTAGTCAGAGCGAGCCATGAGTCCGAACCAGAAGGGCTAGTCAGAGCGAGCCAGGAGTCCGAACCAGAAGGGATAGACAGAGCCAGGAGTCCGAACCAGAAGGGCTAGTCAGAGCGAGCCAGGAGTCCGAACCAGAAGGGCTAGGTCAGAGCAAGCCAGGAGTCCGAACCAGAAGGGCTAGTCAGAGCGAGCCAGGAGGGCTAGTAAGAGCGAGCCAGGAGGGCTAGTAAGAGCAAGCCAGGAGTCCGAACCAGGAGGGCTAGTCAGAGCGAGCCAGGAGTCCGAACCAGAAGGGCTAGTCAGAGCGAGCCAGGAGTCCGAACCAGAAGGGCTAGTCAGAGCGAGCCAGGAGGGCTAGTAAGAGCGAGCCAGGAGGGCTAGTAAGAGCAAGCCAGGAGTCCGAACCAGGAGGGCTAGTCAGAGCGAGCCAGGAGGGCTAGTCAGAGCGAGCCAGGAGGGCTAGTAAGAGCGAGCCAGAAGGGCCAGTAGAGCAAGCCAGGAGTCCGAACCAGGAGGGCTAGTCAGAGCCAGGAGTCCGAACCAGAAGGATAGACAGAGCCAGGAGTCCGAACCAGAAGGGCTAGTAAGAGCGAGCCAGGAGTCCGAGCCAGAAGGGCTAGTAAGAGCGAGCCAGGAGTCCGAGCCAGAAGGGCTAGTAAGAGCGAGCCAGGAGTCCGAGCCAGAAGGGCTAGTAAGAGCGAGCCAGGAGCCCAAGCCAGAAGGGCTAGTAAGAGCGAGCCAGAAGGGCTAGTAAGAGCGAGCCAGGAGTCCGAGCCAGAAGGGCTAGTAAGAGCGAGCCAGGAGGGATAGTCAGAGCGAGCCAGGAGGGATAGTCAGAGCGAGCCAGGAGGGATAGTCAGAGCGAGCCAGGAGGGATAGTCAGAGCGAGCCAGGAGGGATAGTCAGAGCGAGCCAGGAGGGATAGTCAGAGCGAGCCAGGAGGGATAGTCAGAGCGAGCCAGGAGGGATAGTCAGAGCGAGCCAGGAGGGATAGTCAGAGCGAGCCAGGAGGGATAGTCAGAGCGAGCCAGGAGGGATAGTCAGAGCGAGCCAGGAGGGATAGTCAGAGCGAGCCAGGAGGGATAGTCAGAGCGAGCCAGGAGGGATAGTCAGAGCGAGCCAGGAGGGCTAGTCAGAGCGAGCCAGGAGGGCTAGTCAGGAGCGAGCCAGGAGGGCTAGTCAGAGCGAGCCAGGAGTCCGAACCAGGAGGGCTAGTCAGAGCGAGCCATGAGTCCGAACCAGAAGGGCTAGTCAGAGCGAGCCAGGAGTCCGAACCAGAAGGGATAGACAGAGCCAGGAGTCCGAACCAGAAGGGCTAGTCAGAGCGAGCCAGGAGTCCGAACCAGAAGGGCTAGGTCAGAGCAAGCCAGGAGTCCGAACCAGAAGGGCTAGTCAGAGCGAGCCAGGAGGGCTAGTAAGAGCGAGCCAGAAGGGCTAGTAAGAGCAAGCCAGGAGTCCGAACCAGGAGGGCTAGTCAGAGCGAGCCAGGAGTCCGAACCAGAAGGGCTAGTCAGAGCGAGCCAGGAGTCCGAACCAGAAGGGCTAGTCAGAGCGAGCCAGGAGGGCTAGTAAGAGCGAGCCAGGAGGGCTAGTAAGAGCAAGCCAGGAGTCCGAACCAGGAGGGCTAGTCAGAGCGAGCCAGGAGTCCGAACCAGAAGGGATAGACAGAGCCAGGAGTCCGAACCAGAAGGGCTAGTCAGAGCGAGCCAGGAGTCCGAACCAGAAGGGCTAGGTCAGAGCAAGCCAGGAGTCCGAACCAGAAGGGCTAGTCAGAGCGAGCCAGGAGGGCTAGTAAGAGCGAGCCAGAAGGGCTAGTAAGAGCAAGCCAGGAGTCCGAACCAGGAGGGCTAGTCAGAGCGAGCCAGGAGTCCGAACCAGAAGGGCTAGTCAGAGCGAGCCAGGAGTCCGAACCAGAAGGGCTAGTCAGAGCGAGCCAGGAGGGCTAGTAAGAGCGAGCCAGGAGGGCTAGTAAGAGCAAGCCAGGAGTCCGAACCAGGAGGGCTAGTCAGAGCGAGCCAGGAGGGCTAGTCAGAGCGAGCCAGGAGGGCTAGTAAGAGCGAGCCAGAAGGGCCAGTAAGAGCAAGCCAGGAGTCCGAACCAGGAGGGCTAGTCAGAGCCAGGAGTCCGAACCAGAAGGGCTGGCTAGACAGAGCCAGGAGTCCGAACCAGAAGGGCTGGCTAGACAGAGCCAGGAGTCCGTACCAGAAGGGCTGGCTAGACAGAGCCAGGAGTCCGAACCAGAAGGGCTGGCTAGACAGAGCCAGGAGTCCGAACCAGAAGGGATAGACAGAGCCAGGAGTCCGAACCAGAAGGGCTAGTCAGAGCGAGCCAGGAGTCCGAACCAGAAGGGCTAGGTCAGAGCAAGCCAGGAGTCCGAACCAGAAGGGCTAGTCAGAGCGAGCCAGGAGGGCTAGTAAGAGCGAGCCAGAAGGGCTAGTAAGAGCAAGCCAGGAGTCCGAACCAGGAGGGCTAGTCAGAGCGAGCCAGGAGTCCGAACCAGAAGGGCTAGTCAGAGCGAGCCAGGAGTCCGAACCAGAAGGGCTAGTCAGAGCGAGCCAGGAGGGCTAGTAAGAGCGAGCCAGGAGGGCTAGTAAGAGCAAGCCAGGAGTCCGAACCAGGAGGGCTAGTCAGAGCGAGCCAGGAGTCCGAACCAGAAGGGATAGACAGAGCCAGGAGTCCGAACCAGAAGGGCTAGTCAGAGCGAGCCAGGAGTCCGAACCAGAAGGGCTAGGTCAGAGCAAGCCAGGAGTCCGAACCAGAAGGGCTAGTCAGAGCGAGCCAGGAGGGCTAGTAAGAGCGAGCCAGAAGGGCTAGTAAGAGCAAGCCAGGAGTCCGAACCAGGAGGGCTAGTCAGAGCGAGCCAGGAGTCCGAACCAGAAGGGCTAGTCAGAGCGAGCCAGGAGTCCGAACCAGAAGGGCTAGTCAGAGCGAGCCAGGAGGGCTAGTAAGAGCGAGCCAGGAGGGCTAGTAAGAGCAAGCCAGGAGTCCGAACCAGGAGGGCTAGTCAGAGCGAGCCAGGAGGGCTAGTCAGAGCGAGCCAGGAGGGCTAGTAAGAGCGAGCCAGAAGGGCCAGTAAGAGCAAGCCAGGAGTCCGAACCAGGAGGGCTAGTCAGAGCCAGGAGTCCGAACCAGAAGGGCTGGCTAGACAGAGCCAGGAGTCCGTACCAGAAGGGCTGGCTAGACAGAGCCAGGAGTCCGAACCAGAAGGGCTGGCTAGACAGAGCCAGGAGTCCGAACCAGAAGGGCTGGCTAGACAGAGCCAGGAGTCCGAACCAGAAGGGCTGGCTAGACAGAGCCAGGAGTCCGAACCAGAAGGGCTGGCTAGACAGAGCCAGGAGTCCGAACCAGAAGGGCTGGCTAGACAGAGCCAGGAGTCCGAACCAGAAGGGCTGGCTAGACAGAGCCAGGAGTCCGAACCAGAAGGGCTGGCTAGACAGAGCCAGGAGTCCGAACCAGAAGGGCTGGCTAGACAGAGCCAGGAGTCCGAACCAGAAGGGCTGGCTAGACAGAGCCAGGAGTCCGAACCAGAAGGGCTGGCTAGACAGAGCCAGGAGTCCGAACCAGAAGGGCTGGCTAGACAGAGCCAGGAGTCCGAACCAGAAGGGCTGGCTAGACAGAGCCAGGAGTCCGAACCAGAAGGGCTGGCTAGACAGAGCCAGGAGTCCGAACCAGAAGGGCTGGCTAGACAGAGCCAAGAGTCCGAACCAGAAGGGCTAGTCAGAGCGAGCCAAGAGTCCGAACCAGAAGGGATAGACAGAGCCAGGAGTCAGAACCAAAACGGATAGTCAGACAGAGCCAGGAGTCGGTACACAAGAAAAATCAAGGAGAGCAAAAGTTAACACTAGAGAGTAGTCAGGAACAATGCCAGAGTCCATATATGGTATACCAGTAACAAAGAACAGGAATCGCACCAATCAGGAAAAACCACGATGACATGACAATGAGACTCTCTACTGGGATCTTAAATCCAGCGGGCGTTGCATCATCACGCCGCACTTTGTCCGCGTCACTGACCTGCGGCCGCCGACAATATCACTCTGTTGCCTGCCAGTGAGCACAGCGCTGCTGGCTGCCCAAGCATCGCAGGACCAAGCTGTGACATAGCTAGGCTGTCTGCCCTGGGGACACACTGTAAGAAGTTCCTATGTGTCCCCTCTCTGAGGCTCCAACGCAACAGGTGGATTAGTGCCCTGGGTAAACCAAATACTCGCTTTGAGTTACCAGCTGCCCTGTCCCCAAACAACGGTGCTGCACCAGCTGAAAATCCCAGCTCTAAATGATGACATTGACCATCCGCAATCTTAAAGGAGACGTTCCACACTTAGGAACACAACGGGTTCCCTTTACATTTCCAAATCATTCACAGAGCCAGTGACATTACTCGCATTGTCATGGGGTTTAATGACGACCGCATGGCAGATACATTGTAGCAGAGGTATTCATCCCTGGCCTTCCTGCTGTCCCTGGACTTCAACTCCCATGATCCTCTAGAAAGCCGTGGAGAATTCTGTGGCAAGAATTGAAAAGAAAAGGCCCAGTGTGCTCTGTCACGCGCTTCCCTGTCCCTTAGAATAAACAGCTATATAATGAGAAGTTTAGTGCCGTGACAGCCAAGCAAAAAATACATTAAACATAAAACCACGTACCCAGACCGCACTTTCCACAGATAAGGATTTCATCCAGAGGAACGGATGTGTTTCCCATACATATACTGCACTTTGGCTCCTCTCCTGGGACGCCAGCTGTGGAGAAAATAAATAACGTTAATGGATTTATAAAATAAAGACTCATATATATACATACACGCTTTATTTTAAAGTATTATGCCGTTGTGTATATTTTAATGCATCGCCTCGCAGAAGTGTTAAAGCTTTTAGACGTTCCAGCCTCACGCGGTCGTAAACTCTTTTGAAGAAGCTCCTCTTCTCTAGTCGTTCTCAAACCTATCGGTTAATTGTTGTGTCCTACCCATTGTACATCGCTGCAGAATATGTCAGCGCTTTATAAATATTTGTAACAGTGTTTGTCGTGCATCCCACTTTGCAGCAGTACAGTGTATTCTCCTCCTGGGCGAGCGAGCCCGGGGCTGATTGACCAAAAGATACAACCTATTGAAGAGGACCACGCAGAAATCACGAAGAAGGAGCAAAATCTCGTGTCGCGGCTTTGCGAGTCTCGACAATCAAACATACGGGGGGGGGGGGTATGCATTTTTGGGATACTGTAAAATTAACCATTTCATTTGGTCAACGTTTCAGATCATAATTCAGTGGACTTTCACCAGGACCGATGGACTGCAGGTCACATGTGTAAAATGAGAGATATAGATATATATCGATCTAATATAAAATCGTGGCATGGTCTGTGAAGGGGACTTTATTTTCCCGATATTCTTGACAGAAGGGTACGATCTCTAACCAGACCTGGGGTTCAAACAGACTCCTGGCTCCTTCATCTGCAAGGAGTTAACGAGCAGGACCTTAACCCCTTCACTGCTGAGCCATTTCACATATACACATTATATATATATTACACACACACCATTTTTCCTTTTTCTATTGTTAATTTTTATTTTTCTTCTTTACTTGGTCATGTTTGGTATGATTGGAAAGGTCATGCTCTGGCCTTTCTAATGATACCAAACATGACCCTGCTAGCTGCTAACAGTCGGGAGATATTGGGGTTCAAAGGAACCCCCCTATCTTTCCTTAGGAGTCAATGAGGACGTTCCCCACACGTCCTCAGCAGTGAAAGGGTTAAATGAATTCCTGCCAGAAAGACACTGACTAGAAGAGACCAAAATGTGGAATATACTCAAGGCTGGCAACGCTTGTTTTTATTAGATTTAACCCCGTGTTGAGGAAAATTTAATTTGTGAGTTAAGTTTTTGTTCGTAAAGAAACTTTAGAGCTAAATTTCTGAACGGCCTGTGGAGATTGCACAAAAGACAATACACTGTGCATTCTGCAGATCCTATGATTAAAGAACGCCCTAGATCAGTGGTTCCCATCCCTGGTCCTCAGGTCTCCCTAACAGGTCAGGTTTAGGCCCCGTTCACACTGTGCGATTAAGGCTAGGGTCAGACGAACGCATTTTTATGTTGTCTGTGAAAAAGTGCGTTCGAACGAATGGACGCATTTTTCACAGAATACGTGATAGCGGTCATACTATGCGCATTTTCGTCCGTGATTTTGTACGGATCATCAATAAAACACTTTTTGTGTCTGGACGTTATGTTGGCCGGACGTGTGCAGCGTCTGACGTCTCCCAATCACGCACACACGCCGCTAGCGGACGCAGCGCACTCTGTACGTCAGTACTAGTGGTTTAACGTTCTCGAAAAAATGCGTTCATTTTCCACTTGCGTTGCGCAGCCGGACTTTTGTGCGACCGTACTTCGTATATTGGCCGTCATTGCCCGGCATCTGCTGCTAGCACGGCCGTGATTAAGTGCGCCAGAACGCGCGTTCGCACTGCCTCAGTCTGACCCTAGCCTTATGGCGTGGATTTTGCCACGACGTTGCAGCAAAATCCGCGCGACTTCGCACTGTGTAGCTTCACCAATGCATTTCAATGGAGCTGTTAACATCTTGCCGCACGACGTCGCATGTCGCGCATCGCGGTAGCATGTCGCTGGTACATTACCCTTTTTTTCAATTTGCTATCTGAGATTTTGCAATTTGCATTGGTGGTGCTTTGCAAAAATCGCACGAAATGTCGAAATATGAAATATGAAAATCGCGCGATTTTCAAATCGCACAGTGTGAACGGGGCCTTAAAAAGGATCACCTTGGAGAAATATAGACTGAATCCTGCAATCACTGAGCAGCAAATCATATCCCCTGTGCTGTGCTTCACATATCCTGCAAACCTGGCCTGTTAGGGAGACCTGAGAACCAGGGTCGGAACCACTGCTCTAGATTAGGACATGCAGGAATAAAATCTGAAAAATTTGTTTCGTTTTAAAATAATTTCGTTTCGGATCGATAAGCGATTCGGGTCACTAAATAAAACCAATTAATCAAATTTTGCCGTTAAAAGACAAGCTAGGATTAAATATTGAGCGGTCACATATTTAGTGCCAGAGGCCAATTAACAGGGACAGGGTGCTTGTGAAACAGTAAAACGAAACGGATTTGTTTCAAGTCGTTTGCTGACTGTAGCACTTGCATGCATTGTAATTTAAGATCAATTTGATAGTGGATATAAAATCGATTCGAATCACTAAATAAAACCCCAATTGGATCAAATTTTTCTTTTATGATGAAACCATATAACGTTTTGATTCGTTATTATTTCGGAAGTACTTCTGAGATACGAATTCCGATTCGTTACAAAACGAATGCTCACCTCTAATATATCTCCAGCAATTACTGGCTGGGTGGAGTAGAGGTAACATCACTGCTCTATAACTGTGGAGACACGGGTTCGAATCCCAGCCAGAGCACCTCCCCAGTAAGTGTCCTTGGGCAAGACACCTAACGGTACATACTCGCCACCCAGGACATACTTGAAAACGAGAGAAATCTCAATGTATCCTTCCTGGTAAAATCCTTTCTCAAAAAAATAAAATTAATATTATAAAACGTATATAAAACGACATAGCTGGATGCAATCAGGGTCTCGGCAACGTACAGCCAATAAACCTTTTTTTTTTTTATATTTTTTTAAAAGACCCCAAATGTGTTCTAGTATACTGTAGATAAAAAGGTGACCCGCCGCCGCCTGGAGTCTCCTTCCACTCTGTATCCTATTTATGCAGAGGATCAATACACAGACACGTAGCACATGAATCGCCACTTACCAACACCGGCATATCACATGTTACTGACTAATTCTGAGCTATTTATTTACAACAAACAACAGAAATGCTTAGCGGAGATCGGTTTAACCCCTACCAGCCAATATAAGGAGCAGCTGCGTCAGCCGGCGTTGACTTTAGCTTCTCTGGACGGCTCGTAGTTGCACAAACAGTGATTTTACCATCATTTGCAACTATGTGAATTCTGCTGCCACAACGTTGCTTAGGGAATAACCAGTTTATAATGTGGATACGCATTGCAGTGCACGGCTTATTAATGGCCATCAGTAATATTGGCAGATGGGTTGGTCCTAGCAGCTCCTGGGGTTCAGCAGATCCTCCTGTAGCATGTTTTAAAAAAAAAAAAAAAGGGACACTACCACCTACATAAAGCTGTAACTAGATTACTTATGCTTTACAAACAAAACCACATGATAAAAAAAACACATTATAAAAACACATGCTAGTGTATTTTTGTTTGAAGTAATTTTATGTAAAAAAAGGAAAAGAATTTAACCCCCGTTTCCATTTCGTGGATTTTCCCCCATGATGCAACATTTACCAAAATCTGTGCAAAGGTTTTACTTTACAGCTGTGGTTTATCTAATCTATGGTATTTAACAGTTCGTGAGATGGAGGGATGGAGGAGGGATTGTTTAGAAAAGGCAGCAGGGGGTGTGTTATGTTCTCCAGGCTACCTGAGATAGCAGCCGAAAGTTATGTTTTTTTCTTTCATCTCGTTTCAATTTTGTGGATTTCTCCCATGATGCAACATTTAACAAAATCTGTGCAAAAGTTTAACTTTACGGCTGTGGTTTATTTTCTACACTATTTAACAGTTAATGAGGTAGAGGAGGAATGTTTAGAGAAGGTAATTGTTCTCCAGGCTGAGCGGAGAGCTGGCAGCTGCAGAGGATCAGACAGGGAGCTTAAAAATCTTCTAATCTACTCCCCAGTGATTTCCTTTGAATACATCCCACACAATACAATGATGCGAGTCGGTGACTGACCCATTCACTCCATGCTATGACCAAAGCCACACAGTGAGGAGCAAGTGATGGAAAGATACAACACAAAATATCACACAATGGATGCACCCAGTGACACACAGAGGGATATATCACACAATGGATGCACCCCGTGACACCTATAGAGGAAAATATCACACAATGGATGCGCCCAGTGACACAGAGGAAAATATCACACAATGGATGCGCCCAGTGACACAGAGGAAAATATCACACAATGGATGCGCCCAGTGACACACAGGAAAATATTTTCTAAACATACAAGAGAAAAACAAAACACATGTAAGATATCAGCAACATCAAATAAACACAATAAGGACAATCATTATTGGTGTTACTGGTCCTTTAAATGTATTGCAACAAAAAATAGCAACGTGAAGGCGTATAATATGCGTTTTAAAGCTTCCCTAACCATCTTATACGCTTCCAAAGCTAAAAGAGAGCCAGCAGAGAGGCAAGACAGGGGTTTTATTGGGTGATAAATGGCAGACGTGTAAAGGGCTTTGGAACAGTCCAGAAGAAGCTCAATAATAAAAACAAAAAACCCCTTTTACTGAATGCATCCGGCGGCTCGTAAAGAAAACTCAAAGGGTTTCCCTTTGCAGCGCGCGATACCGAGTGCAGTATCGTGTTTCCCGAATTTCTAATCAGGGTCTGCGCTCCTGACGAAAAAAATATTACGGTACTGACCAGGAGCCGACACGCTGCTCAGGAAACGCAAAAGGCAGACGGGGCATACCAGTGATCCGCTACGAAAAACAATCCGGATTATTCAAAGAGCACCGGAAATCCACTGAACTAAGGTTTCAATCAGAAATGCCCACTTCAAGATCACCCCGTGATCTCGTAGATTTCCCGGTGTTACCAAACAACGGCAGAACCCGCTGAATGGAGAACAGCTGCCGGTTGCGCATTTTATGGAAGATGCCATTGCCGAATGTTGCTTCTCTATGAAGACCAAGTTCACTGAAGTTTTGGTGACGGTGATCAGAGATCTTTACCGGTGTTTGTAACATCAGTGCCTAGTAGACAACTCCTTATGAATACGCCATGAAGCGGACACGTGCGCCACATGCTTTCGCCATCATCTCCCCCAACCCAGTCAAACGGGCAGCGGTCGGATACAGAGAAAATACTCGTGCGAATCTCCGGTTTCTTCGTCTTGTCTCGATTCCACATCTGGCAATCTGTTTAGGAGGCCCGCGCATGTTCGCTCCTGCGTCACTGTATCCCTGGTGGTGGATACGTGATCATCCGTGGGTTTAAACCGATGATATAAACAGGGGGTGGCCGTCTCTCTCCATTTCCTCGCATGTCTAAGGACACCTTCCCGAGTCTGACCAAAGAAAAAGTGAAATCTGCTAATACGTTTGTCCAGGAATCAAGTTTCCCGTCGCGGAGGCCCCACAGACCTGCATGTTCCGACAAAGGCGCTTACGCTCGTCACAGCTGTTGGGCTGACAGAACACAGTTTGCAGTGTTTGCACAGGACGGTGGCGTTCAGGAAGCCGAAACGAAAAGGAACCCCCCCCCCCCCCAGGAACGCAACGAAAAGGAAAAGAATCTTCCCCCCCCCTAGAACTAGGGATGCACCGATACCGAGACTTTTATTTTATGTCATGTGACACTTTCCAATAAGAACAGACCTCATAAAATGTCCCCAGCTCACATGTACATTTCCCCCCCGAGATATATACATGCACAGAATACCCCCAGCTCACATGGATTTGCCCCCAGCTCGAACGCTGGGGAAGCTGGCCGCGTGCATGAAAAGCACGTGGCCAGCGTTCCGCCTCCGGCGCGCCGCGATACTCACCCATCCTGAAGGTCCGGTCGCTTGGCAGTGATGCGATCACGTGGCCGCCGGGCGCATCTGTGACGCTGCCTCCAGCCGAGAGGCAGCGCCACAGAAGCGCCCAATGGCCGCATGAATGCATCACCGCCAAGTGACCGGACCTTCAGGATGGGTGAGTATGCGGCGTGCCGGAGGGGAACGCTGGCCGCGTGCTTTTCATGCACGCGGCCAGCTTCCCCAGCCCCGCGGATTCCGGCAAGAAGGCCCAGTACCGGCTTCCGGTATTGGCGGGCTGTATCGGGCCGTTTGCACGAGTAACAAGTACTCGCGCAAACGGGAATATCGGCCCCGATACCTAGTATCGGTGCATCCCTATCTAGAAGCCAACGAAAAGGAACTCTTCTCCCCCCCCCCCCCCAGAACCCAACGAAAAGCAACTTTCCCCCTAAGGAAAGTAACGAGAAGCAACTTTCCCCCTAAGGAAAGTAACGAGAAGCAACTTTCCCCCTAAGGAAAGTAACGAGAAGCAACTTTCCCCCTAAGGAAAGTAACGAGAAGCAACTTTCCCCCTAAGGAAAGTAACGAGAAGCAACTTTCCCCCTAAGGAAAGTAACGAGAAGCAACTTTCCCCCTAAGGAAAGTAACGAGAAGCAACTTTCCCCCTAAGGAAAGTAACGAGAAGCAACTTTCCCCCTAAGGAAAGTAACGAGAAGCAACTTTCCCCCTAAGGAAAGTAACGAGAAGCAACTTTCCCCCTAAGGAAAGTAACGAGAAGCAACTTTCCCCCTAAGGAAAGTAACGAGAAGCAACTTTCCCCCTAAGGAAAGTAACGAGAAGCAACTTTCCCCCTAAGGAAAGTAACGAGAAGCAACTTTCCCCACGTTCTGATTAAACGCGAAGAGCTTCGGCACCTACAAGTTCGGTTCAGCTCTGAATCAGGGTATTTTTTTCCACCACCGCTTACACGGGGCCACAAAAGGAAAGCCGAGTGCTTTTACATGCAATTGCTGGGCTTCTCTCTTTTTACGCTTTGTGTATTTTCTACGTCATTTGACCGACTACGGGACTACGGTGGTTCGTTCGCTATGCAGAGTTGCACTTGCTCGGTGTCGTCTCAGTTGATGGATAAAGAATAAAATGGTAAAAGTTTGAGGACTACCTCCATAGCTGATCGGCGACATCGGCCAACCCATCCTTTGGTGACAGTCTGCCATTTAGTGAATAACCCCTTTAGGTCTCAGTCTATGTACACTCACCGTGCTGAATGTCTTTCCAGAGGACCCAATACTTGGAATTATCTTCAAAAGTGACCAGGCAACTCTGCTTTGAGCTACTGACCTGAAATACATAAGAACAAAATATAATCCTTTGTGGTCCGGTAACACACACGCACAATCTTCTGAAAACCTATTCCCTTAAAGGGACACTCTAGGGTTAAAAAAGGGAGGGGGGGCAGAAGGGGGTTGAACATTAACCTGTTCTGACCCCCCCTCCTGTTTTGACACTTTAGATTATGATAAAACGTACCTTCTTTCCAGCGCAGCGACAGCTCTCCAGTACTCTGGACGTGACATGCTGCGGGCTTCCTGCAAGCCAGAGCATGTCACATGACCACAGGAGGGTTTAGGATACATGGATCATCCAGCCA
This sequence comes from Leptobrachium leishanense, assembly GCA_009667805.1. Taxonomy (NCBI): domain Eukaryota; kingdom Metazoa; phylum Chordata; class Amphibia; order Anura; family Megophryidae; genus Leptobrachium; species Leptobrachium leishanense. The sequence continues at coordinate 140,360,785 of CM019071.1, forward strand.
ATCCAATGGCTCTGAGTGCAACAGCATTGAGAACCATCGCAGAGACTTTGAAGCTCAGGTACGCTTATCCATGTTAAATAAAAAGGGGGTCCTGTGTATAAACGCTGCCGGGGCCGCTCAGTAATCAGCCGGGATATGGTCCTAAAAGTGAATATGGTAACTCATGGGGGTAAATACTGTCACGGCAATGCAGATGAGGTTTCACTTTCGTGACAAAGGCTGAGAGGCGAGTTGCAGGAATAACATGTTACTAACCTGCTCATAGAAATGGGTTTTTCTCCAGGTAGTTTGATGTAACATACATGGTTTTCAGCACTTTAGGCGTGACCGCCACCAGATAATTACACCGTTACAATTAACAGCGCACACAGCATTTTTATAAGAGTGGATCATTCAGTATATTCATCTCTCCATCCCTCTACACATCTAAATAACCATCTCCACATTCATTTACCCATCTACCAATCCATCAGCTATCCACCCATACATCTTTCTATCCACCCATCCTGCCATCTTTTCATCTCTCTCGAACCATCCACCGATTTCAACCATCTACCCACCCATCACTTGAACCATCCATTCACCTATCAATTTATCCATCAGCTCTGTAACCATACATCCATCTACTCACCCAACCATCTATTTATTCAGCTCTCAAACCATTCATCCATCCACCCACCCACCCATCAATCCATAGTCACCCATCCATGTATCTACGCATCCATCATCTACCAATCCAACCACTCTATCTACCCATCCATCCGCCCAACTACCTTTCCATCATCTATCCATCCACCCATTCATCTTGCCATGGTTTTAGAAAGGTTCTGGATATTTACCCTCTTAATCTTCCCCAGGTAATAAAGTCCATCTGTCCATCGACAAAGAACGTATTGTCCTTCGGCCTGACTGACCATCAGCTCCGAGCAACCCTGTCCAAGCTTTGCTGAAGATTCTGGGACCACTTGTTGCCGGTGGCTGCAGGTTACACAAACGTCTCTGAGCGCAGGGTCCAGATTAGTTTCCTCCATCGTGTCCACTGCGAAACAAAGCATCCCTTGGTTAGCTCCTCTATACGTGCGACATGTTCCGATAACAACATTCTCACAATTAGCTTCACCTCCTGCCCTGAAATCTCCTATAAAAACACAGGAAAAGCTACTTCGATCACACTGTCCGATTTCAGACGCAAACCCCCTTATCCCTTTTACGTAATGTTCCTCTTTCTAGCGGCTCCTCCATATATTCAGGGTGTGCGGGGGACTTTTTAGAGGCTCCTCCATATATTATGTGTCACTGGGTGCATCCATTGTGTGATATTTTCATATATTACGTGTCACTGGGCGCATCCATTGTGTGATATTCTCCTCTATATGTGTCACTGGATGCATCCATTGTGTGATATTTTCCTCTATATGTGTCACTGGTGCATCCATTGTGTGATATTTCCCTCTGTGTCACTGGGCGCATCCATTGTGTGATATTTTCCTCTATATGTGTCACTGGGCGCATCCATTGTGTGATATTCTCCTCTATATGTGTCACTGGGCGCATCCACTTGTGTGATATTTTGTGTTGTATCTTTCCATCACTTGCTCCTCACTGTGTGGCTTTGGTCATAGAATGATGTGAGTCGGTGACTGACCCATTGTACTGTGTGGGATGTATTCAAAGGACATCACCAGGAGGGAGAAGGCTTTTAAGCTCCCTGTCTCATCTCATTCAGCTGCCAGCTCCTATCTCAGGTAACCTGGAGAACACAATAAACCCCTGCAGCCTTATCTAAACATCCCCCCTCTATCAAGTTAACTGGTAAATACTGTGGATTAGATAAGCCACACAAGTAACCTTCTTTGGTAAATGTTGCCTCATGGAGAGAAAAAAAAACATTCCTTTTACATGCAATTTACAGCAGCGTGTGTTTAATAATGTGTTTTTATTTCTAGTGCACGAGTACTCTAGTTAGGTTAGTGGTACTGTCCCTTTAAATAAAAAAAATGAATAAAATAATAAAAGTAGATATAAAGGATGCGTCCCTGAGCCCATGATTACACGTTTATGCACTAATTCTTTATAAAACAGGAGCAGCTCCGTGATGTGAATCCAAGTAAACGCTTTATCGTGAAAGGGATTAAACAAGCATTTTAGCAAAGAGAAAAAGGAATAAAAAAAAAAAATATATATTATTTTGGCCCCGGAAATCCTCTGCTTATAACGGTGTCATCTAGATTTCCTCTTTACGGCAACGAGAGAAACCTCAAGCTGCGTTACCTCCCTCTGCAGGATCTGATCTTCATATCGCAGGCAGCAAGATCAACCGCAGCGATTTAACCCACAAAACGGCGCGCGTTGTGAGGCGGAAACGCTCGATGGAGGCGTGAGAAGCCATTGCTTAGTCACAATGTGCAAAAAATAAAATAAGAATAATAAGCATTACGAATGAATTCTTATGCAGCGAAAGCTACGTTGAAAGCAACCCTGGCTGAAAAGCTCCCTCAAGTGCAGCAGCGCATAGCAATCCCGCCAGCATATGTCACATGGCCATAGAGAACGGCGCTGGAGGCGGGGCCAGAGACCAGGATATTCTCAGACTTTTTAGATGATGTCACAACCCGTCGAGTCCATTTATGCCAATAAAATGTCATTTAGAACAAGAGCAAAGTGTCTTTTACACAGCGAGCGATTTCTAAACAGCATTCATTAGGAGTAGGGGTCAGGGGTCAACGGCCCTGGGCTCCAGAATCCAACAGGTAGCCACCAAGAGGGGGGGGGGGTGATCAGCACGAGTCGATGCGCCCCCCCCCCCAGATGTTTCTCAACATGTCCCACGGTGCCAGAATATTAAAGTGTGATTAAGCATCATGGGAAACATAGTTCTGACATATCTGGGGCGCCAATGTCAGACATCACTGCCTTAGCGGCTCCACAAATCTGTCCTGGCCGAGCTGCTGTATTGGCGCCTCAATTCGGAATATGTGGGAGATACCGGAGCCATAGGACTCCATGGAGTCGCGCACAGCCTGCCGCGAGCTGGTGCATGCAGGGTCACGCTACGGTCGAGGAAGGACGCTGGGAGCTGTTTGTTCTCCGTGACCCGCCGTCGGCGGTCAGAGGAATGCGCGGATCGAGCCACCCTGGGCACTGCAGGAGTAGCCGGTATTCTTTCATGAACACCGGCTCAATGAGAACAACGAGCTACCTCGGGAATACAAAGTATACGAGCCGGTAACGTGCAGCGAGCAGCCGCTGATTCCGAGCAGCAAAGATAAGCGCGCGGCAAGGTCGGATTTACAGCCGTTACGTCCGCGTGAGGGTCCGGATAGGGAAGAATACACCCTTGCAGGTTGATCTTACAGGACAGGGGGCCAGCAACCAGGAACTACAACTCCCAAGAGGCTCAGCCCAAGTCACAAAACAAACTTATGGACCAAGGTTGCCGACCCCCTAATAAAAGTGGGTAGGTTACTTTTTTTTGGGGGGGGGGGGATACTTAGCAATGCAGCCTTCAATACATGGGGTTGAAAAGTGTCAGGAATGGGAATGAACACATCCCGTGAGGTTAGGAAATCCATCAACCTGCTGCGTTCCCCCCCCCGAGGCCATGCGGTGATTGCGGTTAGTTATCTTCTCTTCGTCATGTCTGACTCAGCGGCCGCAGAGACACGATTTAAATGCTGTACAAACCATTATCAGTGGAGTGTGAGCTCTGTCGGGCAGCGATTCCCCGGCGCCTCGGCAGTGTCATCCGTCATCTGCCCTGCCCGCTGGCTATGGAGCTACCCCCCCCCCCGCATTCACTCCGTGACTGCTGCTCGACCCGTGAACAGGCAGGAAGATGCAGCGTCTTCCCTGCATGCTTGCGGGTCATGCAGCAGGCAGGGAGTGAATGCAGAGGCACTCGGACTCCAGCGCGGATGCTCGCAGCATCTTCCCTGCCTGCACACGGGTCATACAGCAGGCAGGGAGTGAATGCAGAGGCAACTGGACTCCAGCAGGGAGGCTCGCAGCCTCTGCATTCACTCCCTGCCTGCTGTATGACCCACGTGCAGGCAGGGAAGACGCTGCTAGCATCCCCATTGGAGTCCGAGTGCCTCTGCATTCACTCCCTGCCTGCTGCATGACCCACAAGCAGGCAGGGAAAACGTTGCAAGTTGCACCCGCTGGAGTCCAGGTGCCCCAGCAGTCACTCCCTGCCTGCCCGATGACACCCGAGCAGGCAGGGAAGACGCCACAAGTGAATGCTGAGGACTGGGGACCCCGCGAGCATGCAGGGTAGACTATGTGAGTCACCCCCATTGGAGTCCCGGTGCCGCCGTATTCACTCTGACTGCTGCATGACCCGCGAACATGCAGGGAAGACATTGCAAGCATCCCCGCTGGAGTCCAGGAGCCTCTGCATTCCCTCCCCGCCTGCTGCATGACCCGCGAGCAGGCAGGGAAGACGCTGCAAGTTGCACCCGCTGGAGTCCAGGTGCCCCTGCATTCACTCACTGCCTGCTGGATGACCCCCAAGCAGGCAGGGAAGACGCCACAAGTGAAAGCGGAGGACTGGGGATTCCCTTTTGTGACAGAGCCGCAAGTCTGACCGTGGGGTGTACAATATCGAATCAGGACCAAGTATTGGCCGATCCAAAATACTGCAGGACTCGGAACGTGTCGGGGCCCAAAAGTAGCACCGGGACATCCCTAATGTATACACAGCCTCTGGCAGGATGGCTAACGACCAGTGCCGTTACTAGCGGGGTTTGTGCATTACGCGTCATCTCCCTTAGCCATATCTTTTCCGGTATTTCCTTGCGCACTGCCTCTTCCGCCTCCGTTGGGTCCTGAACGTGCGCTATATCTACCAGCTAAGTGCCACAGACAGATCTTGGGGCCCTTTATCCTCCTGTTCATCAGTGTAGGATCATAAAATGACATTGCCCCCCCCCCCCCCCCCAAGGATTCCACACGCAGACCGGCCCCTCCCCCCCCCCCCTCATCCGTTACAGTAAGCTCCGGCCGGTCCAGCCTCAACCCAAAATGATATTTATTTATTTTTACAGATTTGCATCCTCCTCGTCACCGATTGGCTGTTTCAAAGATACACGAGACAGGAGCATCCTTTTTACAGGGGGGAGGGGGGGGTAAATCACAGCAATAAAAACCACACACACGTATTATTTGCATTATCCCTGAACCAGGGGCCGTGTCTGCCATGAACGTGTCCTGGGCGTCCCCTGTATAGGATGGACCTGAAAGTATAAGGGTATACTGACAGCCGGCACATGCACATCAGTGTATACTGACAGGCGGCACATGCACATCACAGTGTATACTGACACACAGCACATCACAGTGTATACTGACAGGCGGCACATGCACATCACAGTGTATACTGACAGGCGGCACATGCACATCACAGTGTATACTGACAGGCGGCACATGCACATCACAGTGTATACTGACAGGCGGCACATGCACATCACAGTGTATACTGACAGGCGGCACATGCACATCACAGTGTATACTGACAGGCGGCACATGCACATCACAGTGTATACTGACAGCCGGCACAAGCACATCACAGTGTATACTGACAGCCGGCACATGCACGCCACAGTGTATGCTGACAGCCGGCACATGCACGCCACAGTGTATGCTGACAGCCGGCACATGCACGCCACAGTGTATGCTGACAGCCGGCACATGCACGCCACAGTGTATGCTGACAGCCGGCACATGCACGCCACAGTGTATGCTGACAGCCGGCACATGCACGCCACAGTGTATGCTGACAGCCGGCACATGCACGCCACAGTGTATGCTGACAGCCGGCACATGCACGCCACAGTGTATGCTGACAGCCGGCACATGCACGCCACAGTGTATGCTGACAGCCGGCACATGCACGCCACAGTGTATGCTGACAGCCGGCACATGCACGCCACAGTGTATACTGACACAACACATCAGTGTATACCGAGAGAAAATGCATGAAGCACATCAGTGTATACTGACGCGCAGCACAATGTATACTGACGCGCAGCACAATGTATACTGACACGCAGCACAATGTATACTGACGCGCAGCACAATGTATACTGACGCGCAGCACAATGTATACTTACGCGCAGCACTGAATCCGTTTTTACTAATCATATTATAGTAAAACGTTTACATTATGCAAATTAGATGTAATAATCATAATATATTCTGTGCATGATCTATATTACTTCATATTATACAGTGACACAACACTTCTCCATATGCACACCCTGTGCGACACACACTCACGCGCAGCCCCGTGACTCTGAGCCCCCAGATAATGACAGCCCTAACTGTATACTCCTGTCAGAGCGCACTCGCTCTGCCCCCCTCTCCAGTCAGAGCGCACTCGCTCTGCCCCCCTCTCCAGTCAGAGCGCACTCGCTCTGCCCCCCTCTCCTGTCACAGAGCGCACTCGCTCTGCCCCCCTCTCCAGTCACAGAGCGCACTCGCTCTGCCCCCCTCTCCAGTCACAGAGCGCACTCGCTCTGCCCCCCTCTCCTGTCACAGAGCGCACTCGCTCTGCCCCCCTCTCCTGTCACAGAGCGCACTCGCTCTGCCCCCCTCTCCTGTCACAGAGCGCACTCGCTCTGCCCCCCTCTCCAGTCACAGAGCGCACTCGCTCTGCCCCTCCTCTCAGTCACAGAGCGCACTCGCTCTGCCCCCCTCTCCAGTCACAGAGCGCACTCGCTCTGCCCCCCTCTCCAGTCACAGAGCGCACTCGCTCTGCCCCCCTCTCCAGTCACAGAGCGCACTCGCTCTGCCCCCCTCTCCAGTCACAGAGCGCACTCGCTCTGCCCCCTCTCCAGTCACAGAGCGCACTCGCTCTGCCCCCTCTCCAGTCACAGAGCGCACTCGCTCTGCCCCCTCTCCAGTCACAGAGCGCACTCGCTCTGCCCCCCTCTCCAGTCACAGAGCGCACTCGCTCTGCCCCCCCTCTCCAGTCACAGAGCGCACTCGCTCTGCCCCCCTCTCCAGTCACAGAGCGCACTCGCTCTGCCCCCCTCTCCAGTCACAGAGCGCACTCGCTCTGCCCCCCTCTCCAGTCACAGAGCGCACTCGCTCTGCCCCCCTCTCCAGTCACAGAGCGCACTCACTCTGCCCCCCTCTCAGTCACAGAGCGCACTCGCTCTGCCCCCCCTCTCCAGTCACAGAGCGCACTCGCTCTGCCCCCCTCTCCAGTCACAGAGCGCACTCGCTCTGCCCCCCTCTCCTGTCACAGAGCGCACTCACTCTGCCCCCCCCTCTCCTGTCACAGAGCGCACTCACTCTGCCCCCCCCTCTCCTGTCACAGAGCGCACTCACTCTGCCCCCCCTCTCCTGTCACAGAGCGCACTCACTCTGCCCCCCCTCTCCTGTCACAGAGCGCACTCACTCTGCCCCCCTCTCCTGTCACAGAGCGCACTCACTCTGCCCCCCCCTCTCCTGTCACAGAGCGCACTCACTCTGCCCCCCCTCTCCTGTCACAGAGCGCACTCACTCTGCCCCCCTCTCCTGTCACAGAGCGCACTCACTCTGCCCCCCCTCTCCTGTCACAGAGCGCACTCACTCTGCCCCCCTCTCCTGTCACAGAGCGCACTCACTCCCCCCCCTCTCCTGTCACAGAGCGCACTCACTCTGCCCCCCCTCTCCTGTCACAGAGCGCACTCACTCTGCCCCCCCTCTCCTGTCACAGAGCGCACTCACTCTGCCCCCCTCTCCTGTCACAGAGCGCACTCACTCTGCCCCCCCTCTCCTGTCACAGAGCGCACTCACTCTGCCCCCCCCTCTCCTGTCACAGAGCGCACTCACTCTGCCCCCCTCTCCTGTCACAGAGCGCACTCACTCTGCCCCCCCCTCTCCTGTCACAGAGCGCACTCACTCTGCCCCCCCCTCTCCTGTCACAGAGCGCACTCACTCTGCCCCCCTCTCCTGTCACAGAGCGCACTCACTCTGCCCCCCCCTCTCCTGTCACAGAGCGCACTCACTCTGCCCCCCTCTCCTGTCACAGAGCGCACTCACTCTGCCCCCCTCTCCTGTCACAGAGCGCACTCACTCTGCCCCCCTCTCCTGTCACAGAGCGCACTCACTCTGCCCCCCCCTCTCTGTCACAGAGCGCACTCACTCTGCCCCCCCTCTCCTGTCACAGAGCGCACTCACTCTGCCCCCCCTCTCCTGTCACAGAGCGCACTCACTCTGCCCCCCCTCTCCTGTCACAGAGCGCACTCACTCTGCCCCCCTCTCCTGTCACAGAGCGCACTCGCTCTGCCCCCCCTCTCTGTCACAGAGCGCACTCGCTCTGCCCCCCTCTCCAGTCACAGAGCGCACTCACTCTGCCCCCCTCTCCAGTCACAGAGCGCACTCACTCTGCCCCCTCTCCTGTCACAGAGCGCACTCACTCTGCCCCCCCCCTCTCCTGTCACAGAGCGCACTCACTCTGCCCCCCCCTCTCCTGTCACAGAGCGCACTCACTCTGCCCCCCCTCTCCTGTCATGCTGTATGAATTAACCCCTTGTTGCCCGGCACTTACCTCCAGGGCGCGCGGCTCCTGAGAGACGAATCAGCAGCAAAATGAATGGATGTGGGAGGAGCAAAGCGAGGAGTACACTGAGGGGCACAGCGAGGAGTACACTGAGGGGTACAGGAAGGAGTACACTGAGGGGCACAGCGAGGAGTACACTGAGGGGCACAGCGAGGAGTACACTGAGGGGCACAGGAAGGAGTACACTGAGGGGCACAGCGAGGAGTACACTGAGGGGCACAGGAGGAGTACACTGAGGGGCACGGGCAGAATACTGAGAGTTATGGCGGAGTATAGTGCGGGCTTCAGGCAGAAGTATATTGAGGGCACAGGGAGGAGTACACTGGCTGCTACAGTGCAGTATATTGGGGGCAGTAGAGGAGGGTTGTGTGAGGAGTATACTGACGGGTGAGGCGTATAACCCGGGCAGGCTGTGTGTCGGTGTGCTCCCTCAGCCCGCACAGCCGCCGCCTCTCTCTCTCGCCATCTTCTCTCCGATTTTTCCCGCGAATTATTGACGTTTCGCTTCTGTAATTAACAGTCACCGTCCCCCCCCCTCCTCCCCCTCCCAGACCTCCCCCTGCCCCGGCATTGGACAAGCAGACCTCTCCCCCCTCCCTCACACTCACCTCACTCCCTCACTGACTGAGCTCACACTCACCTCACTAACTGAGCTCACACTCACCTCACTAACTGAGCTCACACTCACCTCACTGACTGACTGGCTGAGCTCACACTCACCTCACTAACTGAGCTCGCACTCACCGACTGGCTGAGCTCACACTCACCTCTCTGACTGACTGGCTGAGCTCACACTCACCTCACTGACTGACTGACTGAGCTCACACTCACCTCTCTGACTGAGCTCACACTCACCTCTCTGACTGAGCTCACACTCACCTCTCTGACTGAGCTCACACTCACCTCTCTGACTGAGCTCACACTCACCTCACTGACTGACTGAGCTCACCTCACTGACTGAAAGCGCTCACCTCACTGACTGACTGAGCTCACACTCACCTCACTGACTGACTGAGCTCACACTCACCTCTGAATGATTGAGCTCACCTCACTGACTGAGCTCACACTCACCTCACTAACTGACTGAACTCACCTCACTGACTGAGCTCACACTCACTTCACTGACTGAACTCACCTCTCTGGCTGAGCTCACACTCACCTCACTGACTGAGCTCACCACACTGACTGACTGAGCTCACACTCACCTCACTGACTGAGCTCACACTCACCTCACTGACTGACTGACTGAGCTCACCTCACTGACTGACTGAGCTCACACTCACCTCACTGACTGACTGAGCTCACACTCACCTCTCTGACTGGCTGGCTGAGCTCACACTCACCTCACTGACTGAGCTCACACTCACCTCTCTGACTGACTGGCTGAGCTCACACTCATCTCACTGACTGACTGAGCTCACCTCACTTACTGACTGCTCACACTCATCTCACTGACTGACTGAACTCACCTCACTGACTGAGCTCACCTCACTGACTGACTGAGCTCACACTCACCTCACTGACTGACTGACTGAGCTCACACTCACCTCTCTGACTGGCTGGCTGAGCTCACACTCACCTCACTGACTGAGCTCACACTCACCTCTCTGACTGACTGGCTGAGCTCACACTCATCTCACTGACTGACTGAGCTCACCTCACTTACTGACTGCTCACACTCATCTCACTGACTGACTGAACTCACCTCACTGACTGAGCTCACCTCACTGACTGACTGAGCTCACACTCACCTCACTGACTGACTGAGCTCACACTCACCTCTCTGACTGGCTGGCTGAGCTCACACTCACCTCACTGACTGAGCTCACACTCACCTCTCTGACTGACTGGCTGAGCTCACACTCACCTCACTGACTGACTGAGCTCACCTCACTGACTGAGCTCACACTCACCTCACTGACTGAAAGCGCTCACCTCACTGACTGACTGAGCGCACACTCACCTCTCTGACTGACTGAGCTCACACTCACCTCACTGACTGGCTGAGCTCACACTCACCTCACTGACTGAGCTCACACTCACCTCACTAACTGACTGAACTCACCTCACTGACTGACTGAGCTCACACTCACCTCACTGACTGACTGAACTCACACTCACCACTCTGAGCTCACACTCACCTCTCTGACTGACTGACTGAGCTCACACTCACCTTTCTGACTGGCTGGCTGAGCTCACACTCACCTCACTGACTGAGCTCACACTCACCTCTCTGACTGGCTGAGCTCACACTCACCTCACTGACTGACTGACTGAGCTCACACTCACTTCACTGACTGAGCTCACCTCACTGACTGAGCTCACACTCACCTCTCTGACTGAGCTCACACTCACCTCACTGACTGAGCTCACACTCACCTCACTGACTGAAAGCGCTCACCTCACTGACTGAGCTCACACTCACCTCACTGACTGAGCTCACACTCACCTCTCTGACTGAGCTCACACTCACCTCACTGACTGAGCTCACACTCACCTCTCTGACTGACTGAGCTCACACTCACCTCTCTGACTGACTGAGCTCACACTCGCTTCACTGACTGACTGAGCTCACCTGAATGACTGAGCTCACACTCGCTTCACTGACTGACTGAGCTCACACTCACTGACTGAGCTCACACTCACTTCACTGACTGGCTGAGCTCACCTGACTGACTGAGCTCACACTCCCTGACTGAGCTCACACTCACCTCACTGACTGAAAGCGCTCACCTCACTGACTGACTGAGCTCACACTCACCTCTCTCACTGACTGAGCTCACACTCGCTTCACTGACTGACTGAGCTCACCTGAATGACTGAGCTCACACTCACTGACTGAGCTCACACTCACTTCACTGACTGGCTGAGCTCACCTGACTGACTGAGCTCACACTCCCTGACTGAGCTCACACTCACTTCACTGATTGACTCAGCTCACCTGACTGACTGAGCTCACACTCACTGACTGACTGAGCTCACCTCACTGACTCAGCTCACACTCACTGACTGACTCGGCTCACACTCACTGACTGACTCAGCTCACACTCACCTCACTGACTCAGCTCACACTCACCTCACTGACTCAGCTCACACTCCCTTCACTGACTCAGCTCACACTCCCTTCACTGACTCAGCTCACACTCACCTCACTGATTGACTGAGCTCACACTCACCTCACTGACTCAGCTCACACTCACCTCACTGACTCAGCTCACACTCCCTTCACTGACTCAGCTCACATTCACCTCACTCAGCTCACACTCACCTCACTCAGCTCACACTCCCTTCACTGACTCAGCTCACACTCACCTCACTGATTGAGCTCACCTCACTCAGCTCACACTCACCTCACTGACTCAGCTCACACTCACCTCACTCAGCTCACACTCACCTCACTGACTGACTGAGCTCACTGCTCAGCCATGAATATTCACTGTGTATCCCTGGATCACTTGCAGTCGTGCTCACTCCACACTTACTGCATACTCACTTTATACAGTATGTCCTCTGCAATTTGCCACCCATGCATTACAACGCTTGTTTTGCCGCTTACTGTGCACTCACTTGGCACTCTCTGCATGCACGTGTCACTTTTCGGGTCTGCAGAGATTCCTCAGAATCTGCAAAACATGGGGTTTTACAGAAAATATATATATGTGTGTGTGTATATAATATATACATAATGCCTGGCCAAAATAAAAAAGTCACCACCCGGATATATCTGAGCCAACAGGTGTGAGACCCGTTAATTGGATAATTACTGCAGTGATTAATATGTTTCAACGTGAGGTCATGTGACTCCCTTAATATACTGAACGAAGTAGGTTTTTCCATCAATAGATTTTTCTCTCCCCTGATGGCACAGCGGGCATATTCCAAGATGGCCCTGTGAGACCTGAGCCTTGTGGATTTTTTTTCCGTGAATCAACATTTACCAAAATCTTTGCAAAACCTTTACTTTACTGCTGTGGTTTAGCTTCTACAGTAATTACCACTACCAGTCCATTAGGTGGAGTAGGGAATGTTTAGATAAGGCTGCAGGGGTGTATAGTGTTCTCCAGACTACATGAGATAAAACAGGGAGCTTAAAAGTCTTCTAATCTACCCCTTGGTGATCTCCTTTGAATACATCCCACACAATACAATGATGTGAGTCGGTGACTGACACATTCTCTCCATTCTATGGTCAAAGCCACACAGTGAGGAGCAAGTGATGGAAAGATACAACACAAAATATCACCCAATGGATGTGCCCAGCGACACATATAGAGGAAAATATCACACAATGGATGCACCCAGCGACACATATAGAGAAAAATATCACACAATGGATGTGCCCAGCGACACATATAGAGAAAAATATCACACAATGGATGCGCCCAGCGACACATATATAGAGGAAAATATCACACAATGGATGCACCCAGTGACACATATAGAGAAAAATATCACACAATGGATGCACCCAGTGACATATAGAGGAAAATATCACACAATGGATGCACCCAGTGACACATATAGAGGAAAATATCACACAATGGATGCACCCAGTGACACATATAGAGGAAAATATCACACAATGGATACATCCAATGACACATTTAGAGGAAAATATCACACAATGGAAGCGCCCAGTGACACATATAGAGGAAAATATCACACAATGGATGCACCCAGTGACACATATAGAGGAAAATATCACACAACAAATAGACCCAGTGACACATATAGAGGAAAATAACACACAATGGATGCACCCAGTGACACATATAGAGGAAAATATCACACAATAGATGCACCTAGTGACACATATAGAGGAAAATATCACACAATGGATGCACCCAGTGACACATATAGAGGAGAATATCACACAATGGATGCACCCAGTGACACATATAGAGGAAAATATCACACAATGGATGCACCCAGTGACACATATAGAGGAAAATATCACACAATGGATGCAGCCAGTGACACATATAGAGGAAAATATCACACAATGGATGCACCCAGTGACACATATAGAGGAGAATATCACACAATGGATGCACCCAGTGACACATATATAGGAGAATATCACACAATGGATGCACCCAGTGACATATAGAGGAAAATATCACACAATGGATGCACCCAGTGACACATATAGAGGAAAATATCACACAATGGATGCACCCAGTGACACATATAGAGGAAAATATCACACAATGGATGCACCCAGTGACACATATAGAGGAAAATATCACACAATGGATGCGCCCAGTGACACATATAGAGAAAAACATCACACAATGGATGCACCCAGTGACACATATAGAAGAAATATCACGCAATGGATGCACCCAGTGATACATATAGAGGAAAATATCACACAATGGATGCATCCAGTGACACATATAGAGGAAAATATTTTCTAAACTAAACATACAAGAGAAAAACAAACACATGTAAAATATCAGCAACATCAAATAAACAATAAGGACAATTCATTTTTTGGTGTTACTGGCCCTTTAAATACACTTCCAGTAAAGCATACACTGGTTTCTCAAGCCTCAGGTAAAGCCTCTGTTGGGCCGAAACATTGCCGTTTAATAAATCAGAGTGCTGTAAAAACTGAAAATCAAGATGTGCTGCAGCTGCATACATGCATACATCAGAAGCTGCCATTGGTTGCTCTTTTATACTGGGACAAATGCACATGACACGCTGGCACTGCTCGGGCGCTCATAATGGGATGAATGCACATCACACGCTGGCACTGCTCGGGCGCTCATAATGGGATGAATGCACATCACACGCTGGCACTGCTCGGGCGCTCATAATGGGATGAATGCACATGACACGTTGGCTTGGCACTGCTCGGGCGCTCATAATGGGATGAATGCACATCCCACGCTGGCACTGCTCGGGCGCTCATAATGGGATGAATGCACATCACGCGTTGGCACTGCTCGGGCGCTCATAATGGGATGAATGCACATGACACGCTGGCACTGCTCGGGCGCTCATAATGGGATGAATGCACATCACACGCTGGCACTAGCCAGGCTCCTGTTCTAGAGTAAATACACATCACATGCTGGCACTAGATGGGCTCTTACAATGGGCAGCAAGCATATGGTGCTATGGCACAGACCAGTCCTAATACTGGGAAGCATACATTTTACATGCTGGCACTGCCAGGGCTCTTGCTGGGTTATAAGTACACAGTACAATGGTATGTTTTGCATACGGGATGCACATAATGGAGCCTTGTAGGGCACGCATTCCGGGCAACAAACGCATTGTAATCTGGCACAGCCTGTGCACCGGGTCATACACTGAACTGTGCTCATACTTGGTAACATGCCCTTCGTAAGCTGGCACTGCTCTTACAACCGGTATCGCGTGTAGCTTGTAGCTGGCACCGCAGTAGTCTAGCACCAGGGTAAACACTGAGAGCGGTTACACAGAATAATGGGCACGCTGTGAGTTGGCAGAGCTGTGAACACGTCAAGTTGGCACTGGAAGTGCTGCAGCTATAGAGTTGTAGAAAGAGAGATTTTGATTGACGGTGAGAGAGGAGGAAAATTACGTCAAAAACAGTATTTTTTCATCGTGGGAAATGAGAAGGTGAGTTAGTGCAGCGTCATTGTTCACATTATAATTGAAAAGTGAAAAATAATGCTGCGTTATTAAAAAAAAAAGAGTTTTATTTTTAATTATTTAATTTTTTTATTTTTATACATAGCCTGGTCATGTTTGATATCATTAGAAAGGTCATGCTCTGTTCTTTCCAATGAAACCCAATGTGACCCTTTGCTGTGCACCAATCACGAGATATCTCTAACAAAAGGAATCCCCTGCCTGGCTAGGGCGGGCGCATTCCCATACTGGGCGATGGCGTCAGTGAACAAGGGGAGGCCCTCCAAGATGTTAGCCCAGACCGTATGAACGGTTTAAGAGGGGCATCGGTGTAAAGGGCAAACTGTGACCTTTCCAGTAATGCCTCTCTTGACCCTATACCCCTTACCCATGGGAAGATAGAGAGATCCAACGGACCCCCCTCCCCCTCAGGCACTCTCCCAGCTCTCCCGGGATGGAACACCTGAAACTGACGTCATCGTACCGGGAGGGATTTAAAAGCAGGGTCTGACTTCAAGGAAACCACCGCGGGACCCCGGACAGAGACGTACGTATAGGGAGGGAGGCCCCGAAGAAACGACGACGTGTGCGAGACATCCCCCGCATACATCGGTGACACACGAGGACGTCCCCCACACGCCGTCTGCAGTCAAAGGGTTAATGATCCAAAAGTAACAAATGACCTGTACAGTGCAGTCGTTATAACGGAATTGTCAGTGTTACAGTGTATCCGGCTGCACCGGCTGTGAACGTTAGTGTGCGCTGTACAGCGATGATGGGGCTGTGAACGTTAGTGTGCGCTGTACAGCGATGATGGGGCTGTGCAGCGATGATGGGGCTGTGCAGCGATGATGGGGCTGTGCAGCGATGATGGGGCTGTGCAGCTATGATGGGGCTGTGCAGCTATGATGGGGCTGTGCAGCGATGATGGGGCTGTGCAGCGATGATGGGGCTGTGCAGCTATGATGGGGCTGTGCAGCTATGATGGGGCTGTGCAGCTATGATGGGGCTGTGCAGCTATGATGGGGCTGTGCAGCGATGATGGGGCTGTGCAGCTATGATGGGGCTGTGCAGCTATGATGGGGCTGTGCAGCGATGATGGGGCTGTGCAGCGATGATGGGGCTGTGCTGTGTGACTGTTGTAAAATACACTTGGTTTGCTTTTTGGCTCAAGAAGCTGACACTCAAGTTTAAGCCCTGTGGACATAATGGCCGAGGCGCTAAAACTCTTTAAAAGCTGCAAATCAGCTAAAGACCATCCTGATTCCTTACATGTACGGGGTTTTCCCCAGCCAATGCACAGAGCCGCAGTTCTACCTGCAGTAGCTCTATCTGGCCAGCAGGTGACACCTTTTATCTGCCAGTAAGGAATACACTGGGAATATTCCCAAATATTTCTTACTGTGCAATTAATTAAAAATTATTTTCCGTAAAATGGTTCCTGCCTTTTTTTGGAAATAACAAATGATCAGCAAATAGAAAATTATCCAAAATAACATAAAAGAGAATTTCCAAACAGAACATTTGAATATACCAAATGATGAGAAAATAGCAAATGATCTGAAAATAGCAAATTAGGAGAAAATAGAAAATGATGAGAAAATAACAAATGATCTGAAAAAAACAAATTATGAGAAAATAGCAAATTATTATGAAATAACAAATTATTATGAAAATAGCAAATTATGAGAAAATAGCAAATTATGAGAAAATAACAAGTGATCTGAAAATAGCAAATTATTATGAAAATAGCAAATTCTGAGAAAATAACAAGTGATCTGAAAATAGCAAATTATTATGAAAATAGCAAATTATGAGAAAATAGCAAATTATGAGACAATAGCAAATGTTGAGAAAATAACAAATGATCTGAAAATAACAAATTATTATGAAAATAGCAAATTATTATGAAAAATATGCAAATTATGAGAAAATAACAAATGATCTGAAAATAGAAAATTATGAGAAAATAAGAAATAATCTGAAAATAGCAAATTATCATAAAAATAGCAAATTTTGAGAAAATAGCAAATTATTATGAAAACAGCAAATGATGAGAAAATAACAAAGGATCTGAAAATAGAAAATTATTATGAAAATAGCAAATTGTTATGAAAATAGCAAATTATGAGAAAATAACAAAGGATCTGAAAATAGCAAATTATTATGAAAATAGCAAATTATGAGAAAATAACAAATGATCTGAAAATAGAAAATTATGAGAAAATAAGAAATAATCTGAAAATAGCAAATTATTATGAAAATAGCAAATTATGAGAAAATAGCAAATTATGAGAAAATAACAAATGATCTGAAAATAGCAATTTATTATGAAAATAGCAAATTATGAGAAAATAGCAAATTATTATGAAAATAGCAATTTATTATGAAAATAGCAAATTATGAGAAAACAACAAATGATCTGAAAATAGAAAATTATAAAGAAAATAGCAAATGATCTGAAAATAGCAAATTATAACGAAAATAGCAAATTATGAGAAAATAGTGACTGATCTGAAAATAGCAAATTATTATGAAAATAACAAGTGATCAGAAAATAACAAATGATCAGTAAATAGCAAATTATTCTGAAAATAACAATAATAAAGGCTCAGAACGAGCCAAAACGCCGGATCTCATGTAACTTTTGTATAACTTTAATAAAGTTTTTTATTTTATGAAAGTCCCAGAGTGCCTCTCCTGACAGTATTACAGTCATGGCCGAAATTGTTGGCACCCCAGACATTTTTCC
The DNA here is from genome assembly GCA_009667805.1 of Leptobrachium leishanense. Classification (NCBI taxonomy): domain Eukaryota; kingdom Metazoa; phylum Chordata; class Amphibia; order Anura; family Megophryidae; genus Leptobrachium; species Leptobrachium leishanense. The sequence goes on from CM019071.1 coordinate 140,378,712, forward strand.
AGAAAATCAAGTATTTCTCACAGAAAAGTATTGCAGTAAGACATGTTTTGCTATACACATGTTTATTCCCTTTGTGTGTATTGGAACAAAACAAAAAAAGGGAGGAAAAAAAGCAAATTGGACATAATGTCACACAAAACTCCAAAAATGGGCTGGACAAAATTCTTGGCACCCTTAACTTAATATTTGGTTGCACACCCTTTGGGAAAAATAACTGAAATCAGTCGCTTCCTATAACCATCAATAAGTTTCTTACACATCTCACCTGGAATTTTGGACCACTCTTTCTCTGCAAACTGCTCCCAAGATCTCGGACGCAAACCCAGATTTCTGACACTGGGCTCTACAGTGCGACCCAAAATCCTTTGGTAATCCTCAGATTTCATGATGCCTTGCACACATTCAAGACACCCAGTGTCAGAGGCAGCAAAACAACCCCATAACATCATTGAACCTCCACCATATTTCACTGTAGGTACTGTGTTCTTTTCTTTGTAGGCCTCATTCCATTTTCGGTAAACAGTAGAATGATGTGCTTTGCCAAAATGCTCTATCTCGGTCTCATCTGTCCACAAGACGTTTTCCCAGAAGGATTTTGGCTTACTCAAGTACATTTTGGCAAACTGTAGTCTTGCTTTTTTATGTCTCTGTGTCAGCAGTGGGGTCCTCCTGGGTCTCCTGCCATAGCGTTTCATTTCATTTACATGTCGACGGATAGTTCGCGCTGACACTGATGCTCCCTGAGCCTGCAGGACAGCTTGAATTTCTTTGGAACTTGTTTGGGGGCGCTTATCCACCATCCGGACTATCCTGCGTTGCAACCTTTCATCAATTTTTCTCTTCCGTCCACCCACAGAGAGATTAGCTACAGTGCCATGGGTTGCAAACTTCTTGATAATGTTGCGCACTGTGAACAAAGGCAAATCTAGATCTCTGGAGATGGACTTGTAACCTTGAGATTGTTGATATTTTTCCACAATTTTGGTTCTCAAGTCCTCAGACAGTTCTCTTCACCTCTTTCTGTTGTCCATGCTTAGTGTGGCACACACAGACACACAATGCAAAGACTAAGTGAACTTCTCTCCTTTTAATCTGCTTTCAGATGTGATTTTTATATTGCCCACACCTGTTACTTGCCCCAGGTGAGTTTACAGGAGCATCACATGCTTGAAACAATCTTATTTATCCACAATTTTGAAAGGGTGCCAAGAATTTTGTCCAGACCATTTTTGGAGTTTTGTGTGACATTATGTCCAATTTGCTTTTTTTCCTCCCTTTTTTGTTTTGTTCCAATACACACAAAGGGAATAAACATGTGTATAGCAAAACATGTGTTACTGCATTACTTTTCTGTGAGAAATACTTTATTTTCTGGAAAAATGTCTGGGGTGCCAACAATTTCGGCCATGACTGTATATATACATAACTAAATAGGAGAGAGACGGGCACTCTCTTCCACGATGGAGTTCTGTAAGCCAAAGCTTCTTACAGAGAAAATGTCATGCCTCAGCCCTGAGAGCCTGCTGTGGTCAGCCTGGGTCACTAGCTCTCCATACCTACTTCTCACCTAAGGGTTAACTCCTGTGTCTGAACCTGAGGTTCTGCATAAAACCAGACCACACCCTCCTCCCCTTTGCTCTTTCATTTTGTATTTTCCCTTCCTGTGTTCAGAGGTCCTGAGAGCTCCTTCTTGTTATTTCTTGTTCCTTGATGTACCTGCTGTGCGGTGTATACCAGTTATTCCACCCTTGCTGTGTCTGCACTAGCTGTTTCCTGCTTGCTGGACGATACACTGCGTGGCCCACTATCCAGTGTTCCCAGAGACTCTCAAGTGGCTCCCAGCCCTCAAGCTGTCTCCAAGGAGATCAACCTTCTATTAAGGTACATTTGCCTATGGCTCCTGCTTCTCCTCAAGCGGATCTGGAGAGAGACTATGTGGCCCACCATCCACTTGCCTGTATTTACTGTGTTACTATCTGTTCTGTGCTGGACTGTTTGCTGGTAGCCATTCTACAATACAGCCTTATATTGTGCATATACTGCCTCCAGTGTCTGTGTGCCTGCTTACCCCCAGCGCTTGGGATTATATATCACTACACAGAGGCTGTGCCATGGCTCCTTCATGGCGCGAGCCTGACAGAAAATGTGCGCCCCGGTGCAATCTCCCAAAAAAAATGTTTAGACAAAACCGGATAGAGGGAGGCACATGGGGACTTGCTTAAAAACAATAAACTTCATTGTAATTACATTTTAAAAGCCGACGTTTCGGCCCCACAGAGGCCTTTATCAAGGTGATACACTTTGATAAAGGCCCCTGTGGGGCCGAAACGTTGACTTCTTAAAAGTAATTGCAATAAAGTTTATTGTTTTTAAGCAAGTCCCCATGTGCCTCCCTCTATCCGGTTTTGTGTATATATATATATATATATATATATTCTTCATTTGATTCTCTCCAGCCGCCCAGTTATTCGCTTATTGGACCTTCGCAGAGAAATTGCTTCCAAGCTGCTTCCTGTGTTTACAACGTTCACGGCGAGTTAAACAATTGTACAGAACCCAGTGACGCGATTTCAGGGAAAGAGGGAGACGCTTTCCCCGATGTTAATCTGTAACCCTCTTCACATATTTCAAATAGTTATATCATGAATTGCTGAGATCCCGGCTAATTCACCACCGGTGCAGGGTGCGGCATTAATGTCAAATTACTCTTCCCGGAAAGGCTGTCGTTTAGAATTCAGATTAAAAGTCCTTTTTGTGTTAGGAAAACAAAGACACGCGTAATACTTCTTATTGTTATACGTGTCGGTGACAGACGCGGTGGAAATATATAAAAAGCTTTAAAAAAAAAGCTTTATTGAAAAATGTGATGAAAAACGTGACTTTCAAATAGAAATTAAATGAGAGGGGAAATAATATCTGGCGTTAATATAACGTATCGAATGTGACGATAATGAGGAGAAAGAAAGACAATATAGAACATCCCAGACATTCTGTTTCCTCTATGCACTGATACCGTCTCCTCATTGTGTTTTAACCCATTCACTACCAAGGGATTGTCCAAAAACACACTCATACACAAAATAATTTTTAATTAATTATACAGTAAGAGAAGAGATATTTGGGAATATTCCCCATGTATTCTTTCCTATAATAATTTATCTGGCAGGGAGATGTCGCCACCTGCTGGCCAAAAGGAGTTACTGCAGTTCAGGTCTCCGCGCAGGATCAGATGGGGAGACGTCACCACCTGCTGGCCAAAAGGAGTTACTGCAGTTCAGGTCTCCGTGCAGGATCAGATGGGGAGATGTCACCACCTGCTGGCCAAAAGGAGTTACTGCAGTTCAGGTGTCCGCGCAGGATCAGATGGGGAGATGTCATACAGACACATTCCCAGGTGGTTTTAAAAAGTGTCGGCACCGCGGGCATCATGAACAGGGTGCTAGAACATTAAGAACATGTTCTGGAGTCCAAATGCTAATTTATTTTGCTTGCAATGAAGGAAATTCCTTTGCATTGCTCCTGTGGAACACCATCGGTTATTCAAAGACCACCGGAACTTCGTTCACCACACTACGGGGAATTAAATTCCCCAACCCTGCAGTGAATTCAGCATTCACCACAGTTCCCCCGAACTGCAGAGAATAATCATCAAACGCACCCGACGATCTGCTGCAAAACCACCGAATTGAACAGAAAAACTGCTGCAAAACAGCCAAAAAACATTGGATCGATTCGATAAGCTGCCGATAAAAAGCCAAAACACACTGGTCGATCCGCTGCAAAACCGCTGAACGCAACCGACAGAGGCCGACCATCTGCCGAACAGAGCACCGACCAGCCATCGGAAAAAGCCTACAAGTCGACGAACGTGGTTTTAAAAAAAGAAAAAGCACTGCAACTTTTTAAAAAGTACTCAATGAAAATGCCTGGAAATTAAAAAGTCCTAACTGAAAAAATTCCGAAAGATGCCTAAAAAGAATCCTAAAATAAATAAATAAATAAATGTGTCACTGGGTGCATCCAGGTGTGATATTTTGTGTTGTAAACTGCCCCTCCACACACACCTGTATCTTTCCATCACTTGCTCCTCACTGTGTGGCTTTGGCCATAGAATGGAGTGAATGGGTCAGTCACCGACTCACATCATTGTATTGTGTGGGATGTATTCAAAGGACAAAAACAGGGGGTAGATTAGAAGCCTTTTAAGATCCCTGTTTTATCTCATTCAGCTGTCAGCCCTCATCTCAGGTAATAGAGAACAAAATACAACCCCTGCAGCCTTATCTAAACATTCACCCCATCTCCGACTGTAGAATGGATAAACCATAGCCACTTAGTAAACCTTTGCACAGTTTTTGGAAAATGTTGCATCATGGAAAAAAATCCACAAAATGGAAACAGGAGATTAAAAAAACTAATTTTATTTTTCCCGTTTAAATGCAATTACTTTAAAAACCAGCAGCACGTGTTTTATGATGAGTTTTAGAATGTGTTTTATGACGTGTTTTATAAAGTGGTTTTGTTTGTAATGCATGTGTAATCTAGTTACAGCTTTGTACGTGGTCGCGTCCCTTTAACAGGTAGTGGTGGGATCTCAGGTTTAGCTGTGCAGTATGTTGCTTTATACACGCATGTGTTGCAGCCAAGGCAATCTGCAAAAAATCCAGAGCAACCTCGTGTCGACTTCAGCGGATCAAGAAGGTAGTATAATAACCTGCTTTCATTTTCACCTTTCCTAGGAAACATCTGATTGCCGGCACAAAGGTCAATAAATGCAGCGACTTGGAATTTATCTCACCTGTTTATCTCGCGGCTCATGAAACACCAAGAAAAATGGCACGAAGCCACATTGACACCTGCTTAAATTCACCATTCATGCACTGTAAGAACAGAGGCTTCTACTGCGGCAAACTAGGGTGGATGTTGGGTTGCCAGATCGGCCATGTCTACCTGGATATATAGAGGGTTATTTACGAACGTCTGAATTTGTCACCGAATTGCACCGAAAGGTGACTTCCTCCGTGGGTGCAGCTCGTCCATTCACTAAGCTGTCAATACAACAAATACAATCAAACTGACGGCGAAATACGGTGAAATTCGCCGCAATTCGGTACGATACGGCAGCATCGAAATTGTCCTGTTGAGAACTATTGATTCGTCTGTTCACCAAAATTGAGGCGAAATGACCTGGTTTCGGTGTTTCAATATGACGGGTTTAAAGTAGCCATCCTAACATGTTTCAATGTAATAAACACAATGTATAAACTTGTATAAATGTTCCATGTATGGAATAAATACAATGTATTCAATGTACACATTTTAAAAAAATATGAAATACCACTTATTATTTTTATTTTTTACAAAAAACTTTTTTTTTTAAGATCTTTTTGTATTTTTTAAAGACATTTTTGTTTTCTATTTTTAAAAGACTTTTTAATTTTTTTTAACAGACCTTTTTATTATTTTTAAATGACCTGTTTATTATTTGTACACATTTTTACTACATTTTTATTGATTTTTTTTTGTGCTTTAGTTTTAAAAGACTTTTTATTTTTTAAAATACCTTTTTTTATTATTTTTAAATGACCTGTTTATTATTTGTACACATTTTTACTACATTTTTATAGATTTTTTTGTGCTTTAGTTTTAAAAGACTTTTTATTTTTTAAAATACCTTTTTTTATTATTTTTAAATGACCTGTTTATTATTTGTACACATTTTTACTACATTTTTATCGATTTTTTTGTGCTTTAGTTTTAAAAGACTTTTTTTATTTTTTAAAATACCTTTTTTATTATTTTTAAAGGACCTGTTTATTATTTGTACACATTTTTACTACATTTTTATAGATTTTTCTTGTGCTTTAGTTTTAAAAGACTTTTTATTTTTTAACAGACCTTTTTATTATTGTTTTTTTAGTTTTAAAATCCTTTTTTATTTTCTAACAGACCTTTTTAGTATTTTAAAGGACTTTTTATTATTTGGACACATTTTTACTACATTTTTATAGATTTTTTGTGCTTTAGTTTTAAAAGACTTTTTATTTTTTAAAATACCTTTTTTTATTATTTTTAAATGACCTGTTTATTATTTGTACACATTTTTACTACATTTTTATAGATTTTTTTGTGCTTTAGTTTTAAAAGACTTTTTATTTTTTAAAATACCTTTTTTTATTATTTTTAAATGACCTGTTTATTATTTGTACACATTTTTACTACATTTTTATAGATTTTTTTGTGCTTTAGTTTTAAAAGACTTTTTTAATTTTTAACAGACCTTTTTATTATTGTTTTTTTAGTTTTAAAATCCTTTTTTTATTTTCTAACAGACCTTTTTAGTATTTTAAAGGACTTTTTATTATTTGGACACATTTTTTACTACAGGTTTATAGATTTTTTGTTTTTTTAGTTTTAAAATCCTTTTTTTATTTTCTAACAGACCTTTTTAGTATTTTTAAAGGACCTGTTTATTATATATACACATGTTTACTACATTTGTATAGAATTTTGTTGTGTTTTAGTTTTAAAAGACTTTTTTATTTTCTAACAGACCTTTTTATTATTTGGACACATTTTTTACTACATTTTTATTGATTTTTTTGGTGTTTTATTTTTAAAAGACTTTTTGTTTTTAACAGACCTGTTTATTATTTTTAAAGGACCTGTTTATTATTTGTACACATTTTTACTACATTTTTATAGATTTATTTTGTGTTTCAGTTTTAAAAGACTTTTTTAATTTTTAACAGACCTTTATATTATTTTTAAAGGACCTGTTTACTATTTGGACACATTTTTTACTACAGTTTTATAGATTTTTTTTTGTTTTTTTAGTTTTAAAATCCTTTTTTTATTTTCTAACAGACCTTAGTATTTTTAAAGGACCTGTATATTATATATACACATTTTTACTACATTTTTATAGATTTTTGTTGTGTGTTAGTTTTAAAAGACTTTTTAATTTTTTTTAACAGACCGTTTCATTATTTTAAAGGACTTTTTATTATTTGGACACATTTTACTAAATTTTTATTGATATAAGTTCCTATTAGGAGAATAGGGGACTTCCTTTTTTTTTTCAGTTTGGTGGAATTCCCCCGAGGCCGGTCCAGTGTAATCTGGTGGTTATCATTGACGTCCGATAACTGCTTCTGCGACACCATGTTTGGCAAAATACGGTGAACATTCGCTAAATAGTGAATTCAGAAGTTTAATTACATTTCGATGCTTTGTGAATAGACCCCTATGCGTCCAGCAAAACATTGGCCGATCTGCCTAGTGCTGTGAATTCACTATTCAGGGGCTGCCACAGTTAAATGACATGAAAGGGGCTGCCCTACAGTCTACGCCAAGGAAATTTTTTAAGCATCAAAGGCATCTGAATTCAGTAAAGAATTTCAATCGATCCAAATTTGTTCTGTAACAATTGACTCAGATTAATTTCCATACAGCGAGTCAGCAATTTGGGTTTTCGGTTTGTTTCTATATTCCGAATTGCTGACATTTGCCCCAAAATGTCAGTTTGGTCCAGGGGCCAGATGGAGCCATGGCTCCAGGCAGCACTATGCCAGGGGCAGCATTTTGGGCCACAACTAGGCACACCACACATTATTGTGAGTTTTATTGCTATGGAGATCTTTCTTGATACACTTAGAAACATAGAAAGATGTCGGCAGATAAGAACCTTTCGGCCCATCTAGTCTGCCCAATTACATGGATACTTTACCTGGATTTATCTTGTAGACACTGCACGTTACTGTGAGATTTATTGCTGTGGAGCTCTGTGATACACTCATACACACTTCACATTACTGTGAGTTTTATTGCTGTGGCGCTCTGATACTCTCATACACACTGCACATTACTGTGAGTTTTATTGTTGTGGAGCTCTGTGATAACGCTCATACACACTGCACATTACTGTGAAATTTATTGCTGTGGAGCTCTGTGATACGCTCGTATACACTGCACATTACTGTGAGATTTATTGCTGTGGAGCGCTGTGATATGCTCATATACACTGCACATTACTGGGAGATTTATTGCTGTGGAGCGCTGTGATACACTCACACTGCACATTACTGTGAGTTTTATTGTTGTGGAGCTCTGTGATACGCTCATACACACTGCACATTACTGTGAGTTTTATTGCTGTGGAGCTCTGTGATACGCTCATACACACTGCACATTACTGTGAGTTTTATTGCTATGGAACACTGATATGCACATACACACCGCACATTACTATGAGTTTTATTGCTGTGGAGCGCTGTGATACCCTCATACACACTGCACATTACTGTGAGTTTTATTGCTGTGGAACTCTGTAAAACACTCATACACACCGCACATTACTGTGAGTTTTATTGCTGTGGAGCTCTGTGATACACTCATACATAACGCACATTACTGTGAGATTTTTTGTTGTGGAGCTCTGTGATACCCTCATACACACTGCACATTACTGTGAGTTTTATTGCTGTAGAGCTCTGTGATACACTCATACACACCGCACATTACTGTGAGTTTTATTGCTGTGGAGCTCTGTGATACACTCATACATGGCACATATATTTTTTGGGGGGGGGCAGCATTTCTTCCTTGGGCCCAGCCAGCACAGTGTCTTGGGCCGGTCCTAGTTTGGTCTAAACCAAATAGTGCAGCTCTATAGTTGTAATACAGAGTTTTGGTTGCAGATACTGTCTCCGCTTCTGAGAAAGAAGTTTCAGAACTGATTAAAAGGAAATTGTATCCTTGGGGTCTGCAGGATCATTTCTCTAACCCTGCATCATCATCATTATCCTGGGTAGGAAAAAAAAAATCCATTTAAATGCGATACAGGTTCCTAAAATTCTTGGGAATTCTGCGCGTGATGCTGACCTTTTCTTTCTCGACGCGTTGGGTATATTCCCATGTCAGGCCGGTAACCCGATCGGGCATTTTACCAGAAGTGCTGTAACTCTCTGGAGGAAATATTTCTTAATGATCATGAAATGCTATAAATCCTCACAATGATGGAGCTTAATCCTTAAAGAGGCCACAACGTCAACCCCTGCCATCGCAGAAAGAACAATCTCACACACATAAAAAGGGGGTTATTCACTAACCAGCGTTCTGTCTTTGTAAGAAAGGCTGTCTTACTTTGGTGAACTACGGCGCGTTACGTACGGTCAATACTCTGTGTAGAACCCCCGGGCTCGTTCTCTATTTTTTTCACCTTTCTTTCCGCCGCCGACGTTTCTCAGTGAAGGCGTCGATGGTGTTTATGTCGGTGTTTCCGTCGTAGTTTGTGTCGTAATTAACTAGCGGACATTTCACCGGTGTTTCATTCGCAGTCGTCCAGTGGTGTTTTGCACGGTAGTTCGTCCGGGAGTCCTATGGTGATCACCTTTTTACCAACGCAGAAGTAAACGCACTGGTCTTGCAGCAATGACGATAACAATAAATTTAGAATCGCCATGTCTACTAAGCGCGTTTCACAGAAGAACAACTGCGGTATCATTGCTTGTCATTGTTTGTCATTGTTTGCAGCAGCTTCGCTGTCAGTGTTGCGTCTCCTCCTGCAGACGTCGCTTTTTAATCGATTTACTATGGAAAAAAATGCATTTTATGTAGATGTGTCAAAGAAGACTTGTCTTTATCAATGATGCCTCAATTCGACTGTGGCTAACCCTAATCTCTATCCCTAATCTCTAACCCTAATCTCTAACCCTAATCTCTAACCCTAATCTTTAACTCTATCGCTAATCTCTAACGATAACCCTAATTTCTATCCGTAATCTCTATCCCTAATCTCTAACTCTAACCCTAATCTCTATCCCTAATCTCTAACCCTAATCTCTAACCCTAATCTCTAACCCTAATATTTAACTCTATCGCTAATCTCTAACGATAACCCTAATTTCTATCCGTAATCTCTATCCCTAATCTCTAACGCTAACCCTAATCTCTATCCCTAATCTCTAATGCTAACCCTAATCTCTATCCCTAATCTCTAACGCTAACCCAAATCGCTATCCCTAATCTCTAACTCTAACCCTAATTTCTATCCATAATCTCTAACCCTAATCTCTAACGCTAATCTCTAACCCTAATCTTTAACTCTATCGCTAATCTCTAACGCTAACCCTAATTTCTATCCCTAATCTCTATCCCTAATCTCTAACCCTAATCTCTAACGCTAACCCTAGTTTCTATCCCTAATCTCTAACCCTAATCTCTAATGCTAACCCTAATTTCTATCCCTAATCTCTAACACTATCCCTAATCTCTAACCCTAATCTCTAACACTAACCCTAATTTCTATCCCTAATCTCTAACTCTATCCCTAATAGCTAACTCTAACCCTAATTTCTATCCCTAATCTCTAACCCTAATCTCTAACTCTATTCTCTAACCCTAATCTCTAACTCTAACCCTAATCTCTAACTCTATCCCTGGCGATAATTTCTATGCCTAATCTCTATCCCTGATGATATTTCTATCCCTAATCACTATCCCTATCCCTAATCTGTATCCTAAAGCTAATTTATATCCCTAATCTCTAATCCCTATCCCTAACCCTAATTTATATCCCTAATCTCTAACCTCAACCCTAATTTCATACCTAATCTCTATGCCTAATCTATATCCCTAGTTTTATTTATTTATAAAGGATTTTACCAGGAAGGATACATTGAGATTTCTCTCGTTTTCAAGTATGTCCTGGGTTCAAGAACATTGAGTGGTTACAGAAATACAAAATAGTAAAATGCAAGAAATTAACACAAGACCAAATATACAGATTAACAGAAAAATAAATATGTAGGAAATAGTCATTATGTTACATGTTTACAGGTGCATTCTGTATAAAGTCACTGTGTTACAGGTTTACAGGCACATTCTGTATATAGTCACTGTCACATGTTTACAGGTGCATTCTGTATATAGTCACTGTGTTACATGTTTACAGGTGCATTCTGTATATAGTCACTATGTTACATGTTTACAGGTGCATTCTGTATATAGTCACTATGTTACATGTTTACAGGTGCATTCTGTATATAGTCACTATGTTACATGTTTACAGGCGCATTCTGTATATAGTCACTGTGTTACATGTTTACAGGCGCATTCTGTATATAGTCACTGTGTTACATGTTTACAGGCACATTCTGTATATAGTCACCGTGTTACATGTTTACAGGTGCATTCTGTATATAGTCACTGTGTTACATGTTTACAGGCGCATTCTGTATATAGTCACTGTGTTACATGTTTACAGGTGCATTCTGTATATATAGTCACTATGTTACATGTTTACAGGTGCATTCTGTATATAGTCACTATGTTACATGTTTACAGGTGCATTCTGTATATAGTCACTATGTTACATGTTTACAGGCGCATTCTGTATATAGTCACTGTGTTACATGTTTACAGGCGCATTCTGTATATAGTCACTGTGTTACATGTTTACAGGCACATTCTGTATATAGTCACCGTGTTACATGTTTACAGGTGCATTCTGTATATAGTCACTGTGTTACATGTTTACAGGCGCATTCTGTATATAGTCACTGTGTTACATGTTTACAGGTGCATTCTGTATATAGTCACTGTGTTACATGTTTACAGGTGCATTCTGTATATAGTCACTATGTTACATGTTTACAGGCGCATTCTGTATATAGTCACTGTGTTACATGTTTACAGGCGCATTCTGTATATAGTCACTGTGTTACATGTTTACAGGCACATTCTGTATATAGTCACCGTGTTACATGTTTACAGGTGCATTCTGTATATAGTCACCGTGTTACATGTTTACAGGCGCATTCTGTATATAGTCACTATGTTACATGTTTACAGGCGCATTCTGTATATAGTCACTATGTTACATGTTTACAGGCGCATTCTGTATATAGTCACTATGTTACATGTTTACAGGTGCATTCTGTATATAGTCACTGTGTTACATGTTTACAGGCGCATTCTGTATATAGTCACTATGTTACATGTTTACAGGTGCATTCTGTATATAGTCACTATGTTACATGTTTACAGGCGCATTCTGTATATAGTTACTGTGTTACATGTTTACAGGTGCATTCTGTATATAGTCACTGTGTTACATGTTTACAGGCGCATTCTGTATATAGTCACTGTGTTACATGTTTACAGGCGCATTCTGTATATAGTCACTGTGTTACATGTTTACAGGTGCATTCTGTATATAGTCACTATGTTACATGTTTACAGGTGCATTCTGTATATAGTCACTGTGTTACATGTTTACAGGCGCATTCTGTATATAGTCACTATGTTACATGTTTACAGGCGCATTCTGTATATAGTTACTGTGTTACATGTTTACAGGCGCATTCTGTATATAGTCACTGTGTTACATGTTTACAGGTGCATTCTGTATATAGTCACTGTGTTACATGTTTACAGGTGCATTCTGTATATAGTCACTGTGTTACATGTTTACAGGCGCATTCTGTATATAGTCACTATGTTACATGTTTACAGGTGCATTCTGTATATAGTCACTGTTACATGTTTACAGGCGCATTCTGTATATAGTCACTATGTTACATGTTTACAGGTGCATTCTGTATTGAGGTATGTTAATAGGGAGCTCTTGAGTGAATTTAGACTGGGCGAAGATTTGATGGTGTCTGGGAGGTTATTCCATTATTGCGGTGCTCTGTAGGAAAATGAGGATCGAGCCACTTTCTTTTTGTATTGTGGGATTGCAAGTAAGGTGCAGAATATACGTTACAAACCGTATAACCACAACCAATGTAAAAATGGTGATAGTATGTGCCACTGGCGCCACCCGGTGGTGATGGCAATTAAAACAACCTCAAGGACCGGCTGGGTGGAGTAGAGGTAACATCACTGCTCTGTGTGGAGAGAGCCTGTGGAGACATGGGTTTGATCCCAGCGAGCACCTCTCCAGTAAGTGTCCTTGGGTGAGACACCTAACGGTACATACTCGCCATCCAGGACATACTTGAAAACGAGAGAAATCTCAATGTATCCTTCCTGCTAAAATCCTTTCTCAAAAAAAAAAATACAATCAAATAAAATACAATGCAAGTAAAATAGTGCAAATAGAATAAAACAAAGTTATGTGACCTTCACAATCTTATCCTGTATACTCCAGGTTGTAAAAGTCTTAATGATTGTGAAAGTCTTAATAATCAGTGCAGAGAAGAATAAAAATAAGTCATACAGTATCTGGTATTTGTGGAGTCAGCTGCCTGTCCATGCCACTTGGTGGTATATCCCTTTTCCACCTTGTAAAAGTCAGTATAAAAGAAAGATGTGCTGGAGCTGGCGCTTCTTGTCCTGTTAGTGGTTCCTTCTGCTGCACCCCGTGGCTCAGATGTGTGGTTTCCTTACAGGGTTACCATCCTCCGTGTCCCTCAAAATATAAAATGTCTCACATAGAGTAATATTGTATAAAATGGAGTGCAAACAAAGGAGAAGAATGTCGTACTCACATTTGCTGGTGTCTTATCGATCAGACAGCAAATATACAGAATACCAAAACGCGTTTCGCATAAAAAGCTTCATCAGTTGGTACTATCGGTACTGTCCAGTAGTACCAACTGATGAAGCTTTTTATGCGAAACGCGTTTTGGTATACTGTATATTTTATTAGTAATAAAATTTGCCTTATTTTACCCCTATCCCGGGTCCTGGATGCTTATATTCGCCGAGGAGGTGGCTGAGGCTGATAGGTGATTCGGTGCACCTTCTGAAGTCACCGGCTGCCTACAAATACAATATTGCTCTATGTGAGTCATTTTATATTTTGAGGGACACGGAGGATGGTAACCCTGTAAGGATACCACACTTCTGATCCACGAGGTGCAGCAGAAGGAACCACTAACAGGACAAGAAGCGCCAGCTCCAGCACATCTTTCTTTTATTCTCTATCCCTAACCCAAATTTGTATCCCTAATCTCTATCCCTAACCCTAATCTCTATCCATAACCCTAATTTGTATCCCTAATCTCTATCCATAACCCTAATTTGTATCCCTAATCTCTATCCCTAACCCTAATCTCTATCCCTAACCCTAATTTGTATCCCTAATCTCTATCCCTAACCCTAATTTGTATCCCTAATCTCTATCCCTAACCCTAATCTCTATCCATAACCCTAATTTGTATCCCTAATCTCTATCCCTAACCCTAATCTCTATCCCTAACCCTAATCTCTATCCATAACCCTAATTTCTATCCCTAAACCTAATTTGTATCCCTAATCTCTATCCCTAACCCTAATTTCTATCCATAATCTCAATCCCTAACCCTAATCTCTATCCATAACCCTAATTTGTATCCCTAATCTCTATCCCTAACCCTAATCTCTATCCCTATTCTCTATCCCTAACCCTAATTTCTATCCCTTATCTCTATCCCTATACCTAATTTTTATCCCTAATCTCTAACTTTAACCCTAATATCATACCTAATCTCTATCCCTAATCTCTATGCCTAATCTCTAAACCGAACCCTAATTTCTATTCCTATTCTATATTCCTAATCTCTATCCCTAATTTCATACCTAATCTCTATGTCTAACAATAAAATAAAATAAAACTGCAACCTAACCCTAATTTCTAATCCTAGCCCTATTTTCTATAATTTATTTCTAACCCTAAAACCAGAATACCGATATTGACTGCGGCCGAATTCGGTGTGTTTCAAAATCCCTTGTTTGAATCGGCGCATCATTTATGAAGACGCCTCTGTTGGCGCATCAAAAAACACACGTTCTTTCCATAGGATACAACTTTTCACGTAACAGCAATAACGGTGAATATCTATAACGGGCGCCGTAGCGCTCACACAGGAGTAACGAGGTTGAGATCTTTCTGGACAGAAATATCTGCTTGATTTTTACCAAATTCTCGATATTCACAGACTTGTACTCCAAAACCAATGAGCACCAAAGAACAACTGATTTGCCACTAAGTTCCAAAGGTTTCGAGACCAACGGACAATTAGAGCACTTTCAGAAACACAATGATTAGCTTGACAGTCAATGAATTGTGCAGGCTGCAGGGCAGTCAACAAATGTACAGGTTTAGCGTTATCTGATAAGCTCGAGCGCGTAAGAGGTACCTTACAATTATCAGAGGTGGCCGACACACATGTGGGTATACAGTTTGTACAGACCTGGGTATATTTAGCGGTTAGGGTGCGATAATCATATGCGGTATTTAAACAGTAATTCTTTACCGCGATTTGCACATAAGCGTTTAGAAATGAAACATACACCTTGGGTCTCAAATAGTAACCTGAAAAGGCCACAAATGATACCCCAGAGCGAGATGGGAATAATCCCAGACAATGAGTGAAAGCCCCAGCAGCAAACATAGGGTTAATCCACCAATGCCCAATACTAGCGATCGCTAATGGTGGAAGCAACAGAATGGTCAGAAACAAGTCGGGTCAAAATCAGGAGCGGAAATCATAGACAGAAATGGGTCGGCAACAAAATTAGCAATGAGAATAATTTTAGCGATGCGGGAACAGAACTCCACGTCAGGGAGGCGAGGCAACTCCTCGCGCCCTGCTTTAAACCCGGCGGCTCCTCGTGACCACACCAGGCCCCGCCCCCTCAGATGCCGTTCAGCCATTACAAGGTGCTGGCAAACGACCAGCCAGTGGCACCGAACCATGCCCAGACCTCCCTGGCAACACAGCAGGGGCTGAGGATGTAACAATATTGATGCGTGTTTTGCGGCAGTTTTTCAGATCCATGCAGCGGTGTTTCAATTTGTTCGGTGGGTCGATTCGCTGCACTTCGGGCACCCTGCGATGAATGCTGAAATAACCGCAGGGTCGGCAAATTTAACTAGACGAGGTGTGGCGAACAGGAGGGCACCGAAACGTCGCTGGCATTTCGGCGCCCTCTGAATAACCCCAATAATAGGGTTACTTGTTGTGACCCGATTTAAGGTTAAGCAAGATTTGACAGCTTTGTGATCTCATGCATGTGTTCACGGTGCCGCAATACCACCTATACCACCTGAAGAGTAACCCCGCGGGCATCTGTGACGATCAATAAAGCAAGACTCAAACCAGCATCTATTTTTCACTTGAAAATTTCCCAGAACCAAGAAAATCCCTCGTGGCTTCTCCCAAACGTCAGGAGGCGACCGGCGATAATAGACATTTTCTGATGTAAATAACCGAGCAGGAAACGCTGGAAGAGATACCAGGTACCGGCGGGCAGGGATGAGAGAACGCCGGCATTAATGCACGGAATGTCTGCCTGCACTGCAACACTTTCACACAACACATTGTTTCAAGATTTTTCCAATAGGTTTAAGCAGAAAAATAATCTCCTGGTTCAATAAAATAATAAAACCAACACAACAGCTGCAGCGCCAGCTCATCGTTTAAACAGGAGCCTATTTGCACGCATTCCTCGGGTAGGGAATTTTCTGGACTCCCATCTTTCTGCAGTCCCAAGCGGGGTTAATGTCACGCTCGATAAAAGCCGCTGAGTGGGATCATTACCAGGCCACCCCCAGACCGGGCTTCGATGACGAGTCGAGGCACCGGCATGTGGCACCGCTCAGCCCCATGTCAGAGTTTTGGATTAAAGGGCATGGGAAATTAGACGAATGCCCATACACAGACAGACAGACGGTACGTACGGACGACCGGGCGGACAGACTGAGTGACGGATGGCAGTATAGAAACACTAACAGGGTTATCCAAAGAGATTCGAAAAGTCACCGCACGTTCGGTGACTTTTCGTTCTCTTCAATTCGGTTCCTTTTGCCGATTGCATTTCGGTGACCCTGCGGTGTATTCAGCAAACACCACAGGGTCCCCGAATTGCAGGGAAAAGCTGCCGAAAACCTGACGAACACTAACCGAATGCACGCTGAAAACAAGCAAAAACATCTGGATTAACCTTCGAAGAGGAGCCGAACAGGAGCCGAAAAGGAGCCGAATCACACAGAACCGAAGCAGCTGTGACGTAGAGGAGGCAGTGAATAAATTAGAAAAACCATTTGTATGAATCTGGGAAAATGAAAAGCTGTTTGCAAAGAAACTACTGAGCGAAAATGTCTGAAATTTTCACAGGAGGTCCAGGGAATGATAATAAAGAGGGCTGTTACAAAAAAAATAAGCAAACTGAAAAAAAAAAAAAAAAAAATCGGACTTTTAAAAAAAAAAAAAAAATATCAGAAAAATGCTTACAGTATCCTAAAAAATCTATAAATAAAGAGACTTTTTGCTGCAGAATTTTATAATGAACGGTTTATTAGATATTGAATTAAAACGGGAATATTTTTAACATTGAAGCCTATGGGATTCTCCTGAATTAACTTGCCGAATTAAACCACCGAATGGCAGGGCATTAGGGGAACCTTTCACTGCTGGTTTGTGTTCTCTGAATAGCCGAAGCATTGCTTCTCTATGGGGAATTCACTGTCCTCGAACAGGCACCGAACAGGCACCGAACAGGCACCGAACAGGCACCGTATGTGCAGGCAATTCGCTAGGATTTGGCGAATTGCCTGCTCTCTGGATAGCCGAATGGCCAGGAAAGGTAACCGAACACTGATTTTCAGCATTCGGTTACCTTTCTCCAGCAATTCGGATCTCTTTGGATAACCCTGTGAGAGACAGGCAAGAAGATGAAGCAGATGTATGGACAGAAGTAGACATTCAGACAGATACTCACCCAGTATCATGCGTCCATCATATCAGGAGGATATATCTATGATTTAAAGGGCCAGTACCACCAAAAAATGCAACGTCCTTATTGTGTTTATTTGATGTTGCTGATATCTTACATGTGTTTTGGTTTTCTCTTGTATGTTTAGTTAAGAAAATATTTCCTCTATATGTGTCACTGGGTGCATCCATTGTGTGATATTTTCCTCTATATGTGTCACTGGGTGCATCCATTGTGTGATATTTTCCTCTATATGTGTCACTTGGCGCATCCATTGTGTGATATTTTCCTCTATATGTGTCACTGGGTGCATCCATTGTGTGAGATTTTCCTCTATATGTGTCACTGGGTGCATCCATTGTGTGATA
This sequence comes from Leptobrachium leishanense, assembly GCA_009667805.1. NCBI lineage: Eukaryota > Metazoa > Chordata > Amphibia > Anura > Megophryidae > Leptobrachium > Leptobrachium leishanense. Next base: position 140,396,786 of record CM019071.1, read on the forward strand.
TTTTCCTCTATATGTGTCACTTGGCGCATCCATTGTGTGATATTTTCCTCTATATGTGTCACTGGGTGCATCCATTGTGTGAGATTTTCCTCTATATGTGTCACTGGGTGCATCCATTGTGTGATATTTTCCTCTATATGTGTCACTGGATGCATCCATTGTGTGATATTTTCCTGTATATGTGTCACTGGGTGCATCCATTGTGTGATATTTTCCTGTATGTGTGTCACTGGGCGCATCCATTGTGTGATATTTTCCTCTATATGTCACTGGGTGCATCCATTGTGTGATATTTTCCTCTATATGTGTCACTGGACGCATCCATTGTGTGATATTTTCCTCTATATGTGTCACTGGGCGCATCCATTGTGTGATATTTTCCTCTATATGTGTCACTGGACGCATCCATTGTGTGATATTTTCCTCTATATGTGTCACTGGGCGCATCCATTGTGTGATATTTTCCTCTATATGTCACTGGGTGCATCTATTGTGTGATATTTTCCTCTATATGTCACTGGGCGCATCCATTGTGTGATATTTTCCTCTATATGTGTCACTGGGCGCATCCATTGTGTGATATTTTGTATCTTTCCATCACTTGCTCCTCACTTTGTGGCTTTGGCCATAGAATGGAGTGAATGGGTTTGTCACCGACTCACATCATTGTATTGTGTGGGATGTATTCAAAGGACATCACCAGGGGGGAGATTAGAAGACTTTTAAACTCCCTGTCTTATCTCATTCAGCTGCCAGCTCTTATCTCAGGTAGCCTGGATAACACAATACACCCCCTGCTGCCTTATCTAAACATTCCCTCCTCCAACTCCTTAACTGTTAAATACTGTAGAAGATAAAGCACAGCCACAAAGTAAAACGTTTTCACAGCATGTGTTTTATAAAGTGTCTTATAATGTGTTTTATAATGTGGTTTTGTTTGTAATGCACAAGTAATCTAGTTACAGTTTATGTATGTGGTCGTGTCCCTTTAAGGGGGATAAATTGCTCTTTTCTTGTTGTTTTGTTTTTATTTAAAATCAATACGGTTTTTCCGAGCGCTGATCGTCAGGCGTTCCTTGATGAATGAGCTAAAATTAAAGAAATTGAATCCGTTCAGGATGTGTGGGCTGCCAGGGAAGATATCAAGTGTCTGGACGTGTATTTTGATCTTTATGAATCCTATTGTCACGTCTTTAAGGCTTTTGGCATGTGTTCAACACATCTGCCGAGCGGGAGAATCGAGCAGGAGAACTGGTTTGAGAATACAAGCCTCTGTGCGGATAACAACATCCTGCTCTTCATTCATAGGTGTGATGGAAGCCGCTACTCAGCCTGAGTAGATCCGCCGTAAATGCCTTCCTTTCTCCAGAGAATTTGAGGGATAAATAAAAGTCCATAAAATATTCCCCAAGCACTGGTCGAGACTTAGTGTAGAGTAAATCCTGTGGGTATATTTATTGTTGAAAACACAGGTTACTTTTACACAGACTAACCCCATTGTTCCTACTTCTGCCCGCCCTCAGACATCCCGGCACCAGGGCAACACTGCCCCTAGCCCGAGCCCAGTTCCTATTCACATAATGAGTTGCCACCACCTCTAGCCCAAGCCCAGTTCCCATTCACATAATGGGTCGCCACCACCTTAAGCGTGAGCCCAGTTCCCATTCACATAATGGGTTTCCACCACCTCTAGCGTGAGCCCAGTTCCCATTCACATAATGGGTTGCCACCACCTCTAGCACAAGCCCAGTTCCCATTCACATAATGGGTTGCCACCACCTCTAGCGCGAGCCCAGTTCCTATTCACATAATGGGTTGCCACCACCTCTAGCCCGAGCCCAGTTCCCATTCACATAGTGGGTTGCAACCACCTCTAGCCCGTGCCCAGTTCCAATTCACATAGTGGGTTGCAACCACCTCTAGCCCGAGCCCAGTTCCCATTCACATAGTGGGTTACAACCAACTCTAGCCCATGCCCAGTTCCCATTCACATAGTGGGTTACAACCACCTCTAGCCCGTGCCCAGTTCCCATTCACTTAGTGGGTTGCAACCACCTCTAGCCCGTGCCCAGTTCCAACTCACATAGTGGGTTGCAACCACCTCTAGCCCGAGCCCAGTTCCCATTCACATAGTGGGTTACAACCACCTCTAGCCCGTGCCCAGTTCCAATTCATATAGTGGGTTGCAACCACCTCTAGCATGAGCCCAGTTCCCATTCACATAATGGGTAGCCACCACCTTGAGCCTGAGCCCAGTTCCCATTCACATAATGGGTTACCACCACCTCTAGCACGAGCCCAGTTCCCATTCACATAATGGGTTGCCACCACCTCTAGCCCAAGCCCATTTACCATTCACTTAATGGGTTGACACCACCTCTAGCCCGAGCCCAGTTCCCATTCACATAGTGGGTTGCAACCAGCTCTAGCCCGTGCCCAGTTCCCATTCACATAATGGGTTGCCACTGCCTTCAGCGTGCGCCCAGTCACCGTTTAGTGAATTTTCACATATATTAAGACCTGGCAATTATTTTTTGTGAGGTTGATAGATGTCTAATTTTTTTCTTTGTGTTGGAGAAATAACAAATGAGACGTATTCAAAGCAAACCCAAGGTCAGGAATTTCTCACAGCCGCGATTCATCTTATTATTTGCAGAAGGAGATGCCATATTTATATGGAAAATTTTACATTTAATAAGACCATCAGCCCTGTCCGTGACTCTGAAATTAATATTGAAGTTTTTCCCACATATAATCGAGACTAATCAGTGGAACTCGGGGCTTGATCTCTGGTTTTCTGCTTATCGGAAAACAATTATGAAAAATACCAATTAAAAGCTGCTATTCAGCTCATTTTTCTCAGATTCATATGATTTTTCTGTACCTGCTCTGATTATAAACCAATGTCGGCGCAGGTAGACAAAATATCTAGCAAATGTTAGGAACGTGCATTAAACCATCACCGTGAAAGATCCAAGTCAGGGCAAGAACAGGGGTCAAAAATCCACAGCCTGTACTAGACTATCATTGTGGCATGATATGGCCATACCGAGTGACGTCCGCACCTATAGATGGTGCATGCGCTGCAGGAGCAGAGGTCACTTAAGCAGCTCCACCAATAAATCATACATGTTTTGGGGTTGGGAGTCCTAATGTTTGCATTATCGTCCAAGATTATGTCATGAAGATGGGTAAGGCAAGCAATTTCAGTACAAGTCATTTTTGGGGCAGTTGTGTAGGCTTAGTAAAAAGACTAGATCAGGTCTGGAAGTTGAGGCAAACACTCACAGTACAAACCTGTGTCAGGACGGGAAGGTAATGCAGGAAGACTCAGTACAAGCCTATGTTAGGGTAGGAGGATGAGTAATGTAACCTCTAGAGACTCTATTTCAGGGCTGATAGAACAGGTAATCAAACACAGTACAAGTCTATGTCAGGACGGGAAGGTAATGCAAGAGGTTTTAGTACAAGCCTATGTCAGGACGGGAAGGTAATGCAGGAAGACTCAGAACAAGCCTATGTTAGGGTAGGACAGGAGGATGAGTAATGTAACCTCTAGAGACTCTATTTCAGGGCTGATAGAACAGGTAATCAAACACAGTACAAGTCTATGTCAGGACGGGAAGGTAATGCAAGAGGTTTTAGTACAAGCCTATGTCAGGACGGGAAGGTAATGCAGGAAGACTCAGTACAAGCCTATGTTAGGGTAGGAGGATGAAGAATGTATCCTCTAGAGAAGTCTAGTTCAGGCTGAAAGAAGAGGTAATCAAACACAGTACAAGCTTATGTCAGGACGGGAAGGTAACACAAGAGGTTTCAGTACAAGCCTATGTCAGGACGGGAAGGTAATGCAGGAAGACTCAGTACAAGCTTATGTTAGGGTAGGAGGATGAGGAATGTAACCTCTAGAGAAGTCTATTTCAGGGCTGAAAGAAGAGGTAATCAAACACAGTACAAGTTTATGTCAGGACGGGAAGGTAATGCAAGAGGTTTCAGTACAAGCCTATGTCAGGACAGGAGAATGAAGAAGGTAACCTCTAGAGAAGGCTCTTTCGGGGCTGAGAGAAGAGGTAAGCACACACAGTACAAGCCTGTCTCACAGCAGGAGAATTGGGAAGGTAATATATGGAGAAGCCTATGTCAGGCCAGAAGATGAGACAACCACTCAAAGTTCAAGACTAGGTCAGGAGAGGAAGGTAATACAAGAGGTTTCAGATCTAGCCTAAGTCATGGCTGGAAAATGAGGAATGTAACATCTGGAGAAGCCTATGCCTGCACCAGAAGATGAGGCAAACAAACACAGTACAAGCCTATGTCAGGACAGGAAGGTAATGCAAAACGTTTCAGTACAAGCCTATGTCAGGACAGGAGAATGAAGAATGTAACCTCTAGAGAAGGCTCTTTCAGGGCTGAGAGAAGAGGTAAGCACACACAGTACAAGCCTGTCTCAGGGCAGGAGAATTGGGAAGGTAATATATGGAGAAGCCTATGTCAGGCCAGAAGAGGAGACAACCACTCAAAGTTCAAAGACTAGGTCAGGAGAGGAAGGTAATACAAGAAGTTTCAGATCTAGCCTAAGTCATGGCTGGAAAATGAGGAATGTAACATCTGGAGAAGCCTATGTCTGCACCAGAAGATGAGGCAAACAAACACAGTACAAGCCTATGTCAGGACGGGAAGGTAATGCAAAAAGTTTCAGTACAAGCCTATGTCAGGACAGGAGAATGAGAAAGGTAACCTCTGAATAAACCTATTTCAGGGCAGAAAGATGAGACAAACACTCACAGTATAGTTCTGTTTCAGTGCAGGAGAATGAAGACTGTAACTACTAGAAAAGCCTATGACAGGACCGGAAGAAGATCCAAACACTCACAATACAAGCCTATGTCAGGGCACGAAGGTAATGCAAGAAATCTCAGAACTAACCTGTCACTTCAGGTCAGGAGAATGATGAAGGTAACATCTCAAGAATCATATATTACGGCAGGAAAATGAGGGATGTAACCACTTGAGAAGCCTATGTCAGGGTTGGAAAATTAGGCAAATACTCATACTCACAGTACATGCCTATGTTCTCGGGGCAGGACATTAATGCCAGAAGTCTCAGTACAAGTCTACATCAGGGCAGGAAGGTGATGCCAGGAGTCTCAGTACAAGTCTATGTCAGGCAGGAAGGTGATGCCAGAAGTCTCAGTACAAGTCTATGTCAGGGCAGGAAGGTGATGCCAGAAGTCTCAGTACAAGTCTATGTCAGGGCAGGAAGGTGATGCCAGAAAAAAAACACGAAACAAAAAAAGAGTCATGCACATCCCTAATTTACTGTGACAGTCAGTGAACTGAATCCGTGCTGGAGACACAGGGGACTCCAATAGGGTTGCCAGGTCAGCCATGTTTCCTGAGCGGGCCCCACCATAGAGCAGGGAACCCGTGCCGTTGCTCATCCTCAGGACCCTCACAGACCCTCACAGACCCTCACAGACCTCTTTCTCTCACAATCATAATAAATCGCCTAATGTTAAAAAGCTACAAAATGTGTCCGGTGAAAGAATAGCGGCTCTGGAGACATTATTAATCCCTAAAAAAAAGTCTTCTTAACTCAATATTAGCGTTATTTTCGGTAAAGTCGGCAACTTTGACAGTATCTAGCCGGGCAATCACGTGCTGCGCCATGCTGCCCATCAGAACGTAGAAAATGGAACCACGCACGGAGTAAATCTATGTCGCGGAATTATGGAAAACCCTTACATTTCCTTTGGGCATTCCAGGAATCCAGCTCATCAATTAGGGAGTTTTTATGCTTTCTGTCAGACAGGTCCGTTTAGAAGAACATGGGAAATTTGGAATTTTCCGTTACTTATACATTGCTTTAATAACATGAAAGGCTTTATTCACGAAGCTGGAAGCACCAGTTCCAGACAAACGGCCATCAGAAGGTCCAAGGAACACAACGAAAGAGAGGAGATAATTACAAGGTCATAAGATCTGAGAAACACAAGATCCAAGCGGCTCAGGGTCGTAACGTTGGGTTGGGTCAGCGCCGACAACGGAAAAATCAAACGAGAACCGGTAATTGTGACCACTTGCAAGGTTATTCAGAGAGAGCTAAACTGGCCACAAAATTGCACCGAACAGCGAATTTCCCCGTACGTTGCAATTTCGTGGCCATTCAGCTATTCAAAACCAAATATTGGCGAATTGTCAGCAAAATACGGTGCCTGTTCGACGGCAGTGAAATCCCCCATAGAGAAGCAATGGTTAATCTATTCACTGACACCGAACAGCAGAGAAATGTCAGTGAAATGCCCTGCTGTTCGGTGTTTTCATTAACAGACCTTTTTATTATCATTCATTGGATCTTATTTTTAAATTCCAGACATTTTCGTCCATTTTTATTTTTTTTTTGCAAACAGTGTTTAAAATTTGAGACTAACAATTGTTTTTTTCCCCTTTTTTTTACCCCCTTCGTCGGCTTGTCTGCTTTTTCCGGCAGCTGGTTGGCGCTGCGTTCGGCGGATCGTCGGCTTTTATCGGACGCATTCAAGGTTTTTTTTCGGCGGTTTTGATGCGGCTGCTCGGCTTTTTTCGAATGCGTTTGGTGTTTGTTTGGTGGTTTTGCGTCAGTTTTTCGGTTCGCCTCGGCGGTTTTGCGGCAGATTTTTGGATGCAGTCGGCGGCTTTTCCCTGCAGTTCGGGGACTCTGAGATGAATGCTGAATTCACCGCAAGGTCGGGGAATTCAATTTCACGAAGTGTGGGGAACGAGAGAGCACCGAAATGTCGTGACATAACCCCTGTTAGAAAATCACATCTGCAACTTTGTTGTTCGTGATGTAATCACAGGAAAGTATCAGGTAAGGAGCAGCGAGATACACGGTAAGGTCTCCGTCGACACCTTCTGGCTGGTATCTTAGTGGGCCAGTCCTGGGTGGCACGGAGGGGCTCTCTCATCTGTGTCCAGCTGCACAGGTTTTAGCACGGGCCCCTGGAGCCATTGGGCCCCTGAACATATGGCCGTTGCCATTTCTCCTGCCCTCTGGATCTCAGACCTGCCAAAGTTGGCCAGTTTGGCGAATGACGATGGAGTCGGTGGAGCTTGATCAAACCGCCATTGTTCGTTCATTTCTTAATGTTACACTGACTTGTTCCAGTCTCTATAACAACGTGATTGTTGTGTGTTTCTGGCCAGTTCCTCTCGCTGTCAGCGAGCAAAGCTGAGGCCCGCTTAAGGAAAACCAAACCTCAGCCAGCAACGTCAGAGGAGCAAAGAAACCAGAGCAAGGCGAGCATGACGGCAGGAGGATCTCCGCGCCAGCTGTTTACAAAAACATCTGAAGGCAGAAGACTCACAACCAAGTAACCACTGACTCTGCGATGACATCAGAAATCTCGGGGCCCCTTACTGAACCACTGGTCGGGCCCCTCGTTCCCTCAGCTGGCCATTTCCATAAACTGGATTAAAAATAAGACATTTTGCCCCGTTTTCTTTTACCTCGTTTTACGGGGAGAGGGCTATGTGTTTCCTGGTGGTAAAGTGTCCGCTCTGCACCTCTACCTGGCGCAGACCGTACTAATCGCTCCCTCAGAGTGCTTCTACCGGCCACAGATGCTGCGGCCCACCGGGAAATTTCCCGGTATCCCGATAGGTCAGTCCAGGGTGGCATGGAGGGTCCCTTATATCTGAGGTACTTCGACAAGCTATACAGCGTTTGGTAAGGGTCAGGACCCCCTTCACTGGGTCACTGAACATATCATGGGCTGTCACCCCCTGATGGTTGCCCTGGATGACATTATATATTTTCCTGCTTTTACGTTCGAGTCAAGCTTCAACCATACATCTCAAAACCCCCAACCTGCAGCATATGAATTCTACACACTGCAGGGGGGCACTTTCATGTGGCACCCAATAACAAAAGGGATGTCATGTGTGTCCTGGAAAAGGTGACTGATCTGACAAACCTAACCCAGGAACATGTTAGAGACCTCCAGAAGTTATGATGTGGATTGGGTACGCCTCAGACTGAACATGTTCATGAACACTTTGTATGTGATTTCTATGCGCTAACTGGGTTGTGCTGAACAGGATCCCGGAAGGCTGTCCTAGCTGGATCCTCTCTGCTTTGGAAGGCTGTCCTAGCTGGATCTTCTCTGCTGTCCCAGCTGGAGCTTCTCTTCTTTGGAAGGCTGTCCCAGCTGGAGCTCCTCTGCTTTGGAAGGCTGTCCCAGCTGGAGCTTCTCTTCTTTGGAAGGCTGTCCCAGCTGGAGCTTCTCTGCTTTAGAAGGCTGTCCCAGCTGGAGCTTCTCTGCTTTGGAAGGCTGTCCCAGCCGAAGCTTCTCTGCTTTGGAAGGCTGTCCCAGCTGGAGCTTCTCTGCTTTGGAAGGCTGTCCCAGCCGGAGCTTCTCTGCTTTGGAAGTCTGTCCCAGCTGTAGCTTCTCTGCTTTAGAAGGCTGTCCCAGCTGGAGCTTCTCTGCTTTGGAAGGCTGTCCCAGCCGGAGCTTCTCTGCTTTGGAAGTCTGTCCCAGCTGTAGCTTCTCTGCTTTAGAAGGCTGTCCCAGCTGGAGCTTCTCTGCTTTGGAAGTCTGTCCCAGCTGGAGCTTCTCTGCTTTGGAAATCTGTCCCAGCTGTAGCTTCTCTTCTTTGGAAGGCTGTCCAGGCTGGAGATTCTCTTTTTTGGAAGGCTGTCCCAGCTGGAGCTTCTCTGCTTTGGAAGGCTGTCCCAGCTGGAGCTTCTCTGTTTTGGAAGGCTGTCCCAGCTGGAGCTTCTCTGCTTTAGAAGGCTGTCCCAGCTGGAGCTTCTCTGCTTTGGAAATCTGTCCCAGCTGTAGCTTCTCTTCTTTGGAAATCTGTCCCAGCTGGAGCTTCTCTGCTTTGGAAGGCTGTCCCAGCTGGAGCTTCTCTGCTTTGGAAGGCTGTCCCAGCTGGAGCTTCTCTGCTTTGGAAATCTGTCCCAGCTGTAGCTTCTCTTCTTTGGAAATCTGTCCCAGCTGGAGCTTCTCTGCTTTGGAAGGCTGTACCAGCTGGAGCTTCTCTGCTTTAGAAGGCTGTCGCAGCTGGAGCTTCTCTGTTTTGGAAGGCTGTCCCAGCTGGAGCTTCTCTGCTTTGGAAGCCTGTCCCAGCCGGAGCTTCTCTGCTTTGGAAGGCTGTACCAGCTGGAGCTTCTCTGCTTTAGAAGGCTGTCGCAGCTGGAGCTTCTCTGTTTTGGAAGGCTGTCCCAGCTTGAGCTTCTCTGCTTTGGAAGGCTGTCACAACCTTCTATCAGCTGACGGGGGGAGGGTTAAGCAGGGGAGGGTGACACTCATTAACCGTTTAAAGTACATTAACCCCTTCATTAAAAAAATAGACTATACTTGGTCTGTAAGTCTCCTCCTGGTTCCCCGATATGGTGGATCTGGTGTTCCACAGGAGCATTGCTAAGGCGTTTCATCTAATGCAAACAACATTCCTTGCATTTGGGCTCCAGAACTTGTCCCTAAAGTTTTTGCACCCTGAATGCATGATGCCCAAGGTGGTAACGCTTTATAAAACCAGTTGGGAATGTCTCTCCATGACATCTCACCAGCCGATCCTGCATGAAGATCTGAACTGCAGTAACTCCTGTTGGCCAGTAGATGGCAACATCTCCCTGTTAAATACGGTGTTACAGTAAGGAATACAAAGCTATATTCCAAACAACAACGTCGCACAGTGCAGCGTCTCCTGGTGCTGTTTGGATTATTGTTTTGTGAAACGCCGGCGTTTCCCGGCACTGCAACACCGACGATTGTAGCCAGTATTTGAAATGCTGGCAAACACAGGCAATTAGCAGAAAACCGCCCATAACGTCCGTATTATAAAAATACATATTTCTTAAAAATAAACGTAAATAAAACCTTAAACGATAACGATAGAGAACTGACAAAATTTAAGCAAAAATAGTATTTTTATTTTTTTTAATCCAGTTCTGCTCTTTGGGTTCTGAAGTTCTCCATCCCTGTCAAGTCAATGTCTCCATAATTCCTAGTTTAGCGAATAATCCCCCGCCGCGTTAGATGCCGGGAAGTGCTGCCGCGAGATGACAGGTTCACTTTTTTTTTGGAAGAAATAAATCTGATGGGGCTAAGTATAGTCACACACGAAGACTAGGCTTTATTGTGCAGCGAGAATACTTTGCGCATGAATCATTCTTCGGTTTGACCAGAGCTCGGCGTATGTGCTTTAAACTGATAAAGTCGTCCGGCAGATGGATGCCAGCTCGCCATGGAAATATTTTAAAGAGTATCATAGTGCGCATTTTAGGACCGTTACAAAGCGGCCTGTTAACCCACAAAAACCTCCATTTTAGCAGCCAGTGCATAAAAGTGTCGGTTTTCATGTATTTATTGGTCTGTTTTAGTATCTTTTAAAGGGACACTAACACTGACATGAGCTGCGTCTACATTACATGTGCATTACAAATAAAACCACTTTATTAAACACTTTATTAAACACTTTATAAAACACCTTATAAAACACCTTATAAAACACTTCATAAAACACATTATAAAGCGCATGCTCCTGTTTTTTTTCAAGTAAGTTCATGTAAAAAACAAAAAATAAAGTAACTTTTTTAATCGCCTGTTTCCATTTTGTGGATTTTTCCCATGATGCAACATTTACCAAAAGCTGTGCAAACGTTTTACTTTACTGCTTTGGTTTATCTAACTTGCAGTATTTAGGCTAGGGTCAGACGAGCGCAGCATTAACGTGCGTTTAGCGGCCGCGCAACGCAAGTGGCAAGTGGCAACGCAAGCGGCAAACGAACGCATTTTTTAGAGAACATGATACCGCTAGTACTGACGTACAGAGTGCGCTGCGTCCACTAGCGGCGTGTGTGCGTGATTAGGAGACGTCAGACACTGCTCATGTCTGGCCAACATAACGTCCGGACGCAAAAAGGGTTTCATTGAAATACGTCCATTCGTTCGACGCACTTTTTCACGGACAACGTGAAAAATGGGTTCGTCTGACCCTAGCCTTAACAGTTAATGAGGTGGAAGAGGGAATGGTGGAAGAGGTGGAAGGTGGCAGGGGTGTATTGTGTTCTCCAGGCTGAGATAAGAGCTGGCAGCTGAATGAAATAAGACAGGGAGCTTAAAAATCTTCTAATCCTCCCTCTGGTGATGTCCTTTGAATACATCCCACACAATACAATGATGGGAGTTGGTGACTGACCCATTCAATGCATTCTATGGCCAAAGCCACACAGTGAGGAGCAAGTGATGGAAAGATACAACACAAAATATCACACAATGGATGCGCCCAGTGACACATATAGAGGAAAATATCACACAATGGATGCACCCAGTGACACATATAGAGGAAAATATCACACAATGGATGTGCCCAGCAACAAATATAGAGGGAAATATCACACAATGGATGCACCCAGTGACACATATAGAGGGAAATATCACACAATGGATGCATCCAGTGACACATATAGAGGAAAATATCACACAATGGATGCACCCAGTGACACATATAGAGGAAATATCACACAATGGATGCACCCAGTGACACATATAGAGGAAAATATCACACAATGGATGCACCCAGTGACACATATAGAGGAAAATATCACACAATGGATGCACCCACCCAGGTTAGGGTTTAGGTTAATTTTAGGGTTAGGGTTACTTTTAGGGTTAGGAAGGATTAGGTTACTATAAGAGTTGGGTTTAGGGTTAGAGTTATTTTAGGGTTACTTATAGGACTAGGGTTAGGGGTTAGGGTTACTTTTAGGGTTAGGATTAACATTACTTATAGTATTAGGGTTAGTTTTCGGGTCAGGATTCAGGATGCTTATCGGACTAGGGTTAGGGTTACATTTAGGGTTACTTCTAGGTCTTAGGGTTAAGGTTACTATTTCTGCTTGATTTATTATGATAGGCGTTACGTTTTTGGGTTAGGGTTAGGGTTATGGTTCGGGTTCCTTCTTCTGCTTGTTTTAGGATTAGGATTAGGGGCTTTGAGGCAGAGTAATTGTAATCATCTCCAGTCATCCGAATAAATCTGTATCGATTCGATTACATTCGGTAAGTTTCAGTTCCAGCTCGGTTTGGCAGCTCGGTGGAATTTCGGATCCTTTCTGAATCTCTGATATTCGGCTGAATCGTCCAAGTCCAGTAGTTCCACAGCCTCGGGCGCGATGTCTTTTACATCAGACATGCTGATATTTATTACTACTTACGTAATGAAAGTGGATCATGTTACGCGATCGACCTCTTTTATCTTGTCTGTATCTCTTGATTTGAGTCATGGTGAGTCGTGGTGATGTTGTGGTTTTGTAACTAACCAACCTGGAATCTAGGAATAATCCAATACACACGGAAGGCTGTTGTTTTTCATCGTGCGCCCTTTTGTATCTGACCTTTATACACCAGGAGAACCCAAGGTGATTCTACCAGTCGGTGGCCAACTAATGTAAATTAGAGGCCTGACCTCCCCTTTCACTGGAGGCCGCCCTCCCTTTCTGTCCCCACGGGGAGACGTTTCCATGGGAAGCCGACACAAAGGCGTTCTGGTGGAAGGTTTGCCCAATTACTTTACTCACTACAATTATAATGACACGCTATGTGACCATGACACCCTCTGTGATCCCCAGTTCAGTCCATTAGAGAAGGCTCTGTATACTGAACCACTGGTCGGGGGCCCCGTTCCTCAGCTGCCAATTTCAAAAGACTACTTGAAGATAAAACATTGTGCCTCCTCTCCTGCTCACCGGATTTTACAGGGAGTGGGCTAAATCCCCGGCTACAACGTGTTCGTGGGAGGGGGTTCACTCTGTACTTTCAGGTGCAGACCGTACCAATTGCTCCGACAGACCTCAGATACTTCGGCCCACTGGGAGACTTGTTGGGTTCTTGGTGTGACCAGTGATGGGTAGCATGGAGGAACCCTTACATCTACGCCACGTAGAAAAGCTGCAAAAAGGTTTGGCAAGGACCAGGGGCCCCCTGCAACCATTGGGCCCCTGAACATATCATGGCCTGTCAGCACACCAACAGCCAATGTGCGCACTGCCTGTGCTCCTACACAACTTGCGTAGTGTAGGAACCACACATTGTGTAGCGCTACGGGACTTCTGAACTTTACGAACACAAGTTCTGTAGCGCCTGCGCAGAGCGATGGGTCGGAGCTGCACGCGCATGCACAGATCTGATCCATTGGCTGCCTCTCTAAGAACGCTCGCTACAGCGATTGGTTTCAGAGGGTGACATCGACCTCTCTCTGTGTGTGACATCACTAGGGACCGATCGGGTGGCCGACAGCTGGGAAATTCAAAAATCCGTCTGCCGGTGACACTGGGTGGAGTGGAGGAAACTCCTCTGCTTCACCCTGTGATTTCACAAGATTGGGGGGGCTGGGGGAGACAAGGGGGGGCACTCCTTACATTCTGGCCACTTTAAAAAGATAAAGTGGTCAGGAGGAGTAGAGCGTCCCGTTAATTAACGGTATTTCTTAATTAGGGTTTTATACATTAACCCTTTTTGATCTAGTAATTTAAAAAAAAAAAACAAATGTAAATTTTAGAGGAGCAAAAAAAAACACAAAGTTGTAGAATGTGTAATTCAAATTACAAAAAAACAGGACTTTTTGACTTATTTGTGTGTGATGGTGGAGAGGAGGTGGTGGTGGTGATGGTAGTGGAAGTGGTGGTGGTGGAGGAGGTGTGGTGGTTTAGGTGGTGATGGAGGAGGAGGAGGTGTTTGTGGTGGTGGTGGTGGTGGAGGAGGTGGTGATGGTGGTCTAGGTGGTGGTTGAGGAAGTGGAGGTGGAGGAAGTGGAGGTGGTTTAGGTGGTGATGGTGGTCTAGGTGGTGGTTGAGGAAGTGGAGGTGGTGGTTTAGGTGGTGATGGTGGAGGAGGTGTTTGTGGTGGTTTAGGTGGTGGTGGAGGAAGTGGAGGTGGTTTAGGTGGTGGAGGAGGAAGTGGAGGTGGTTTAGGTGGTGGTGGTGGTTTAGGTGGTGATGTTGGAGGAGGTGTTTGTGGTGGTTTAGGTGGTGGTGGAGGAAGTGGAGGTGGTTTAGGTGGAGGTTAAGGAAGTGGAGGTGGTGATGGTGGTGATGGTGGAGGTGGTTATGGTGGTGGTGGTTTAGGTGGTGATGGTGGAGGAGGGGTTTGTGGTGGTTTAGGTGGTGGTGGAGGAAGTGGTTTAGGTGGAGGTTGAGGAAGTGGAGGTGGTTTAGGTGGTGATGGTGGAGGTGGTTATGGTGGTGATGATGGTGGTTTAGGTGGAGGAGGTGTTTGTGGTGGTTTAGGTGGTGGTGGAGGTGGTTTAGGTGGTGGTGGTGGGGCGTGGAGGGGTTGTATTCGTGGGTCTTTTTAAGTAGCTCATGGATTGCTGCCAATTCGATGTTATGATGTTCAAGTGTGTTCTTGTTAAGAACGAATCTCTGTGAAAAAGCCTTGAGTTCCCGCTGAGAAGGCCGCGTTCACACAGCTCCTCGGTGAACTACAAGTGGCGAAGCCGCCAGCGCAGCTCAGCTGTGAATGAAATTAAACAAGCCGAAGAAACCCGACACTAATTGATTGGAGATTTTCGTGTCCGCCCACCACACAGAATCCTTTTTTCTTTGTAAGCTATTTGGAAATAACGATTTCTAGGAAATTCGCTGGAAATGTCCGGGACGTCACTTTATCCCGAAAAAAAACCCCATTTCAGCTGAACATCAATTTTCTTTTTCTATTTAATATTGGGGATTTGAAAGAATCTTGGCGCGGCCTTCCTGCTGTTTCTGGGGCAACATAAATGTGTCAGAGTGCATTTCCTATGTTGCGTGATAGGAGGAGAAATCTATCATTAACCCTCGAATGACCAGCTCGTAGCAGCGCCTAAATATTCTATAACAGCAGTATATATTAATTAACTCATGATGCTTAGAGGTCAGCTGATTAAAAAGGGACACAACCACTTACATAAACTGTAACTAGATTGGTTTATAAGGTGGTTTTCTTTGAAAAGTAAACACTTTATAAAACAAACACCTTATAAAACACTTTATAAAACACCTTATAAACCAAACACTTTATAAAACACCTTATGAAACAAACACTTTATAAAACACTGTATAAAACACACGCTTCCGTTTTTCCCTTTGTTTGAAGTAATTGCGTGTAAAAAGGAAAAATAAAGTTAGATTTTTTCTCTATCTAATGATTTTTCCCATGATGCAACATTTACCAAAACCTATTCAAAGGTCGTACTTTACAGCTGTGGTTGATCTGATCTACAGTATTTAACAGTTAATCAGGTGGAGGGAGGAGGGAATTTTTAGATAAGGCTGCAGGTGGTGTATTGTGTTCTCCAGGTTGAGATGAGAGCTGGCAGCTGAATGAGATAAAACAGGGAGCTTAAAAGTCTTCTAGTCTCCCCCCTTGGTGATGTAATTTGAATACATCGCACACAATACAATGATGTGAGTCGGTGACTGACCCAATCACAGGGTGAAGCAGAGGAGTTTCCTCCACCCAACCCAGCGTCACCAGCAGCCGGGATTTTTTAGTTTCCTGGCTGCCGGTCACCAGTGATGTCACACACAGAGAGCGGCCAACGTCACCCCCTGAGACCAATCACTGTAGCGCACGTTCCCAGAGAGGCAGCAATGGATCAGATCTGTGCATGCGCGTGCAGCTCCGACCCATCGCTCTGCGTATTAAAAGGGAGCTCTATTTTATTACTAGCGTATCCCTTTAAGGGTCAGGATGCTTTAGAGCGGGGGAGGGACTCAGATGTTTTGGAACTACATTTCCAACAAAGCTCAGCCAGTGTAATGGGTGACTAAGAATCATGGGAGATGTAGTTCCAAGACATGTGGATGGCCGAAGGTTATGGATGTGTTTTAGGCTTGTGATCTCTGCAAAATGAAAAATCTGTAACCTGATATCAATCCTCCCCCTGTGCAAAAAAACAGCTGAACTTCTAACCCCTGCTATGAACCAGGGAGATGAGGGACAGACAGCGTGAAGACTATTAAATACATCGGATTAACCCCTGGTAGGCAGAAAATAAGTAAAGCGTTTTGATTGCTAAAATACTTCTTTTACCAGCCTGGAAATTTACAGGTTTACTTAAAACAAATAAATCACGGACATGACCCGGATAAACGAGCCGAAATGCAATATCCCCGCCACCTCGCTCCTCTGTCACACACACTGGATACACGTCTTGGTTTACTAATCTCGTACGTGTAAAGTAGCCTCGTTTCGCTTAGTGTAAATTCGTCTGAGTCGCCCTGGGATTAGAGCTGGTTTCCTTGTTGTTGGTTTTGTTAATGTTTTGTGTAACACAATCATAAACTCGCCGTCGCCGGATCGAAGAAACAAATGGGCATCTGTTGGCTCAGAGATACAGGAGGATACATGTGTCGTGTTATGTGTCGCAAACGCTGCTGAAGAAGAAGATTCCGTCTTAAGATCGTCTTAGTAAATAATATGCATTAGGGTCAGAGACGGGAACAGGCGAGACAGAAGATCCCTTACGCGGCTGGATTTCATTAATACCGCGTGAGATACAATGACGCTTTATTTCTGCGTCGTCTGGGTCTCTCGAAATACAAACCCCACTTTCACCGACATTGCTCCGGAACGACGCTGCTCCGTAACAACACCGCTCCGCGACGACACCGCTCCGTAACGACGCCGCTCCCTGACGACACCGCTCTGTATCGACAACGCTCCCTAACAATGCCGCTCCGTAACGACATCGCTCTGCAACGACACTGCTCCATAACTACACCGCTCCACGACGACACCGCTCCACGACGACACCACTCCGTAACGACGCCGCTCCCTGACGACACCGCTCCGTATCGACACTGCTCCGTATCGACAGCGCTCCGTAACGACTCCGCTCCGTAACGACTCCGCTCCCTGACGACACCGCTCCCTAACAATGTCGCTCCATAACGACATCGCTCTGCAACGACACCGCTCCGTAACGACACCGCTCTGCAATGCCACTGCTCCATAACTACACCGCTCCGTAACGACACCGCTCCACGACGACACTGCTCCGTAACTACACCGCTCCGTGACGACACCGCTCCGTAACGACACCGCTCCGTGACGACACCGCTCCGTGACGACACCGCTCCCTAACGACGCCGCTCCGTGACGACACCACTCCATAACGACTCCGACATGCTCCTTAACGACACCGACGTTAACTTGGGCAAGACCAAATCAACAACAAAACCCAGGTTAAGCAGCCTTGTCACCTCAGGTCGATTGGCGTGCTGAAGGACTGATTGAAAGAGTATCATGGGAAATGTAGTTTCAATCAGCTGTAGGTTTGAATGAAAGAGCATCATGGGAAATGTAGTTTCAATCAGCTGTAGGTTTGAATGAAAGAGCATCATGGGAAATGTAGTTTCAATCAGCTGTAGGTTTGAATGAAAGAGCATCATGGGAAACGTTTAAGGCTAGGGTCAAACGAAAGCATTTTTACACGCGAACGTAAAAAAGTGCGTCCGAACGAATTGACGTATTTTTTCACGGAGTGCGCGAAAACGGTCATACGATGCGCATTTTTCGTGCGTGATTTTTTCGGATCGTCAAAAAAACTCTTTTTGCGTCTGGACGTTATGTAGGCTGGACATTAGCAGTGTCTGACATCTCCTAATCACGCACACACGCCGCTATGCCGCAGCTGCGCACTCAGTACGTCAGTACTAGCGGTTCGGCGTTCTCGAAAAAATGCGTTCGTTTTCCACTTGCGTGCGCGGCCGGACTTTCGTGCGAACGTACTTCGTATATTGGCCGTCATTGCCCGTCATCTGCTGCTAGTGCGGCCGTAATTATGTGCGCCAGAACGCACGTTAAAAGTGCGCTGGTCTGACCCCAGCCTAAATCAATTGCAGGACTGACTGAAAGAGCATCATGAGAAATGAGGTTTCAATTAGAAAGCATCATGGGAAATGTAGTTTCAACCTTAACTCTCTGAATGTTTCTAGAACTACATTTCCCATGATACTCAGTCGACCTATGAGTGTCTGTGCACCAAGGGAGATGTAGTTCAAAACATCAAGGTTGCTGACCCCAGGTATAGACCCCCCCTTAATGATCTGAGTCTTGATCACAACCATTACCTCCCGCCAGCTCAAATGAAGGTGTAATAATACTATTCAATATAATTTATTCTGTAACAGCCGCAGAGCTTACAATCTAATGAAGAATTCCAGCAGCAAGAGGAAAAGTGACTGTCTAAAGCCGGAGATACACTGAACGCGATGCGCTGCAGCTGCCACGTCGCATTGCAGCCCACGCTCACCATTTTCAACTCTCGGCACTTAGCCACGTGTCGCACCCGACGCCGACTGAGCGCGCAGAGAGGATCGGCCTGTATGCACTGAGCGCGCAGAGAGGATCGGCCTGTATGCACTGAGCGCGCAGAGAGGATCGGCCTGTATGCACTGAGCGTGCAGAGAGGATCGGCCTGTATGCACTGAGCGCGCAGAGAGGATCGGCCTGTATACACTGAGCGCGCAGAGAGGATCGGCCTGTATGCACTGAGCGCGCAGAGAGGATCGGCCTGTATGCACTGAGCGCGCAGAGAGGATCGGCCTGTATGCACTGAGCGCGCAGAGAGGATCGGCCTGTATACACTGAGCGCGCAGAGAGGATCGGCCTGTATGCACTGAGCACGCAGAGAGCATCGGCCTGTATGCACTGAGCGCGCAGAGAGGATCGGCCTGTATACACTGAGCGCGCAGAGAGGATCGGCCTGTATGCACTGAGCGCGCAGAGAGGATCGGCCTGTATGCACTGAGCGCGTCTCGAAGCGCAGTGCCGCCTACGCCTACACGTGCCGCGATTCACTTTGAATACAATGTATCTCCAGCTTAACAGTACAAGACGTTAAAATCCACATTAACGGGGCTTCATCGCTCAGTCAGTCAGTGCTCACTCGGAGCAAGCGGCCGGCGTCTT
This sequence comes from Leptobrachium leishanense, assembly GCA_009667805.1. NCBI lineage: Eukaryota > Metazoa > Chordata > Amphibia > Anura > Megophryidae > Leptobrachium > Leptobrachium leishanense. The sequence continues at coordinate 140,415,730 of CM019071.1, forward strand.
CCAAACAAAACACTGAGTAATAAAGTTTTATTCCAACAAGAATAAATATATGTGTATATACAGTGTGTACAGATTTTCATTCTATTATCTCCGGGGCTTAGTGTCTTTCTGTGTTACGGACGGCACGCAGTCCCCTCGTTCACCTCTAGGAGCTGGTATCGATCGCACATCGGATGAACATGGTATCGTCCCGGATATAGGGGCTGGCGGGAGACTGGAGTTTGTCAAGAGGGCAGAATAAAGGGCAGCCGCTGGCAATGTTCATGTCTGTCACAGGTTGCTGGAAAGAGGGGGATGTGATGTCTGGAAGGAAAGCGTCAAACAGATGATCCCCGTTGCACTGATTTAGAAGTGTGAAAGTGACCTGGGAAGGAGGAAAATCAACCAGTGAGAAGAGAACTATAGCCGCCCGACTACAACTATAAACACAAGTACAACTCAGCACTAGAAAATACATCCAGGGCTCTTGTATTTATATATGTATGACTTTATAACAGAATGCCACAGCAATAAAACTCGTAAAATGTGTATGAGTGAATCACAGAGCTCCACAGCAAGAAAACTCACAGTAATGTGTGGTGTGTAAGAGTATCACAGAATCCACAGCAATAAAACTCACAGTAATATGCGGTGTGTATGAGTGTATCACAGAGCTCCACAGCAATAAAACTCACAGTAATGTGCGGTGTGTATGGGCGTATCACAGAGCTACACAGCAATAAAACTCACAGTAATGTGCGATGTGTATGAGCGTATCAGAGCTCCACAGCAATAAAACTCACAGTAATGTGTGGTGTGTAAGAGTATCACAGAGCTCCACAGCAATAAAATGCACAGTAATGTGCGATGTGTATGAGCGTATCACAGCGCTCCACAGCAATAAAACGCACAGTAATCTGCGATGTGTATGAGCGTATCACAGCAATAAAACTCACAGTAATGTGCGGTGTGTATGAGTGTATCACAGAGCAATAAAACTCACAGTAATGTTCAGTGTGTATGAGCGTATCACAGAGCTCCACAGGCATAAAACTCACAGTAAAGTACAGTGTGTACGAGTGTATCAACAAATATCTCCACAGCAATAAAACTCACAGTAATGTGCTGTGTGTATGAGTGCATCACAGAGCTGCTCCACAGCAATAAAACTCACACTCATACACACCGCACATTGTTGTATCACAGAGCTCCTCAGCAATAAAACTCACAGTAATGTGCTGTGTGTCTGTGCGTATTGCAGAACTCCAGGCATAAAACTCAAACTCGTACAAACTGCACGTTACTGTATCAACAAAGATCTCTATAGCAATAATACTAACAGTAATGTGCAGTGTGTATAAGGGTATCACAGAACTCCACAGGCATAAAACTCACAGTAAAGTGCAGTGTGTACGAATGTATCAACAAAGATCTCCATAGCAATAAAACTCACAATAATGTGTGGTGTGCCTAGTTGTGGCCCAAAATGCTGCCCCTGGCAAAGTGCTGCCTGGAGTCATATAAAAATACAATTTGAAAGGTAACATTCCAGCTCAGTTCTATATAGGACTCACCTTCTGGTGACTACTGTATAACTAGTCACAGTAATGTGCGGTGTGTATGAGCGCATCAAAGTTACACAGCAATAAAACTCACAGTAATGTGCAGTGTGTATGAGCGAATCACAAATCTCCACAGCAATAAAACTCACAGTAATGTGCAGTGTGTATGAGTGCATCACAGAGCTGCACAGCAATAATACTCACTGTAATGTGTGTTGTGTATGAGCGTATCACAGAGCTATACAGTACTAAAACTCAGTAATGTGCGGTGTGTATGAGCGAATCACAGAGCTGCACAGTAATAAAACTCACAGTAATGTGCGGTGTGTATGAGCGTATCACAGAGCTACACAGCAATAAAACTCACAGTAATGTGCGGTGTGTATGAGCGTATCACAGAGCTGCACAGCAATAAAACTCACAGTAATGTGCGGTGTGTATGAGCGTATCACAGAGCTGCACAGCAATAAAACTCACAGTAATGTGCGGTGTGTATGAGCGTATCACAGAGCTGCACAGCAGCTGGAGCGTGAGATTGTTATCTTTGTAACTAGAGCCTCCACAACAAACTAATGCGCATTAATAAAGGTTTATATAATTGTGATATTCATCTGACACTAGGGTCGCCAGATCAGCCACGTTTTCCTGGACACATTACTATTTCATGCAGGGAAAAGTGCTGCCCTGCAACATGTATAATCCATATGCTGCAGGAAGGAAATCAAAAGAGGTCACCTGGGATTACTTTCGGATTCCTTACCTGCAGTGTATGGATTATACATGCTGCGGGGTGGCATTTTTCATGCACTGTCTATCAGCATGAATACATTATGTGTCCAGGAAAACATGGCCGACGTGGCGACTGACATCAGCTGTTTTATCCTCTTGCATGTTCACATGGTTTATTATTATTTTGGTGCAAGACATAAAAAGCATCTCCTCTCTCGTGTCTTTATCGCCGTTTCCCTCCTGGACGTGATCCTGTGTATTGGTAAGTAAATATGTGTCACGTTGTACGGTGCTACAGAATCTGCTGGCGCTCTGTAAATAAAGTATAATAAATATATAAGAGATATTTGAAGCTAATCGACACATACGTAACCAGGCGCTGATACTGTAACGGTGTCTGGAATATTCAGTTTCGCGCAATGCGTAAGGGCGCTCAGACATGGATTTCCAGGCAGGCGATGGAGTGTCTGTGCGGGATGTTTACCTTGTGTTTAAAAGGCCATGCGAGAAGAGCATCATAGTCCCCTTTCATGACGGTGAAGAAGAGAGAGATGTGAGTTCCTCTCCCCGCTCCGTCTCCATTCAAATAAATCCTCAGACAAGCTTTGTAGCCGTACTTTGCCAAGTAGAAAACTGGAAGTGAAAGGCAGACTGTGTGACCGACCAATAAAAACACTTATACATACTATATACATATACCTGTGTGTGAGTGTTAATTATATACTCAGGACATGATGGAAAAAGAGAGAAATCTCAATGTAACCTTCCTGATATTTTTTAATTTATTTATAAAGTATTTTTCAGACACGTTCAGGGTTTTTTTCCCCCGGTGGTTTTTCCGTTCGATGCAGCTGTTTTGCGCGGGATTTTCCAGGCACTTCTGGGGACCCTGCACAGAGACACTCGCAGAAACAGGCAAAGACACTGACAAAAACACAGAGACACTCGCAGAAACAGGCAAAGACACACTGACAAAAACACAGACACTCGCAGAAACAGGCAAAGACACTGACAAAAACACAGAGACACTCGCAGAAACAGGCAAAGACACTGACAAAAACACAGAGACACTCGCAGAAACAGGCAAAGACACTGACAAAAACACAGAGACACTCGCAGAAACAGGCAAAGACACTGACAAAAACACAGACACTCGCAGAAACAGGCAAAGACACTGACAAAAACACAGAGACACTCCCAGAAACAGGCAAAGACACTTACAAAAACACAGAGACACTCCCAGAAACAGGCAAAGACACTGACAAAAACACAGAGACACTCGCAGAAACAGGCAAAGACACTGACAAAAACACAGAGACACTCGCAGAAACAGGCAAAGACACTGACAAAAACACAGAGACACTCGCAGAAACAGGCAAAGACACTGACAAAAACACAGAGACACTCGCAGAAACAGGCAAAGACACTGACAAAAACACAGAGACACTCGCAGAAACAGGCAAAGACACTGACAAAAACACAGAGACACTCGCAGAAACAGGCAAAGACACTGACAAAAACACAGAGACACTCGCAGAAACAGGCAAAGACACTGACAAAAACACAGAGACACTCGCAGAAACAGGCAAAGACACTGACAAAAACACAGAGACACTCGCAGAAACAGGCAAAGACACTGACAAAAACACAGAGACACTCGCAGAAACAGGCAAAGACACTGACAAAAACACAGAGACACTCGCAGAAACAGGCAAAGACACTGACAAAAACACAGAGACACTCGCAGAACAGGCAAAGACACTGACAAAAACACAGAGACACTCGCAGAAACAGGCAAAGACACTGACAAAAACACAGAGACACTCGCAGAAACAGGCAAAGACACTGACAAAAACACAGAGACACTCGCAGAAACAGGCAAAGACACTGACAAAAACACAGAGACACTCGCAGAAACAGGCAAAGACACTGACAAAAACACAGAGACACTCGCAGAAACAGGCAAAGACACTGACAAAAACACAGAGACACTCGCAGAAACAGCAAAGACACTGACAAAAACACAGAGACACTCCCAGAAACAGGCAAAGACACTTACAAAAACACAGAGACACTCCCAGAAACAGGCAAAGACACTGACAAAAAACAGAGACACTCCCAGAAACAGGCAAAGACACTGACAAAAACACAGAGACACTCGCAGAAACAGGCAAAGACACTGACAAAAACACAGAGACACTCGCAGAAACAGGCAAAGACACTGACAAAAACACAGAGACACTCGCAGAAACAGGCAAAGACACTGACAAAAACACAGAGACACTCGCAGAAACAGGCAAAGACACTGACAAAAACACAGACACTCGCAGAAACAGGCAAAGACACTGACAAAAACACAGAGACACTCCAGAAACAGGCAAAGACACTTACAAAAACACAGAGACACTCCCAGAAACAGGCAAAGACACTGACAAAAACACAGAGACACTCCCAGAAACAGGCAAAGACACTGACAAAAACACAGAGACACTCGCAGAAACAGGCAAAGACACTGACAAAAACACAGAGACACTCCCAGAAACAGGCAAAGACACTGACAAAAACACAGAGACACTCCCAGAAACAGGCAAAGACACTGACAAAAACACAGAGACACTCCCAGAAACAGGCAAAGACACTGACAAAAACACAGTGTCTGTGTATTTGCCTGTTGCTGGGAGTCTCTGTGTTTTTTGTCAGTGTTTTTGCGTGTTTCTGGAAGTATCTGTTTTTGTCAGTGTCTTTCCCTGTTTCTGGGTGTGTCTTTATTTTTCTGTCAGTCTCTGCCTGTTTCTGGGAGTGTCACTGTTTTTGTCAGAGTCTTTCCCTGTTTCTGGGAGTGTCTCTCTCTGTTTTTGTCTGTGTCTTTGCCTGTTTCTGGGAGTGTGACTGTTTTTGTTAGTGTCTTTGTTTCTGGGAGTGTCTGTTTTTTGTCAGTGTCAGTGTCTTTGCCTGTTTCTGGGAGTGTCACTGTTTTTCTGTCAGTCTCTGCCTCTTTCTGGGAGTGTCACTGTTTATGATAGTGTATTTCTCTGTTTCTGGGAGTGTCACTGTTTTTCTTAGTGTCTTTGTTTATGGGAGTGTCTGTGTTTTTGTTAGTGTCTTTGTTTCTGGGGTGTCTGTGTTTTTGTCTGTGTCTTTGTCTGTTTCCGGGAGTGTTTCTGTGTTTCTGTCAGTGTCTGTGTCTCTTTCTGGGAGTGTCTCTGTGTTTTTGTTAGTGTCTTTGTCTGTTTCCGGGAGTGTCTGTGTTTTTGCCATAAGACAATTTAATAGTGTGGAGACATATATTGTGTAATAAAACAATATTAATATTGACAGTTCTTGTATGTGGGTGTGACTTGCGAAGGGACGGGCACAATTGGGAGCCGTTTTACCTCCTTTTCTCCCGCGGGCCTCAAGAGTTGTCAGTCTGGCCCTGGTTAGATGTAGATTTACAGTAAACAGGTGCTGGTCTGTACCTGGAGAATACAAGCTGGTGTTGTTTCCGCTGGTGGCTTCCTGACGCTTTAACGCCACGTTTGGAATTTTCCATAGAAAGACCCCGTCATACGTCTCTTGGCTCAGGTTCTGTATTCGCAGATCCAGCTGATTTATCTCCATATCCTTCATGACCAAGGTATGCTGCAACACGGCAACCTGCCGGCGGATCGGAGGGAGAATAAGATTGTGTTCGTCACCGAGACAAGAAGACACATTTTAACCCAAACCCGGCACCACCCGTGGTCAGAGAGAAAACCACCAGGAGCATTTTATTCAGCAATTCCAGGATTTTCCATGTTACTATATACTGGAATATAATGGGATATACTGGAAGATATTTACTGATGTTTGTTTCTTGCCATTGGAGACAAACATGGACACGCGATGAGCACAGAGAGCATGAAGCCCACTGACAGTGTGCTCCAAGGGAACGCAGGCCGTTATGCAAGAGGAGCGCCGAGAGACACCCCCCGACACCTGAGGGAAGGTGAGCTATAGAAGATATTCTAAGGTAAAAATAGGGTGAAGGGACTGGGGGGGGGGGGGTCAGGGGGAATTTAGTTTTTATCTGTTACTGCAGGGGCTACAAGAGAAACCATGCAATATCACATGTGGCCACTGGGGGCTGTCTGTGAGTTCAAACCCGAATTTTCATGTTTCTTGGAAACACATTTGAGATAGATATATAATATATATATATATATACGCATAAACCCGAGTGGGTCTGGAAAAGATTATAGACTATAATATGTTTGGAGCGATGAGGTTGATATGAGCCAAGTGAAACATACAACCAATTCCAGCTCTTGCCATCTCTTTGATTGCACAGATACCAAGAGAGACAAATAGAGGAGACAGAGAGACAGAGGAGACAGAGAGACAAATAGAGGAGACAGAGACACAGAGGAGACAGAGAGACAAATAGAGGAGACAGAGAGACAAATAGAGGAGACAAGAGACAAATAGAGGAGACAGGAGACAAATAGAGGAGACAAGAGACAAATAGAGGAGACAGAGAGACAAATAGAGGAGACAGAGAGACAGAGGAGACAGAGAGACAAATAGAGGAGACAGAGAGACAAATAGAGGAGACAGAGAGACAGAGGAGACAGAGAGACAAATAGAGGAGACAGAGAGACAAATAGAGGAGACAGAGAGACAGAGGAGACAGAGAGACAAATAGAGGAGACAGAGAGACAAATAGAGGAGACAGAGAGACAAATAGAGGAGACAGAGAGACAAATAGAGGAGACAGAGAGACAAATAGAGGAGACAGGAGACAAATAGAGGAGACAGAGAGACAGAGGAGACAGAGAGACAAATAGAGGAGACAGAGAGACAAATAGAGGAGACAGAGAGACGAGGAGACAGAGAGACAAATAGAGGAGACAGAGAGACAAATAGAGGAGACAGAGAGACAGAGGAGACAGAGAAACAAATAGAGGAGACAGAGAGACAAATAGAGGAGACAGAGAGACAAATAGAGGAGACAGGAGACAAATAGAGGAGACAAGAGACAAATAGAGGAGACAGAGAGACAAATAGAGGAGACAGAGAGACAAATAGAGGAGACAGAGAGACAAATAGAGGAGACAGAGAGACAAATAGAGGAGACAGGGAGACAAATAGAGGAGACAGAGAGACAAATAGAGGAGACAGAGAGACAAATAGAGGAGACAGAGAGACAAATAGAGGAGACAGGGAGACAAATAGAGGAGACAGGGAGACAAATAGAGGAGACAGGAGACAAATAGAGGAGACAGAGAGACAAATAGAGGAGACAGGGAGACAAATAGAGGAGACAGGGAGACAAATAGAGGAGACAAGAGACAAATAGAGGAGACAGAGAGACAAATAGAGGAGACAGAGAGACAAATAGAGGAGACAGGGAGACAAATAGAGGAGACAGAGAGACAAATAGAGGAGACAGGGAGACAAATAGAGGAGACAGGAGACAAATAGAGGAGACAGAGAGACAAATAGAGGAGAAAGAGAGAAAAATAGAGGAGACAGGAGACAAATAGAGGAGACAGAGAGACAAATAGAGGAGACAGAGAGACAAATAGAGGAGACAGGGAGACAAATAGAGGAGACAGGAGACAAATAGAGGAGACAGAGAGACAAATAGAGGAGACAGAGACAAATAGAGGAGACCGAGAGACAGAGAGACAAATAGAGGAGACAGAGAGACAAATAGAGGAGACAGAGAGACAGAGGAGACAGAGAGACAAATAGAGGAGACAGAGAGACAAATAGAGGAGACAGAGAGACAAATAGAGGAGACAGAGAGACAAATAGAGGAGACAGGAGACAAATAGAGGAGACAAGAGACAAATAGAGGAGACAGAGAGACAAATAGAGGAGACAGAGAGACAAATAGAGGAGACAGAGAGACAAATAGAGGAGACAGAGAGACAAATAGAGGAGACAGAGAGACAAATAGAGGAGACAGAGAGACAAATAGAGGAGACAGGGAGACAAATAGAGGAGACAGAGAGACAAATAGAGGAGACAGGGAGACAAATAGAGGAGACAGAGAGACAAATAGAGGAGACAGAGAGACAAATAGAGGAGACAGGGAGACAAATAGAGGAGACAGAGAGACAAATAGAGGAGACAGGGAGACAAATAGAGGAGACAGAGAGACAAATAGAGGAGACAGAGAGACAAATAGAGGAGACAGGGAGACAAATAGAGGAGACAGGAGACAAATAGAGGAGACAGAGAGACAGAGGAGACAGAGAGACAAATAGAGGAGACAGAGAGACAGAGGAGACAGAGAGACAAATAGAGGAGACAGAGAGACAGAGGAGACAGAGAGACAAATAGAGGAGACAGAGAGACAAATAGAGGAGACAGGAGACAAATAGAGGAGACAGAGAGACAAATAGAGGAGACAGAGAGACAGAGGAGACAGAGAGACAAATAGAGGAGACAGGAGACAAATAGAGGAGACAGAGAGACAAATAGAGGAGACAGAGAGACAAATAGAGGAGACAGAGAGACAAATAGAGGAGACAGAGAGACAAATAGAGGAGACAGGAGACAAATAGAGGAGACAGGAGACAAATAGAGGAGACAGAGAGACAGAGGAGACAGAGAGACAAATAGAGGAGACAGAGAGACAAATAGAGGAGACAGAGAGACAAATAGAGGAGACAGAGAGACAAATAGAGGAGACAGAGAGACAGAGGAGACAGAGAGACAAATAGAGGAGACAGGAGACAAATAGAGGAGACAGAGAGACAAATAGAGGAGACAGAGAGACAAATAGAGGAGACAGAGAGACAAATAGAGGAGACAGAGAGACAAATAGAGGAGACAGAGAGACAAATAGAGGAGACAGGAGACAAATAGAGGAGACAGAGAGACAAATAGAGGAGACAGAGAGACAAATAGAGGAGACAGGGAGACAAATAGAGGAGACAGAGAGACAAATAGAGGAGACAGAGAGACAAATAGAGGAGACAGAGAGACAAATAGAGGAGACACGAGACAAATAGAGGAGCCACAAGACAAATAGAGGAGACAGGGAGACAGAGGAGACAGAGAGACAAATAGAGGAGACAGAGAGACAAATAGAGGAGACAGAGAGACAAATAGAGGAGACAGAGAGACAGAGGAGACAGAGAGACAAATAGAGGAGACAGAGAGACAAATAGAGGAGACAGAGAGACAGAGGAGACAGAGAGACAAATAGAGGAGACAGAGAGACAAATAGAGGAGACAGAGAGACAAATAGAGGAGACAGGAGACAAATAGAGGAGACAGGAGACAAATAGAGGAGACAAGAGACAAATAGAGGAGACAGAGAGACAAATAGAGGAGACAGAGAGACAAATAGAGGAGACAGAGAGACAAATAGAGGAGACAGGGAGACAAATAGAGGAGACAGAGAGACAAATAGAGGAGACAGGGAGACAAATAGAGGAGACAGAGAGACAAATAGAGGAGACAGAGAGACAAATAGAGGAGACAGGGAGACAAATAGAGGAGACAGGAGACAAATAGAGGAGACAGGGAGACAAATAGAGGAGACAGAGAGACAAATAGAGGAGACAGGGAGACAAATAGAGGAGACAGAGAGACAAATAGAGGAGACAGAGAGACAAATAGAGGAGACAGAGAGACAAATAGAGGAGACAGAGAGACAAATAGAGGAGACAGGGAGACAAATAGAGGAGACAGGAGACAAATAGAGGAGACAGAGAGACAGAGGAGACAGAGAGACAAATAGAGGAGACAGAGAGAAAGAGGAGACAGAGAGACAAATAGAGGAGACAGAGAGACAGAGGAGACAGAGAGACAAATAGAGGAGACAGAGAGACAAATAGAGGAGACAGAGAGACAAATAGAGGAGACAGGAGACAAATAGAGGAGACAGGAGACAAATAGAGGAGACAGAGGAGACAGAGAGACAAATAGAGGAGACAGAGAGACAAATAGAGGAGACAGGAGACAAATAGAGGAGACAGAGAGACAAATAGAGGAGACAGAGAGACAGAGGAGACAGAGAGACAAATAGAGGAGACAGAGAGACAAATAGGAGACAGAGAGACAAATAGAGGAGACAGAGAGACAAATAGAGGAGACAGAGAGACAAATAGAGGAGACAGAGAGACAGAGGAGACAGAGAGACAAATAGAGGAGACAGAGAGACAAATAGAGGAGACAGAGAGACAAATAGAGGAGACAGGAGACAAATAGAGGAGACAAGAGACAAATAGAGGAGACAGAGAGACAAATAGAGGAGACAGAGAGACAAATAGAGGAGACAGAGAGACAAATAGAGGAGACAGGGAGACAAATAGAGGAGACAGAGAGACAAATAGAGGAGACAGGGAGACAAATAGAGGAGACAGAGAGACAAATAGAGGAGACAGAGAGACAAATAGAGGAGACAGGGAGACAAATAGAGGAGACAGAGAGACAAATAGAGGAGACAGGGAGACAAATAGAGGAGACAGAGAGACAAATAGAGGAGACAGAGAGACAAATAGAGGAGACAGGGAGACAAATAGAGGAGACAGGAGACAAATAGAGGAGACAGAGAGACAGAGGAGACAGAGAGACAAATAGAGGAGACAGGGAGACAAATAGAGGAGACAGAGAGACAAATAGAGGAGACAGAGAGACAAATAGAGGAGACAGAGAGACAAATAGAGGAGACACGAGACAAATAGAGGAGCCACAAGACAAATAGAGGAGACAGGGAGACAGAGGAGACAGAGAGACAAATAGAGGAGACAGAGAGACAAATAGAGGAGACAGAGAGACAAATAGAGGAGACAGAGAGACAAATAGAGGAGACAGAGAGACAAATAGAGGAGACAGAGAGACAAATAGAGGAGACAGAGAGACAGAGGAGACAGAGAGACAAATAGAGGAGACAGAGAGACAAATAGAGGAGACAGAGAGACAAATAGAGGAGACAGAGAGACAAATAGAGGAGACAGAGAGACAAATAGAGGAGACAGGAGACAAATAGAGGAGACAAGAGACAAATAGAGGAGACAGAGAGACAAATAGAGGAGACAGAGAGACAAATAGAGGAGACAGAGAGACAAATAGAGGAGACAGAGAGACAAATAGAGGAGACAGAGAGACAAATAGAGGAGACAGGGAGACAATAGAGGAGACAGAGAGACAAATAGAGGAGACAGGGAGACAAATAGAGGAGACAGAGAGACAAATAGAGGAGACAGAGAGACAAATAGAGGAGACAGGGAGACAAATAGAGGAGACAGAGAGACAAATAGAGGAGACAGGAGACAAATAGAGGAGACAGAGAGACAAATAGAGGAGACAGGGAGACAAATAGAGGAGACAGAGAGACAAATAGAGGAGACAGGGAGACAAATAGAGGAGACAGGAGACAAATAGAGGAGACAGAGAGACAGAGGAGACAGAGAGACAAATAGAGGAGACAGAGAGACAGAGGAGACAGAGAGACAAATAGAGGAGACAGAGAGACAGAGGAGACAGAGAGACAAATAGAGGAGACAGAGAGACAAATAGAGGAGACAGAGAGACAAATAGAGGAGACAGGAGACAAATAGAGGAGACAGGAGACAAATAGAGGAGACAGAGGAGACAGAGAGACAAATAGAGGAGACAGAGAGACAAATAGAGGAGACAGGAGACAAATAGAGGAGACAGAGAGACAAATAGAGGAGACAGAGAGACAGAGGAGACAGAGAGACAAATAGAGGAGACAGAGAGACAAATAGGAGACAGAGAGACAAATAGAGGAGACAGAGAGACAAATAGAGGAGACAGAGAGACAAATAGAGGAGACAGGAGACAAATAGAGGAGACAGAGAGACAAATAGAGGAGACAGAGAGACAAATAGAGGAGACAGGGAGACAAATAGAGGAGACAGAGAGACAAATAGAGGAGACAGAGAGACAAATAGAGGAGACAGAGAGACAAATAGAGGAGACACGAGACAAATAGAGGAGCCACAAGACAAATAGAGGAGACAGGGAGACAGAGGAGACAGAGAGACAAATAGAGGAGACAGAGAGACAAATAGAGGAGACAGAGAGACAAATAGAGGAGACAAGAGACAAATAGAGGAGACAAGAGACAAATAGAGGAGACAAGAGACAAATAGAGGAGACAGGAGACAAATAGAGGAGACAGGAGACAAATAGAGGAGACAGAGAGACAAATAGAGGAGACAAGAGACAAATAGAGGAGACAGAGAGACAAATAGAGGAGACAAGAGACAAATAGAGGAGCCAAAGAGACAAATAGAGGAGACAGAGAGACAAATAGAGGAGACAGAGAGACAAATAGAGGAGACAAGAGACAAATAGAGGAGACAGAGAGACAAATAGAGGAGACAAGAGACAAATAGAGGAGACAGAGAGACAAATAGAGGAGACAGAGAGACAAATAGAGGAGACAGAGAGACAAATAGAGGAGACAGAGAGACAAATAGAGGAGACAGAGAGACAAATAGAGGAGCCACGAGACAAATAGAGGAGACAAGAGAGACAAATAGAGGAGACAGAGAGACAAATAGAGGAGACAGAGAGACAAATAGAGGAGACAGAGAGACAAATAGAGGAGACAGAGAGACAAATAGAGGAGCCAAAGAGACAAATAGAGGAGACAAGAGACAAATAGAGGAGACAGAGAGACAAATAGAGGAGCCAGGGAGACAAATAGAGGAGACAAGAGACAAATAGAGGAGACAGAGAAACAAATAGAGGAGCCACAAGACAAATAGAGGAGACAGGAGACAAATAGAGGAGCCAGGGAGACAAATAGAGGAGACAGAGAGACAAATAGAGGAGCCACAAGACAAATAGAGGAGACAGGGAGACAAATAGAGGAGCCACAAGACAAATAGAGGAGACAGGAGACAAATAGAGGAGACAGGGAGACAAATAGAGGAGACAGGAGACAAATAGAGGAGACAAGAGACAAATAGAGGAGACAAGAGACAAATAGAGGAGACAAGAGACAAATAGAGGAGACAGAGAGACAAATAGAGGAGACAGAGAGACAAATAGAGGAGACAGGAGACAAATAGAGGAGACAAGAGACAAATAGAGGAGACAGAGAGACAAATAGAGGAGACAGGAGACAAATAGAGGAGACAGAGAGACAAATAGAGGAGACACGAGACAAATAGAGGAGCCACAAGACAAATAGAGGAGACAGGGAGACAGAGGAGACAGAGAGACAAATAGAGGAGACAGAGAGACAAATAGAGGAGACAGAGAGACAAATAGAGGAGACAGGGAGACAAATAGAGGAGACAGGGAGACAAATAGAGGAGACAGGGAGACAAATAGAGGAGACAGGGAGACAAATAGAGGAGACAAGAGACAAATAGAGGAGACAGGAGACAAATAGAGGAGACAAGAGACAAATAGAGGAGACAAGAGACAAATAGAGGAGACAGGAGACAAATAGAGGAGACAAGAGAGACAAATAGAGAGACAGGAGACAAATAGAGGAGACAGAGAGACAATAGAGGAGACAGAGACAAATAGAGGAGACAGGAGACAAATAGAGAGACAGGAGACAAATAGAGAGACAGAGAGACAAATAGAGGAGACAAGAGACAAATAGAGGAGACAGAGAGACAAATAGAGGAGACAAGAGACAAATAGAGGAGACAGAGAGACAAATAGAGGAGACAGAGAGACAAATAGAGGAGACAGAGAGACAAATAGAGGAGCCACGAGACAAATAGAGGAGACAAGAGAGACAAATAGAGGAGACAGAGAGACACAAGATAGATGCAAGACAGATAAAGAGCGATAGACAGTTACATATGTAGAATAGATGGATTCTGCTTGTCCTCTATTTGCACCTACAAAATACATCCTGTAAGTATAGTATAGGTCTCCTCGGGGGCGGTGCTTATCTTTATAACTCTAAACCTAAGTAGACCTCATACCTCGTGTTCTTCCTCGTCTGGTTTTGTCCCCTGTACATATGCTGCTTTTTGCCGCTGTTTCTATCACACTGAGTAATATATTGATGCTATATCCAAATGATCTTAAAACCCCTCGTCTTTTGCACGGCACACCAGCTCACCGTGTCATGGCGGCCAGCGCTCCATCTATAGGCAGGGATGAGCAGGACACAGATAATAATTTCTCTGCGCCAAGAGGGGGCGAGCCAGTTGCCTTGTTGTGCGTCCAGCCCTCCGTAGAGGTGAGCTTTACCGAATATACATCCCAAACTCGAGCTACATAAATAACGCTATTTATGCGGCTGCTGTAACATTGGTTCTGGGGTTTACCTTGTTCTCGAGGCTTTTGATCACAGACACCTGGGCCATGGACTGCTCCTGCCTGGCCCCTAATTCAGCGTTCACGTTGACCAGCTCTCGGTTCAGGATGGAAATGATGTTCTCGATCACTCTGACTTTCTCTTCTGTTTCAGCGTTTCTGCGGACTTCTCGCTGCAACGGCCCACGCGCCTCCGCGTCCTCGCTCATATCGACGTCTCCATTGGTGACGATGGAAGATCCGTGAGTGGATTTCAGGGAGAATTCTGCTCCTTCCGCGGTCATCCAACTATGTCTGTCGTCTAAGATTGCAGCAAGGACCAGCGCCATGTGACTCGCAACGGAGGACCTCTCGTGTTCCTTTACCTTGTCTTTGCTTCCCTTAAAAACAAAAGCCGAGAGAGTTTTGGATTGATTTTTCAACATCTGCTTAAAGGGCCAGTACCACCAAAAAATGCAATGTCCTTAAAGGGCCAGTACCACCAAAAAAAAATGCAATGTCCTTAAAGGGCCAGTACCACCAAAAAATGCAATGTCCTTAAAGGGCCAGTGCCACCAAAAAATGCAATGTCCTCAACGGGCCAGTGCCACCAAAAAATGCAATGTCCTTAAAGGGCCAGTACCACCAAAAAAAAAATGCAATGTCCTTAAAGGGCCAGTGCCACCAAAAAATGCAATGTCCTCAACGGGCCAGTACCACCAAAAAATGCAATGTCCTTAAAGGGCCAGTACCACCAAAAAATGCAATGTCCTTAAAGGGCCAGTACCACCAAAAAATGCAATGTCCTTAAAGGACCAGTACCACCAAAAAATGCAATGTCCTTAAAGGGCCAGTACCACAAAAAAATGCAATGTCCTCAAAGGTCCAGTACCGCCAAAAAATGTAATGTCCTTAAAGGGCCAGTACCACCAAAAAATGCAATGTCCTTAAAGGACATTGGGCTCGGACATTGGGTGGTCAAAATAGGGCATAGTGACATGGGACGGAGTTTGGGACAGTCTCTTGTATAAATGCTACTGCGTTTTATTTTGAAAGACTTTACAAACTATTGGAATGACCCTTTCACCGCTGAACCGATTGTGGCAAAATTAACATTCACACCCGTTTAACTTTAAGGATGGATAATATTTTCGGTGCTTGCTTACACTTACTTGAAAAGTGCAGCCAATCGGATGGTAGTGACACTTCTCTTTTCCATTCTGTAACAAAGTAACAGGTTTATTTCAGCATTTCTATAAACTTTTAAACACCTTTGTTTAATCTACAAAGATGAGCAAACAAACAGGGCTTATTCACTAAACTCCGCCGCGGCAGCAAATTCAACCAATAGATACCATTGTTGTTGCAACTATAGTGAACCTCAGAGAGGTGAACACTATGGAGAACTAGGGTGGAAAGAACGGTGAAAGCTGTGGAGAACTAGCGTGGAAAGAATGGTGAAAGCTACAGAGAGCTAGGGTGGAAAGAATTGTGAAAGCTGTGGAGAACTAGGGTGGAAAGAATTGTGAATGCTATCTAGAACAAAGGTGGAAAGAACGGTGAAAACTATGGTGAAAAGATTGGTGAAAGCTACAGAGAGCTAGGGTGGAAAGAACGTTGATGTGTTCTAGAACATAGATGGGAAGAATGATAAACCAAAGCTATGGAGACCTACGGTGGAAACAATGATGAAAGCTATGGAGAGCTACAGTGAAAAGAATGGTGAACGCTACAATGGAAAGAATGGTGAAAGCTGCAGAGAACTACGGTCGAAAGAATGATGAAAGCTATCTAGAACAAAAAGGTGGAAAGAACGGTGAAAACTATGGTGAAAAGATTGGTGAAAGCTACAGAGACCTAGGGTGGAAAGAATGATGAAAGCTATGGAGAACCAAGGTGGAAAGAATGATGAAAGCTATGGAGAACCAAGATGGAAAGAATGATGAAAGCTATGGAGAACCAAGGTGGAAAGAATGATGAAAGCTATGGAGAACCAAGGTGGAAAGAATGATGAAAGCTATGGAGAACCAAGGTGGAAAGAATGATGAAAGCTATGGAGAACTAAGGTGGAAAGATCGATAAACGCTATAGAGACCTACGGTGGAAAGAATGATAAACTCTATAGAGACCTACCGTGGAAAGAATGATGAAAGCTATGGAGAACTAAAGTGGAAAGAATGATAAACGCTATAGAGACCTACGGTGGAAAGAATGATAAACGCTATAGAGACCTACGGTGGAAAGAATGATAAACGCTATAGAGACCTACGGTGGAAAGAATGGTGAAAGCTGTAAAGAATTTCAGAGGACAGAATGGTAAAAGCTATGGAGACCTACGGTGGAAACAACGATGAAAGGTATGGGGAACTAAGGTGGAAAGAATGGTGAAAGCCAAGGAGAGCACCAGTGGAAAGAATGGTGAACGCTACAGAGAACTATGGTGGAAAGAATGGTGAAAGCTACAGTGAAAAGAATGGTGAACGATATGAAGAACTACAGTGGAAGGAATGCTGAGGGCTGTGGAGAAATATGGTGGAAAGAATGCTAAAAGATGTAGAGTACTTTGGAGGAAAAAATGGTGAAGGCTATGGAGAACTATGATGGAAGTTCACCAAATAGTGAATTTTACAAAGTGTCACCTTATACGGGATCCACCTTAGTTCTTTGAAGTTCTCTGAACCAAATCCAGCATTCTTTCACTATAAGTGCGGTGGTTAGGGAATAACCCTGCGTGTGTTTTCCTGATAGAAATACTATCCAAAATTTTCACGTAAACATTATAAACCAAAACAGCCGCCACGTTATGGCTTAAAATTTACCATTTCAATAATATAACATCAGGTCGGAGAATAAAAACACATTTTATTCGTTTTCTCGGCTCCAAATGAAAAATATTCCAAGTATTTAATTTATTCTATATTTATTGTTGGCGATTAAAGTTCTCTCACCTTACTTTTGAGGTTTTCTGTTTTTCTCGGGTCTCTCGGGGACGTTTTACCACATTTGTGCTTCTTTTCATGGTAATAAAGAAATAAGATTGAAGGTGAAACGCGTTTCGTCATCTCAGACGTATTATTCGCACAACACAGGGGTCGGCAACCTTGATCCTCTAGATATTTTGAAACGGCATCTTCCGTGATACTCAGGTTGGCCGAGGTGCATGGGAAATGTAGTTCAGGAATATTTGCAGGGCCAAGGTTGCTGACCTCTGGGCTAGAGTATGAAGAACCAGGCTTTTGTTCCATGTGTGGAAGCCCAGTCACAGAGACCCAAAAGTCCAGATCTTTCAAGTTGCCACTGCAATGTCCTTCTTGTTCAGGAGCTGCACTTAACGAACTACAGACCCGGCCTAAGGCTGGCCGTCCACTGGCACCATAATCGGGCAACCGATTTGGTCACCCGACTACGGACAACGCCATTGGTCGATCAGGGTCGTCCACTGGAAGCGTCTGTGGACGACCCAGATCGGCCGTTGGGTTAAAAAAAAACAACACTGCCGGGCGAAAATAAACTGTCTTTGAGCCTCAAAGACAACTCACGTCCAGCGCGGCCGGCTCCTGCTGAAGAAAGAAAAAAAAAAAACAACTTGCCAGGCTAGCCCCCCCCCCCCTCTTCCTGGTGCAGAAAGCACTAGAGAGAGCAACGCTGAGCCGGCTCGTTAAAAAAAAAGACGCAAGCGAAAAAAGAATGGTCTTAATAAAAAAAAATAATAATAAAAAAAAAAACACGGAACCAAAACATTAGCAAAAAATAATAAAATAAACTAATATATATATATATATATATATATACACAAAAAATCCCTAAAAGATCAATAAATAAAAGAAGCTTTTTGCTGCAGATTAAAAAAATAAACGGTTCAATAAATAAAAATGAGAATATTTTTTCCATTGAATCCTATGAGCTTCGCCAACGGCCAATTTCCTATACAATCTATTTTTTCACGTTTCTCCTGCACATGCCGGTTATACTATACAATATATCTTTTACAGGTTTCCCCGAAGCACGGAAGTTTAATCATACAATTCATCTTTTTCATGTAAACTTGTAGCAGATCGTCCGATTTCATCTGACCAAGTCCCATGAAAATCATAGGGATCGCACATGTGTTGTAATCGCATGTTGTAGGATCGGTCGGACGACTTCAGATGATATTGGATGATCGCACCATCGCACAAATACGGTGCCAGTGGATGGACAGCCTATAATGTGGAGGTCTGACCAGATCAGATCTCAATTTTGAGATGACAAGACTCTCTATCACTTGCAGGGTCTCTGTTTGGAACAACGGAGATTCCATCCATGCGACTTAAAGATGGCGGCTCCCACAGCACAAGGCACGTCCCACTCAACATGAAACTAACGAATGTGTAAAAATATACTCTGCAGTCTCACTTTTAGACCTGGCAGGAAGTGCAGCGCCGCATTACGTGTCTTAAATCTACACATAATGACACAGAAAGATCCCCTGTATTTTAATTTTTTTTTATACATAAACCTGGAAACTTTTAATCAGGGGAATTCTAGGAATGCTTCCATTATTACTACATTTACTAAAATAAAAAGCTGAGGTAATTCTGGTGATTACGCTGCTCTTACAGCTACTTTACATAGAGACAAATTACTAGTTAAAGTCACCTCAGAAGTTTGTGTTTCTTAATCTGCTTGTGCCCCTATGCTACCAGCTCTAATTTCCTATCATTCCATGAATTTCTCTCTAGAAAACCTAAAAGCAAGGAGGAAAAAAATGGCCAAAAATATGACTTGGGGTACATGGGCTTAGAATTGTATTTGAGAGGTACAGGCCTTATGTTTCATATTGTTTTCCTGCTCTTTCCTTTGTTAAAGTCAGCATGTATCTAAAATTTTAGATGCAGGGTGTTTGTGTTTTCTGTGCCCTATTCCCTGATGTCTGTGTTATATTAATATTCCCTTATGTATTTATTGTAGAGTCTTCTGTTGTATATACTCTGTACATTCCCTCTGTATAGCTTAACCTCTGTGTTCCGATTCTGTCTTTGTATAGTATACCCCCTGTTGGCAATGGATTCCTTTGTTTTCACATGCTTCCATCAACTCCCTTCCCCCCAGCAACCAGCTTAAACTGGATCACCGTGCCACTTCTAATCTTTTGTTTCAATGCTGGGTGTGTTTCCATTGTTTCTGGACCTTCCCTTTGTGTGTGTGTGTTTTAACCAGTTGCAAAATGTAAATAAAATCAGTCTCCATTTGGATTTTCAACCTGCAAGGGTCTCCTGTGTGTTATTGCCTGGGTTCTGGACCAGAAGCAGTACTTCTGTGAAATACTGACTTCAAGGGGTGCAGTCTGCACGTGGACAGGAATCACTCACCTACGTTACAATTGGCAAATCTGCTCTTTAAAATCCATAAACTCACACTGCCCTTGCTGTGACCTCACAGATCAAGTTGAGGTAACAGTTCATCAATGACGTTTTTTTGGCTCAACCTAATAACTTTTTTCAGTTATGTTCTTACCGGGAGCTCACAAAAGGGCATTGACTGAGAACATCCGAAACACGATGTCATGTTCTTTGGGCATTCGTTTTCCAAGTGCTCCGGGAGTTGTCTTCTCGTTACTTTAAGGTGACAGTCAGTGGGACACTGCACCAAGGCAAACTCACATATATTTCCGTGACCCTGAGAAACAACATGTGAGGTTAATACTGTTAAGGACGTGAAGTTCTGACATCATTACATGTGGCATTTTAAGACCAATCACTGTAGCGAGCGTTCTCAGAGAGGCAGCGATGGATCAGATCTGTGCATGCGCGCGCAGCTCCGATCCATCTCTCTGTGCAGGCACTACGGAACTTGTGTACGTAAAGTGTGCGAGTCACGTAGCGCTGCGCAATTTACGGCTCCTACTCTACGCAAGTTGTATAGGAGCAGAAACTTAGCAGAAATGCTTCAGGGACGTCAAGCTTCGGGACTGTATAGCCATAAAACTCCCAGCAATTCCAGAGTCTCTAAATCAGGGCTGTACCAGAATTCTATGTATACAATAAATGGGCAGAGAATAATGGGAGTTGCAGTTCAGAACACCTGGGGGTGGAGTTTGGCAGCCCTGCTCTAATCTATAATGAATGTTGTTAGAAATCACTTAAATCAATATGCCTAAATAAGATACTTTACTCTTGATCTAAATGACTTTTTTTCATTACGACCATAATACATACAGGGTTATTCAGAGAGAGACATTTCGTTGCTCTTCTGTTCGCCGCACTTCAACGAGTTAAATTCGCCGACCCTGGGGTGAATTCAGAAATTCACCGCACGGTCCCAGAAGTGCGGTGAATTGACCCCCTGAACAAATCGAAAAATCGCCGAATGCATCCGACGATACGCCGCATCGATCTGACAACCCGCCGAACGGACGCAGGAAAAAGTTGCCGGACAGGGGTAAAAAAAAAAAAAAAAAAAAGTTGGTGTGTATTTTTTTTGTTTAAAAAAAAAAATTCTACATGAAAATGCCTGGGAATAATATATAAGGTCCTATGAATAATAATAAAAAGGTCTGCTACAGGGAAAAAATTATATATATAATTTTATTTTTTAGAAAGTCCTAAAAAATAAATAAATGTAGAGACTTTTTCTGCAAATGAAAACAATAGACAGCTGAATAAATATTTAAGAGAAACGGGGAATATTATTTACATTGAAACCTATGGGGTTCATCTGCTTAAACCTGTCGAAAGAAAAACACTGAACAGCAGGTAATTTCACTGACATTTCTCTGCTGTTCGGTGTCTATGAATAGATTAACCATTCCTTCTCTATGAGGGATTTCACTGTCGCTGAAGATCACCGTATTTCACCGTCAATTCGCCAATATTTGGCGAATTGACAGCTTTTTGAATAGCTCAATGGCCACGAATTTGCACCGTATGGGGAAATTCACTGTTCGGTGCAATTTCGGAGCCAATTTGGCTCTCTCTGAATAACCTTGATAGCCACAAAATAACCTCAGACGTCTGGAGAAAGCCGCGTCTCCCGCCCCACCGCCACCAATTTAGTCTTATAATGGAAGGGTCGTATTTTGATCATTTTAAGTTGTAACAAATATGAAAAGGAACAAAAACCCCCCAAAAAAACCCTGAACAGAGCGTAACCTGATATCACAAAGCGGCAAGCGTTTCAAGTCGTGTGTTCATTGGTTTTCTCTGTGTTCAAATTGGAACGAAACCAAGAGGAAGCTCATCGACCGGGAAATTCTAAGGGGAAGCACAGGCTCGAGCGCGGGAATTCCCCGTTTCTTTCGATGTAGGTCAGTCGGCCGTGGCGAATATTCAAGCTTATTTACACATCAACGAAGTGACGGAAAAGTGAAAACTACCAGAATTTCAAGCTTCAACATTCCTTCGAGTCAGCTGTGGCGTCGTAAAACTTGTAATTCCCCTCTGATACACTCGGGGAGTAAACCCTGTTACTGTAAACTCCGGCCCCAACTACAACTCCCATGATACCCTGCCCATCTATTGCATTCAAAGGATTCTGGGAACTGTAGGCATCAACATCTGACATGAGTAAGTAAAGCAGGGATCTCAAACTCTGACATAGTGGCCAACTGTCCTGGGTTTCCAGGGACAGTCCTGTGTTTGTGCTTGGTGTCCTGTGGATTGATTGTCCACGGACAATGTTCTAAGTGTAGAGTTCTGGGACAACGAACCGAACAGGAATACTCTGACTCGTGGCAACTACGATCAAGCTCCCCCAAATGTTTATTGCCTACAATTCCCAGACTGCTTTGAATGCAATAACTGGCCAGAGAATCATGGGAGGTGTGGTTCAGAAACATCTGGGCTGGAGTTTGAGATCGCTGATACAAGGGATGATGATACATCTCGCATGTACTAACAATTCCCAAATTTTTAAAAAAGAAAAAGTTTCATCAACAATAAATTCTAAAACACTTAAAAAAAAATACAGTTAAAAATGCTTATTTTTGTTTTCTATTTTTACCCATGTTGTCATTTATCACTAACAGGGTTATTCAAAGAGAATCGAAAAGTCACTGCACGTTCGTCGACTTTTCGTTCTTTTCAATTCGCCGATCCCATTTCGGCGACCCAGCGGTGTATTCTGCAAGCACCACAGGGCCGTCGTGGTGCAGGGAAAAGCCGCCGCAAACCCGACGAAAACTCACCGCCAGCGAACGCACACCGAAACCCCCCAAAAACATCTGGATTAACCCCGCCGAACACGCCGGAAAAACCCGAGCAGGAGCCGATTACAGCGCAGAGCAGTCGCCGGAAAAACCCGACACCGCAGACGAATGGAGTGAAAAAAAAAACAGTTTGCTTGAATGTTTGAAAAGTAAAACTCTGTTTGCCAAGAAACTACTGAGCGAAAATCTCTGAAATTTACATATAAAATCCAATGAATGATAATAAAAAGGGCTGTTACAGAAAAAAGAAAAAACGATTAAAAAACTTTTACTGCAGAATAAAATAATAAACAGTTTATTAGATATTGGATTAAAACGGGAATATTTTTAACATTGAAGCCTATGGGATTCTCCTGAATAAACCTGCCGAATTAAACCACCGAACAGCAGGGCAATTCGGCAACTTTTCACTGCTGGTTTTTGCTCTCTGAATAGACGAAGCATTGCTTCTCTATGGGGATTTCACTGCCCTCGAACAGGCAATGAACAGGCACCGTATGTGCAGGCAATTCGCCAGGATTTGGCGAACTGCCTGCTCTCTGAATAGCCGAATGGCCAAGAAAGGTAACTGTACACTGAATTTCACTGTTTGGTTACCTTTCGGCCACAATTTGGATCTCTTTGAATAACCCTGTAAGTAAACCGGACAGCAGGATGCCGCCAGGTGTCAAGTCCTAAAATAAACAACAGGGTTATTCAGAGAGAGGTGAAAACCAGGAGAATGACTGGAGAAGTGAAAATTCTAGGTCAAAATAGTCAAACCAGAAAAGTCTCCCATTTATCTCACTTTCCAAATCGGCTGTTTGGTCTAGATTGTTCATTCTCCTGGCAATTCTCCTGGTTTTCACCGCTCTCTGGAAAACCCTGTATGTGTGGGAACTCACCAATATTTCTGTTCATTCCGGTTTTAAAGATTACTGGGAGCCGCAGCAGCTGCAGCACTTCTTTATGCATGAGAAATTGTCATTCTCACGCCTTCCCAATGTCCTTAAATCCAGGAAAAACCCTTCAATATGGACAGATTTATACAATTGTGTCTACATAGAAAGAAAGGTATCGCAGCTTCCCAGTATATCAGCCAACTGAGTTCCTCCTGCCAAAATAGTGAGGGAACTGCGTTCCTAAGTGTTCCTGCAGGACTAGATGGCACGGATATACTGAGCTGTTATTTCAGGGGGTGCATCCTCGCTCTGCGCCCCGTGGGGTCCAATGGGTATTTTTGGGGTATTTTTCGCAGATGACGGGTCACGATTTAAAGGAAATAAAACGATATGGTTTTGGCGATTGTAGAAAATAACGAGAGATATCGCACTTACATCGAAGTCCCTTAGTACCCCTTTCCATTTGCAGCCCTGGAGGGGGCAGTGAACCTTTAAATTCGAGATCTCCCTGTTGATGGCGGCGTCCCGGAACGTCTGAAATAGACACAGATACATGAGCGTTACGGCTTCTTGTAACCAACAGCATAAATGGTTTTACAGACTCATCGCGACAAAGAGATCCCAAGTTAATGAGGGGGGGGGTGACCGCAGCACCTCTGATTCTTGCAAGTGATTCTCTATCATCGGGTGTCATTTGATGGCTCAGACCAAGGCGTGTTATGATGATGAAACAATGGCTGATGACCAAGGTTCAAGAAGGAACGAAGAACCCACAAGGGTCTATTCACAAAGAACCGAGATTAACTGCAGTTTCGGCCCATTTCGACGATTCCATTTTGCCGGAAATACGGTAAATTCGCCATTTAGCGACTGGAATTGGAGTCGCCAAAACAGTTATCGGACGGCAAAATTGTGCCGATAATAACCAACGAACTGAAGAAAAAAAAAAGGAGTCTCCACTATTCTCCTAATGGGAATCTCAATCCGTAAAAATCTAATAGTAAGAAAAGTTTGTTTTTTATAAAAATACAAAAAAGGTCTTTTAAAAAATTTAAGTTTTTTTCAAAAAATAAGAGTAAATGTCAGTAAATGTGCTGCAGACAGATAATAAAATGGTGAGATCTCCTGCTTATGGGGTTTGTAGTGATCAGAATGAGATTATTAGCAATGCAATATCTGTATGTGCTGCATAATGCCTGTGTATGGCAATTACAGCAACACCTTGTATCTGTATGTGCTGCATAATGCCTGTGTATGGCAATTACAGCAACACCTTGTATCTGTATGTGCTGCATAATGCCTGTGTATGGCAATTACAGCAACACCTTGTATCTGTATGTGCTGCATAATGCCTGTGTATGGCAATTACAGCAACACCTTGTATCTGTATGTGCTGCATAATGCCTGTGTATGACAATTACAGTAACACCTTGTATCTGTATGTGCTGCATAATGCTTGTGTATGGCAATTACAGCAACACCTTGTATCTGTATGTGCTGCATAATGCCTGTGTATGGCAATTACAGCAACACCTTGTATCTGCATGTGCTGCATAATGCCTGTGTATGGCAATTACAGTAACACCTTGTATCTGTATGTGCTGCATAATGCCTGTGTGTGGCAATTACAGCAACACCTTGTATCTGCATGTGCTGCATAATGCCTGTGTGTGGCAAATACAGCAACACCTTGTATCTGTATGTGCTGCATAATGCCTGTGTGTGGCAATTACAGCAACACCTTGTATCTGTATGTGCTGCATAATGCCTGTGTGTGGCAATTACAGCAACACCTTGTATCTGTATGTGCTGCATAATGCCTGTGTATGGCAATTACAGCAACGCCTTGTATCTGTATGTGCTGCATAATGCCTGTGTATGGCAATTACAGCAACGCCTTGTATCTGTATGTGCTGCATAATGCCTGTGTATGGCAATTACAGCAACACCTTGTATCTGTATGTGATGCATAATGCCTGTGTATGGCAATTACAGCAACACCTTGTATCTGTATGTGCTGCATAATGCCTGTGTATGGCAATTACAGCAATACCTTGTATCTGTACTGTACAGGGTTTTACACTCATTACAACCCCCTGAATCTTATCCCTGTACAGCAGCGACTGACCCCACAGCTCTCCCTGTATTCTGACAAATCCCTGGCTGCTGGAATGCTGCAGTAAAGTTTGCTGAGCTTTTTGTTACAGTGAGGATGGGAACTGCTCCTTGTAGCTTCTTTATGGTAATACAAGGTGACAGCAGTGAGAACTCACCGAGAATATAATTTCACTCCATTAAAAATGCATGCAAAATGCACGTTATTTGGTATGGCCAAGAGTCATTTTACCCATTTCAGCGCCATGCATTCCCCTAAACAACAATGCATTAAATCTTTCTATGTAATATTAAAATTATAATTTTTCATTCAAGACATCTGTTTTATTATTATTATCCACACTCTGAATAATGCGCCTTTTAAATTGAAAGATATTAAAAACATAAAATAATAAAATCGACATACATCACGTACCTCTTTTAAAGATAACAAGCTGTCATTGGGCAGGGAGGACGGATCCACATCTCCTCTTTGGCATTTGGGGCATATGGGTCTATTCATGTTACTATAAAAAAATATATATATATATTTATATTTTATTTTGTTGTTTGATTTAAATAACATGTAATAAACTCTAAGGCTAGGGTCAGACGAAAGCATTTTTCCCCGCGAACGTGAAAAAGTGCGTCCGAACGCATTGACGTATTTTTTGACGGAATGCGCAAAAACGGTCAGACGACGTGCATTTTCGGGCGTAATTTTGTACGGATCGTCAATAAAACTCTTTTTGCGTCTGGACGTTATGTAGGCTGGACATTAGCAGCGTCTGACATCTCCTAATCACGCAAACGCGCCGCTATGCCGCAACTGCGCATTCAGTACGTCAGTACTAGCGGTTCAGCATTCTCAAAAAAATGTGTTCAAATTCCACTTGCGTTGCGCGGCCGGACTTTTGTGCGGCCGTACATCGTATATTGGCCGTCATTGCCCGTCATCTGCTGCTAGTGCGGCCGTGATTATGTGCGCCAGAACGCACGTTAAAAGTGCGCTGGTCTGACCCCAGCCTTAGGCCCCTATTACATTCTTCGCGCAATTTCGTTCGCGTAGCAAAAATAACGTTCGTAAAAACGACGCACAAAACGAAGAGTAATACGCGCGCAGTAACGTAGCGCACACAAATCAGTGTGCCGACTGTTTTTTTCACGGGATTCAGCCAATCAGAATTAAGAACCTTAATTGACATCAATTTACCTTAATTGACTCACTTAAGTTTTTGCGCCTGTCAAAGTAAATCTGAGTATACATGCTGCAGCAATAAAAAAAAACACGCACGAATTCACAATTTTATTGTTTGGGTATGTGTAGAATGTGTAACTACACTGTGCTGTATTTTTTTTCGTGTTGGTGTTTTTCGTTTCGGCCAGAACGTTCCGATTTGCAGTTATTACCACCAGCTTTTCAAAGACGTTAAAATTAAGCGCGCAAACGTCGTTCGTTAACCACTTCGATGCGGAGGACGCGCTCAGCGCGTCCTCCGCATGGCTCCTGCTGTGCTGAGGACGCGCTGAGCGCGTCCTCACTTTGGGGTCAGCGTTCGGCCGGGTTCCGGCCGATCGCTGGCCCCCCCGGTGCGGGCTGACATCCTCGATGTCTTCAAAACACGTTTAAACATGATGAGCAAAACCGGTAAAAATGACCCCAGCACAGAGGCGGGAAAAGCCTCAGCAGCGAAAGGGTTAAAAGATGCGCATCGATTATAATACCATCCGCATACCAGCGCACGAACGAATTTGCGCTCGCATTGTTAAGTATAGGACGCGCACAGTTCATCACGCTCGCGCAGGTCCATCGGCGTTAAACGATAACGCGAATCGTTTGCGCGAACGTTGTAATACGACGTTCAGCGCAAAGCCTTTTGCCCCTCACGCAAATGCGCATTTGCGCGCGCAAAAACAAATGCGCGAGGAATGTAATAGGGGCCTAAATATTTCATAGAGATTGTTCTCCAATTCAATGAAAACTATAAAATGTTACATTTTGAAGGAAAATTTCATTTTTGGAAGAAGAAAAATCACACACATTATATATACAGTATATTATATAAATGAGGTGGCCTAAAACGCAAAACAGTAAGCGACAGCCTGTCAGCAACAAAGTATAGTAAGGTGCGAATAAAAGAAGCGTGTAGAGGTTTTTAAAAAAAATTTAAGTTTGAACATATTAAGGCTAGGGTCAGACGAGCGCAGTGCGAACGCGCGTGCAGCCGCACTTAATCACGGCCGTAGTAGCAGCAAATGACGGGCAATGACGGCCAATATACGAAGTACGGCCGCACAAAAGTCCGGCTGCGCAACGCAAGTGGCAAACGAACGCATTTTGTCGAGAACGTAAAACCTCTAGTACGGTTGTACAGAGTGCGCTGCGTCCGCTAGAGGCGTGTGTGCGTGAATTGGAGACATCAGACGCTGCTAATGTCCGGCCAACATAACGTCCAGATGCAAGAAGTGTTTTATTGATGATCCGTACAAAATCACGGATGCAAATGCGCATCGTATGACCGCTATCGCGTACTCCGTGAAAAAATGCGTCCATTCGTTCGAACGCACTTTTTCACAGACAACGCGAAAATGCGTTCGTCTGACCCTAGCCTAACAAAAAAAAAAAAAAAAACACTACCCCACACCGTGGCGGGATGTAAGTTGAGCCGTACACAAAACACCTTACATTAAGCTTTAACTCAATCAAAAAGATAATTTAATAACACTTTAATAAACCGTATTTAAAAAGGGTCAGCAACCGGTCTGTATGCTCAACAAAGACACACGATAAAGGCAAAAAAAGGAAAAAAAGATAGAGATTAAAGGCTAAAACAGAGCTCCTTTACTTTGCTCTCAAATAATCGGGTGGATCCTGCTGACGCCTCTGCCCAATTATTTTTTAAAATATTTTTTTCACTTTTCAGGTGATGTTTCTCACCTTTTCTCCCTTGCGGAGCAGCTCCTCCTATTTGACTCAGGGACTCCCGAACCTGAAAGTCCTTGAAGCTTTTCTGGGCAATTCGCGCTCCTACGCAAACTGCGCGGCGCCACGGGACTCGCACACTTTACGAGCACAAGTTCCGTAGCGCCTACTCAGAGCGATGGATCGGAGCTGCACGCGCATGCGCAGATCTGATCCATCGGCTGGAGCTCTGGGAACGCTCGCTACAGCGATTGGTCTCAGAGGGTGACGTCAGTCTCTCTCTGTGTGTGTGACATCACTAGCGACCGATCTGGTGACCGGCAGCCGGGAAATTCAAAAATCCTGGCTGCTGGTGACTAGGGATGAGCTGTTCGGTTCGATCAGTTCGAAGTTCGACTCGAACATTGGCAGTTCGAAAGTTTGCGAACTTCGAACATTTTGGCGTGTTCGGTTCGAAAAAAATAATAATTTTGAGAAAAGTATAAAAGATGCTTTAAAAAAAATACTAAAAAATCTAGAAAGACTCTTTACTGCAGAATATTATAAGCAACGGTTTATTAGATATTGAATTAAAAAAGTACCTACTGTCTAGGTGCAAAGATTCTCACCTCTAAATGACCTGTGCTCTCAAACGGCATAAACAGGTGTTTAATTAGTGTTTGGAAATAACATGTGCTTCTAATTAGCAATTAGAATTTGATACATTGCTTGCCGCCTGGGTGGGGGCTCCTCCACATGTATGAACAAACATGGTGCTTGTTTTGAATTCTAAG
This sequence comes from Leptobrachium leishanense, assembly GCA_009667805.1. Taxonomy (NCBI): domain Eukaryota; kingdom Metazoa; phylum Chordata; class Amphibia; order Anura; family Megophryidae; genus Leptobrachium; species Leptobrachium leishanense. The sequence goes on from CM019071.1 coordinate 140,445,072, forward strand.
AAGTATTCATTTCTACTATATGATCCTCTCTGATATGCTGTTTAACCCCTTAAGGACCAGGGCTCTGTAAAGCCAATCATTAATGATGTAGATGTTTCGTCATTTGTCATCAAGGGCTTAATAAAATCTTTGTCACACTCCTTAGATTTAACCCTTTCGCTGCTGAGCCTTTTCCCACCTCTGTGCTGAGCTCATTTTAACCGGTTTCGCTCATCATGTTTAACCGCGTTTTGAAGCCTTATTTTAATATATGACCCAGACATATTATATATTGTTCTTTCCGGCAGACTGTGCAGATTCATAATATGCCATTGTTATATGTATACGTTATGTCATGTCTGTATATCTGTAAGGAGCTGGGTCCAGGGAGGTAGAATTGAGCCCTTTGTGCAATGATGATGGCTGAGAGATCGTAGGTGTACAAATAAGGAGGGTTTATTAGGACATAAACAAAAAAGGCAACAGAAGAATAAAGAAGGATCACATTATACAAACAAGAATAAATTTCAACTGAAGACAGATAGAACAATACTAAACTAAACTATACTAGACTAAACTAAATTATAACAAGGGAGAAATATATGGAGACAGGAAACAGGGCAGTGGATTCTGCGGGATGCAGGGCAGGCAGGCTGGAGAATCTGCGATGTGCAGGGCAGCAACGGCTGGAGAATCTGCGAGGTGCAGGGCAGCAACGGCTGGAGAATCTGCGAGGTGCAGGGCAGCAACGACTGGAGAATCTGCGAGGTGCAGGGCAGCAACGACTGGAGAATCTGCGAGGTGCAGGGCAGCAACGACTGGAGAATCTGCGAGGTGCAGGGCAGCAACGGCTGGAGAATCTGCGAGGTGCAGGGCAGCAACGGCTGAGAATGCGAGGGCAGCAACGGCTGGAGAATCTGCGAGGTGCAGGGCAGCAACGGCTGGAGAATCTGCGAGGTGCAGGGCAGCAACGGCTGGAGAATCTGCGAGGTGCAGGGCAGCAACGGCTGGAGAATCTGCGAGGTGCAGGGCAGCAACGGCTGGAGAATCTGCGAGGTGCAGGGCAGCAACGGCTGGAGAATCTGCGAGGTGCAGGGCAGCAACGGCTGGAGAATCTGCGAGGTGCAGGGCAGCAACGGCTGGAGAATCTGCGAGGTGCAGGGCAGCAACGGCTGGAGAATCTGCGAGGTGCAGGGCAGCAACGGCTGGAGAATCTGCGAGGTGCAGGGCAGCAACGGTTGGAGAATCTGCGAGGTGCAGGGCAGCAACGGTTGGAGGAGCAGGAACGGAAGCAGGACTGGCACCTTGGAAGGAGGGCGGAAGCAGGACTGGCACCTTGGAAGGAGGACGGAAGCAGGACTGGCACCTTGGAAATAGGAACGGAAGCAGGACTGGCACCTTGGAAATAGGAACGGAAGCAGGACTGGCACCTTGGAAGGAGGGTGGAAGCAGGACTGGCACCTTGGAAGCAGGACTGGCACCTTGGAAGCAGGGTGGAAGCAGGACTGGCACCTTGGAAGGAGGGCGGAAGCAGGACTGGCACCTTGGAAGCAGGAACGGAAGCAGGACTGGCACCTTGGAAGGAGGGCGGAAGAATCTGCGATGTACAGGGCAGCAATGCTTGGAGAGTCTGCGGGATGCAGGGCAGCACCTTCTGTAAATCTGTAGATCTTGCGAGATGCAGGACAGCAGGCTCTGAGGATTCTGTAGCAGGAACTACGAACAGTATGGTGGGAACCAAGACAAGAACAGGTTATAGCATGCAGGGACAGCTCCTTCTTAGTGAAAGGTTCACTGGAACAATGCAGAAGCATTGGGCCTTGGGAGTGGTTTGGCTTTATGCAGGGTGCATCAGCGGAATTAGGCAACACCTGAGGGTTGCAGAGGAGAGTCTTAATGCTACGAGGCGGCACTGGTTTTATGCTTTTTACGGCGCTGGCGTTGCCGGGCATGACAATATTATAACAAAAAATGCAATAAAATTTGAATTTTCAATAAATTACAATGTGTAAAGTGTTTTTTTTCACATTTTAAAATGCGATCATTTGCGGTTATATTTTCTATGGGGTGCGCTTGTTAAAAAAATTAGAAATGAGGAATCGTTACTTTTTTTTGGGGAAAATTACGTGTTTTTTAGCAAACGCCCCCCATAGAAAAAATAGTTAGTGCAGCATCATTGTTCACATTATAATTGAAATGGGAACAATATTGTTGCACTAATAAATCTAAAAAAAAACTAAAAAAAAACTTTTTTTTTTTTTTTTTAATTTTTTTAATTTTTTTTAAATTTTATTTTTATTTTAAATTTTGTTTTTACATTTTACATGGTCATGTTTGGTATCATTGGAAAGGCCACGCTCTGGCCGTTCCAATGATAGCAAACATTAACCCCTAGCTGTCACGGATCGGGAGATAGGGGGTTCCAATGAACCCCCTATCTCCACTATAGGTGGCAGCAAGGGGTTAATTTCAAAACTGGCACCATCGCGCTCTGCGCGATGACGCCAGTCATTAGGGGGATATCCCGGAAGCTTGGCCGACATCCAAGATGTCGGCCAGCTCCGGGAGGGGAACGCGACACGGCGCCTGTTGGTGCCATATCGCGATCCAGCCCCCTAGGGGTTAAAGACAGCCGCCGCTTGGAAGGGCAGGCTGTGCCCTTCCAGGCGGTGCCTGCCTTTAATCGCTGGCCTGCGGGGAAGGGGAGGGGGGAGAGGTCCTTCCCCCCCTCCCCTTCAGGCACCTTCCCTGCAATGGCGGGGGGGGGGTGCCTGAAATAGACGTCATCGCGCATGCGCGATGACGCCTATCGTCTCCGCCGGGGTCCCGGAGGCTGGGCTGACATCGATGATGTCAGCCCGCACCGGGGGGCCGAGCGATCAGCCGGAATACCGGCTGATCGCGGCTGCAAAGGGAGGACGCCCTCCGCAGCGAAGTACCAATGCGGTTGGACGCGCTGAGCGCGTCCACCGCATTGAAGTGGTTAAACATAATATTCCAGTATTTGAATGTCATGTACCTCTCCCGAAGGGCCTATGTGAGCATACAATTAATATTGTGTTAGAAATGTCTATCATAAAGCGTACAAGCTGAGTCCCTAGAGTCTCTGACTATCCATTGTCATATATACCTTGCTTTATACATGTAATACATTCCCTCATCTAACAGGATAGTAGCCAGTCCCTGTGCATTTTATCCCCTTAAGGGTGGCTAGGTGTCGTGTGTGGGTCTCTGATGGCAATGTTTCTATACAGCCTAGAAATCCGCCACTTCACGGGCAGGTTATGGGGACCTCCTAGGCACGATATTTGAAGGAATTTTTCATTTTATTTTTAACCCTTATTTTATGGAAACTCACTGTTCCTTTAAAAACGTCTTTTTTTAAACTTTTTGTCCTTGTTTCCTGTCCCCCAGGGCACTACCAGGACCCCCATACACCTTTTATGGCAAATATCTTGCATATATGCCCTCCTAGAGGGCACGCTAAAAATCAAACTTTTGAGTCCCATTGACTTGCATTGAGTTCGGTTCGAGTTCGAACTCGAACTTTTGAAATTGTTCGAGTTCAAATGCGAACCGAACACGGGGGTGTTTGGCTCATCCCTACTGGTGACACTGGGTGGGGTGGAGGAGACTGAGCATCATGGACGATGTAGTTCCAGATACAACTGGAGGGCCAAAAGTGGAGGTCAACCCTGATCTACCGTGAGGAACGTGTCTCCTTATTGGTCCAGCACCAACAGAAACTAATTCTACTTCACCATTATGTCACTGGTAAATATTTTGGAGTGTTCTCTCTCTGTGTGTAAAAACACAAGATGAAACGTTGACAAACTGGTCGAACGAGGAGAGAAAAGGTACAGATACTCTCCAGATCCCCCGGAAAACCACCGGGTACTTTCAGCATCAGGAGGGGAATCCGAATTGTGCAAAAATGTAAAAAGATAAGGGCCCGGTATTCGCTTACACTTTGGGAAATCTGGTTGCGACACTTTCCTATGTTACGGAAACAAACAGTTACAATGTCGCCTCTTCAATGGTTCATGGAGGAAGTGGCTTTGGTGAAAAAAGTAGTGGAGGCGGAGGGGGGGGGGGGCTTGGTATAATTGTTTTGACCAAATTTTCTCCAGAAATCACATTATAGGGATAAGCAGGGTCAGGTATTCTTGATTAATAAAGGTGAAATATAGCCCCTATCAGGGAAATATAGTCCCCCTTTTTTATTGGTCTGGTCGATGGTCCTTGTGGTTGACAGATTCGGGTCTCTGACGCCTTTTTTTGGTTTCCATACCTCTATACCCTCCTTTTTGTATTCACTATGTATCCCTCTTTATGTGCTTTCAAGTGTATTTTTCTTTTCTTTATTGTATTTCTTTATTGTATTGTTGTTTTGCTTGAAACAAAATTTATGTTCTAGAAGAAAAAAAAAAAACACGGAAAGGGGCAGCAGCAATAATGACCCAGCTGGGAATACAATAAAATATACATATATGCAGAAAAACTGGTTTTGCGCCAATTCCCTAAATATATAATATATATATTGTTGTTGTTACACAGAGGTGAAATCAGTTTGTGCGCTGCAGCTTGCGTGAGCTTACTGTACTTTACGTCTCCTAATCTTAACATGGGGAGCGCAATTTATTTTTTACCGTCTCGATAAGTGAGGCATTATTAAGTGCTGGCGCAAGTTACCGACGAGACGCGAATTGACAAATTTTAACACATCCTAAAAGCTGGAATTCAGCAAATGCAAGATCCTTTAAACACGCTCTAAAAACCCGGCCTAAAAATTCCATAACCGCCTCTCATCCCGCGGCGAAATATGCCGAGAGCAGAATGAGACTGTGAACAAAAAGTCCTCCGTCTCCCTCCGTGGATCTGTGCAATCTCCCGAGAGTGAGCTCGTGGACGGGACGCGCGGACCTCCATGGAGTCCTAGGCTGGTATTCGTCAGCTTTACCCTGCATTTTGGGACGAGCTGCCTAGGTAGCACCTACCCCCGAATATGACGGTAAAGTGGAGATGGTAAGGGAAAAATCGGCAGGTGCACAATATCCTGCTTACCATCAGACATGGAATAGGGCCCATGGTCGGGCGTTCTCATGGACTCCACGGTGAAAATAACTTCGGACTTGTGCACAGGTGTAATACTAAATTTAATACAAGAAATCAATTTTAAAAACTGTAAAATATATATATATATATTAATGTAAATTCTATAGGCCGAGTTAGTCCAGATGCCAAAATTACGACACATTACGACACACTACGTACTGATATATATATATATATATATATACAAAAGCCAAAGGCAACCTGCACAAAACCACGGTAGTAGTAAGAATGCCTGGGTGTACAAAATCCAAAAAAACATACAAAAATCATCAGGAAGGACGCACTCCAGAGGCCTGTTCAATACCTCAGCCGCTGCAAGTGCTAAGTTAGCAACTTGCATTGAACGCCGTTCAACCGCTCAGCGCTCAGCAGTGCTAACCTAGCACTTGCAGCGACCCGAGGAGATGCTTCGTGTGACGTATTAAAGATGGCCGCCGCATGAAGCCAGTAACAATGCCCTACAGCAAGATGGCCGCCGCCTCGAAGCAAGTAATAATTCCCTACAGCAATGTTAATTTTGAGGTTTTTGTTCACCAAAGCACAAAATATTTATTTATTATTTCCCCCTGCACAGACATATATTACAGTTCAATTTATATATTGTTTCAGAAGTAAACATAACGTTTATTCATTAAAAACTATCATTTGTGGTGTGTGCATACAAAACGGAATTGTGCTGACTGCTTCTCTTTATTATTTTTTGTCCGAATGATCCGAAAAACAATCTGAATTTTTCATTAAGAAATTGTCGGCCATTTTGGATTCAAAATTCGCATCCAAAGGGTTCAACGACACTGCTGCAGCAAACTGAATTGCTGCGCTGCAGCAATTCAGCAGCTGCTGAGGTATTGAACAGGCCTCAGGACTTAAGCAATGGGATAAAACAGATGCTTTATTGAAAAATCATTAAAAAGTGCCCAATAGCACTGACCAACGTTTCGGCCCTCTCAGGGACCTTTATCAAGACCCTTGATAAAGGCCCCCGAGAGGGCTGAAACGTCAGTGTTATTGGGCACTTTTTAATGATTTTTCAATAAAGCATCTGTTTTATCCCATTGCTTAAGTCCTGGAGTGCGTCCTTCCTGTTGATTTTTTTATATATACTGTATATATATATATATATATATTTTTTTTTTTCTTAAATTACGCCTGCGATAGTACATTTTAAAGAAGCAGGTTATCTATTAAATAGATTAAGCTCAGTAAGACAAGTTTCTTTTTTTTTACTGGTTTACATTTTTTTGCGGGTGAACGGGTCACCAAGTAAGAATCCTCAAAACAAGTAAAACAGGTTTTTTTATGCTCTCAAAAACAACTAAACAATAATAAGGAAGAAACACAGGATTTTTACTGGCACTACAATTAAATACTGTAGGCAAAAACAACCGCGGGCATAAATATGTATAAATATAAAATGTTCCAGATGCCTGTCAGTATTTATTTATTTATAAAAGGATTTTACCAGGAAGGATACATTGAGATTTCTCTCGTTTTCAAGTATGTCCTGGGTGGCGAGTATGTACCGTTAGGTGTCTTGCCCAAGGACACTTACTGGAGAGGTGCTCTTGCCGGGATTCAAACCTGTGCCAAAAATCTCAACCAAGCTCGGAACAAGTTATAGTCCACAGCATCTGGAGCGCAGCATTCATTAACCCTTCAAATCCCAGCTTCCAAAAACTCCGTAACTCTAGCTACAATATCTCTGGACTAATGGCTGCCTGAGACCGATGGGTGTCACAGTGTCCGAGTTCGCTCACACACTACACTCTCACGCTCTTTTATACCTAAAGAGTTAAAAACCTTTTCAAATCCATGTTGTGATTGGCGGCGTGGTGTTTTTCCGAACAACAGACATGCAGAACCAATAAACAGGAAGTCATGTGAAGACAATATGGCTGCCCTCTGTATGCTATCATTATACAGATAATAAAAGTATTAAATGCCTGCCTGGCCTAGAGCTTATATGTGAATATGATAATATTTCTAAAGGGTCCTTTTTGATAACGTGAGGTAAAAGTAAGGGATTGTGATCCTTTTAAGGTTGGTGCAGAATCAAGAAACAGGAAGTGATGTAAAGACAAAATGGCTGCCCCTATATGTTATCATAATAAAATGCAAATTAAAAAAAGTAGGCCCAGCTTGGAACTTATTTATGAATGTTTTAATATTTCTAAAGGGTCCTTTTTGATAACGTGAGGTAAAAGTAAGGGATTGTGATCCTTTTAAGGTTGGTGCAGAATCACAAAACAGGAAGTGATGTAAAGACAAAATGGCTGCCCCTATATGTTATCATAATAAAATACAAATTAAAAAAAGTAGGCCCAGCTTGGAACTTATTTATGAATGTTTTAATATTTCTAAAGGGTCCTTTTTGATAACGTGAGGTAAAAGTAAGGGATTGTGACTCTTTTAAGGTTGGTGTAGAATCACAAAACAGGAAGTGATGTATAGAGAAAATGCTGCCCCCCATATGTTATCATAATACAGAGAAAAGTATTAAAGGCTTGGAACTTATATATGTCTATTTTAATAACTCTAGAGAAGGCATCTAAAATTTTGCCCCCCCCCCCATGTTGGTTGACTACAATCCCCAGAGTTCTTTGAATGCAATAGCTGGCCAGAGAATCATGAAGGTTGTAGTTCAGTAAAATCTGGGGGTCAGAGCCTGAGATCCTGGACTTAGAGCAGTGATCTCAAACTCTGCCCCCCCCCCATGATACTGAACTACAATTCCCATGATTCTCTGGCCATCTATTGCATTGAAAGAATTCTGGGAATTGTAGGAAATCAACATTGGGGGGAGGGGGGCGCAGAGTTTAAGATCCCAGAGGCCTGTTCAATACCTCAGCCGCTGCAAGTGCTAAGTTAGCAACTTGCATTGAACGCCGTTCAACCGCTCAGCGCTCAGCAGTGCTAACCTAGCACTTGCAGCGACCCGAGATGCTGAGTGTGACGTTTTAAAGATGGCCGCCGCATGAAGCAAGTAACAATGCCCTACAGCAAGATGGCCGCCGCCTCGAAGCAAGTAATAATTCCGTACAGCAATGTTAATTTTGAGGTTTTTGTTCACCAAAGCACAAAATATTTATTTATTATTTCCCCTGCACATAGACATATATTACAGTTCAATTTATATATTGTTTCAGAAGTAAACATAACGTTTATTCATTAAAAACTATCATTTGTGGTGTGTGCAAACAAAACGTAATTGTGCTGACTGCTTCTCTTTATTATTTTTTGTCCGAGTGATCCGAAAAACAATCTGAATTTTTCATTAAGAAATCGTCGGCCATTTTGGATTCAAAATTCGCATCCAAAGGGTTCAACGACACTGCTGCAGCAAACTGAATTGCTGCGCTGCAGCAATTCAGCAGCTGCTGAGGTATTGAACAGGCCTCTGATCTAGAGGGTTCTTTTTTCATAACATGAGGTAAAAGTAAGGGATAGTGATCCTTTCAATGTTGGTGTCACTAAACAGGAAGTGATGCAAAGACAAAATGGCTGCCCCCTGTATGTTGTCGTAATACAGATCAAAAAAGAAACTGTCATGTATCAATCTCCATATATCAATCAATCTAGACAGGTCAGCAACCTTTTTGCCAATGTATTTCCCATGGTGCTAGGCCAGTCTAAGGAGTGCATGAGCATCATGGGATATGTAGTTCCAAAACTTCTGGAGGGCCAAGGTTGCTGAGCCCTGATGCAAGAGATGGTCACCTTTACCATACCTGTTACTACAAGAAACTCCAACATTAATACAAGTGTTTATATGTATATGATAGAATACCTATATTATAAGGAAATATGGTAACTTTATTTCTAAGTGGTCCAGCACACACTGCCCCATCTATCCGAGAAGAACACATGTAATTCTTAATTATCATTTTTGTTGATTATCTGCACGTCCGGCCCAAACGTTCCTGATCTTCTCAGTCGGTGTTTTCACCAACAATGGTGAGAAATAGGCAACTTCATCAAATCAAGAGGAAGCTCCACGTCCCATAAACATAAAAAAGGAAATGACTCAGAAGACAAAGAAAGAACGAGCACAAACCACGCCAAATGCCCGGAATCTTCCACCAGCTATACCAGCCCCCCTATACCAACCTCACTATACCAGCCTCACTATACCAACCTCACTATACCAGCCTCACTATACCAACCTCACTATACCAGCCCCCCTATACCAACCTCACTATACCAGCCTCACTATACCAACCTCACTATACCAGCCCCCCTATACCAACCTCACTATACCAGCCCCCCTATACCAACCCACTATACCAGTCCCCCTATACCAGCCAACTTATACCAGCCCCCCTACCCCAGCCTCACTATACCAGTCCCCCTATACCAGCCCAACTATATCAGCCCCCATACAGCCACACTATACCAGCCCCCTACCCCAGCCTCACTATACCAGTCCCCTACCCCAGCCTCACTATACCAGCCCAACTATATCAGCCCCCCATACCAGCCACACTATACCAGCCCCCTACCCCAGCCTCACTATACCAGTCCCCCTATACCAGCCACACTATATCAGCCCCCTACCCCAGCCTCACTATACCAGCCCCCCCTACACCAGCCTCACTATACCAGCCCCCCTATACCAGCCCCCCTATACCAGCCCAACTGCAATATTTTCTTTATAAAAATAGCGAGGAGAAATAAATTCTGTAACTCAACATATAGACGTGCTTATATGAGGGCCAGCACAATGGGGGGGGGGGCACAGTGATCTCCTATTGCCTAGGGGCTCCAAAAGTTAACATTTCGCCCCTGGAGGGGTCTCAAACTCCTGCCCAACCTAGATGTTTCTGAACTACATGTACCATGTTTCCCTGGCCATCTAATGCATTGAAAGAATTCTGGGAATCGTAGGCAATTAACATCTGGGGGGATTGACAGCCCTGAAAGTTTTTTTTTTTATAAAAAAAACACCTGCCAGGTAAAAACAAAGTAGGTCCATATATATATATATAAATACACACAGACACAGAGGTGCAGACATTACAGGCAGTTAATACCGGGTGCCATCTTGGCTGCTAGTCCCATGTTACTGTTTGGGAGCCCCCCCCCCCCATCATGCAGGGTTCGCCCATTGGTTGGGCTGTACTGACCTGATCATGTACAGTAAGCACTCGTGGCAGTAGCGGTGGCCGCAAGACGTTTGCTGCGCGTTCTTCAGGATGTTGTTACAGCGGTTGCACAGATACTTGTCCTCGATCGCGCCGTCGCAGATACTGCTGGGGTACCCAGAAATGTGCTCCTGCACGCTGGGGGACGAACAAGCCATCCTTCAAGGGGAACCGCGACGTGTCGGGAGATGAAGAGCGCCGCACAGCCCACCATAGAAATAGCCGGCACCGTCTCTGCCGGCGGGGAGAATTCAGCGATGACCCTCCAGCGGTGGTGCGGCGCTGCACGAGTCGGGTTCGGGAGTCGGCGTCTGCCTCTCGGTTTTATTAAACGCACCGCCCGCACGGAAAGTACAGGTGAAATCCCCCGTCCAGCCCGCGTGGCGTGTTTCCCCCCGCCCCCCCGCCGCTGCAGGGAGGGAGATTTTAGGTTTTGTCTTTTGTTTCCTCTGCTGTTGCCACAGAGAGAAGTCGGAGTCAAAGTTCCAAAAAAGAATGGTGTCCCTTTAAAACAGGAAGTATCTCTCTGCTTGACAGACGGCTCAGCCAATCGCAGGCGTGAGATCAGAGGAGCTGTGCTTACCCTGACACGTCACAAATTAACTCTTTGTGTAACAGAAAGAGAGACCACTAAACAGAGGGGAGAGAAAAATGAGTGGGGGGCGCGACTGAACCGACGGACCAATCAGCAGCTGCGACGTCACCCGTCACTTGGTTTATTAGGTTTAAAATCTACTTTTTTCCCTCAACTATTCACCCGACCCAATACCCTGATCCACTCAACACATCTGTCTGGCTGTGATGGGAGTAGGAGTGAGAGTGTGAGATGCCGTGCAGGATGTCTGGCTGTGATGGGAGAAGGAGCGCGCGTGTGAGATGCCGTGCAGGATGCCTGGGTGTGATGGGAGTAGGAGTGCACGTGCAAGATGCCGTGCAGAATGTCTGGGTGTGATGGGAGTAGGAGTGCGTGTGCAAGATAACGTGCAGGATGTCTGGGTGTGATGGGAGTAGGAGTGCGCGTTTGAGATGATGTGCAGGATGTCTGGGTGTGATGGGAGTAGGAGTGAGAGTGTGAGATGCCGTGCAGGATGTCTGGGTGTGATGGGAGTAGGAGCGCACATGTGAAATGCGTGCAGGATTCCTGGGTGTGATGGGAGTAGGAGCGCACATGTGAAATGCGTGCAGGATTCCTGGGTGTGATGGGAGTAGGAGTGCATGTACGAGATGCCGTGCAGGATGTCTGGGTGCGATGGGAATAGGTGTGCACAAGTGAGATGCCGTGCAGGATGTCTGGGTGTGATGGGAGTAGGAGTGAGCGTGTGAGATACCGTGCAGGATGTCTGGGTTTGATGGGAGTAGGAGTGCACGTTTGAGATGATGTGCAGGATGTCTGGGTGTGATGGGAGTAGGAGTGCACGTGTGAGTTGCCGTGCAGGATGTCTGGCTGTGATGGGAGTAGGAGCGCGCGTGCAGGATGCCTGGGTGTGATGGGAGTAGGTGTGCACAAGTGAGATGCCGTGCAGGATGTCTGGCTGTGATGGGAGTAGGAGTGCGCGTATGAAATGCCGTGCAGAATGACTGGCTGTGATGGGAGAAGGAGCGCGCGTGAGAGATGCCGTGCAGGATGCCTGGGTGTGATGGGAGTAGGAGTGCACGTGCAAGATGCCGTGCAGAATGTCTGGGTGTGATGGGAGTAGGAGTGTGTGTGCAAGATAACGTGCAGGATGTCTGGGTGTGATGGGAGTAGGAGTGCGCGTGTGAGATGCCGTGCAGGATGCCTGGGTGTGATGGGAGTAGGAGTGCGCGTGTGAGATACCGTGCAGGATGTCTGGGTGTGCTGGGAGTAGGTGTGCACAAGTGAGATGCCGTGCAGGATGTCTGGCTGTGATGGGAGTAGGAGTGCGCGTATGAAATGCCATGCAGGATGTCTGGGTGTGATGGGAGTAGGAGTGCGCATGTGAGATGCCGTGCAGAATGACTGGGTGTGATGGGAGTAGGAGTGAGTGTGAGTTACCGTGCAGGATGTCTGGGTGTGATGGGAGTAGGAGTGCGCATGTGAGATGCTGTGCAGGATGTCTGGCTGTGATGGGAGTAGGAGTGCACGTGCAAGATGCCGTGCAGGATGTCTGGGTGTGATGGGAGTAGGAGTGCGCATGTGAGATGCTGTGCAGGATGTCTGGCTGTGATGGGAGTAGGAGTGCACGTGTGAGATGCCGTGCGGGATGTCTGGGTGTGATGGGAGCAGGAGTGCATGTACGAGATGCCGTGCAGGATGTCTGGGTGCGATGGGAATAGGTGTGCACAAGTGAGATGCCGTGCAGGATTTCTGGGTGTGATGGGAGTAGGAGTGAGCGTGTGAGATACCGTGCAGGATGTCTGGATTTGATGGGAGTAGGAGTGCGCGTGTGAGTTGCCGTGCAGGATGTCTGGCTGTGATGGGAGTAGGAGCGTGCGTGCAGGATGCCTGGGTGTGATGGAGTAGGAGTGCGTGTACGAGATACCGTGCAGGATGTCTGGGTGTGATGGAGTAGGTGTGCACAAGTGAGATGCCGTGCAGGATGTCTGGCTGTGATGGAAGTAGGAGTGCGTGTGTGAGATGCCATGCAGGATGTCTGGGTGTGATGGGAGTAGAAGTGCGAGTGTGAGATGCCTTGCAGGATGTCGGTGTGATGGGAGGAGTGCAAAAGTGAGAAGCCGTGCAGGATGTCTGGGTGTGATGGGAGTAGGAGTGTGCGTGTGAGAAGCCGTGCAGGATGTCTGGGTGTGATGGGAGTAGGAGTGTGCGTGTGAGATGCCGTGCAGGATGTCTGGGTGTGATGGGAGTAGGAGTGCCCGTGCAGGATGTCTCGGTGTGATGGAAGTAGGAGTATGCAGTTGTCCGGCCAATACTCCTGAGTTTCACCTTTTTATTGAATAGACCTGTGTTTCTCTTCTCGCTCCTGCTGAGGCCATTTCTGGTGAAACGCGTAGGGATTGAGGGAGGAGTTTAACTCTTAGTCACTATGTGTGCGGTTTCCTGCTTCGTGATGCGTTTATGGAACCTGGGATTGTGTGGTTTAACCTCTCGCTCTCCTCAGCTCCGTATGGCAAATCATTGATAAATACCCCGGACACCCATGGGTGAAATATGGCCGTCCCTTTGTGGCAAATAATGCATGCGGTGCGTGTGTTGGGGAGGCAGGCCTCGGGAGGGGCCGGAGAGCCACGGGGCATACTAGGATGCCCCGCCAGCATTAAGACCCTCCCGATAGGCACCGTGTGCCCGGCGGTAAGGGATTCAAAAATGTTGAGCAGAGGCCTGTGCGAAACAAAGCCCAGGGAACGTATTACGGCGACATTCTTCTCCCTTTACGAGGAATGAATGTTATAATCCATGCATGATGCAGGGGACGGCGACCATGGCCCTCCAGAGGTTTTGGAACTACATCTCCCATGATGCTCAGCTACTTGTTAGATAGGCCGAGCCTCAAAGGAAATGCAAGTACAAAACATTTGAAGGGTCAGAGTTGTGACCCCTGTGCTAGAGGCCTCTGGCGTAACACGCCTGGACGCATATTGATTTTTAAGAGCATATAGCGCCACCTTGTGGTTCTTTGAAGTATTATAAAGGATAAATCGTGTTTATTTCTACCACATTTGGTCAAGACCATCCCCTAAACCAGTGGTTCCCATCCCTGGTCGTCAGGACCCACTAACAGACCAGGTTTTAAGGATTCCCTTGGGGGAATCATATCCCCGGTGCTGTGCTTCACATATCCTGCAAACCTGGCCTGTTCGGCTAGGGTCAGACTAGCGCAGTTTTAACGTGCGTTTAGCCGCACAAAATCACGGCCGTGCTAGCAGCAAATGAAGTCCAATGCCGGGGAACATACGACGAACGGCCGCACGAAAGTTCGTCCGCGCAACGCAAGTGGCCAACGAACGTATTTTTTCGAGAACGTCAAACCGCTACTACTGACGTACAGAGTGCGCTGCGTCCGCTAGCGGCGTGTGTGCGTGATTGGGAGACGTCAGACGCTGCTAATGTCCGGCTAACATAACGTCCAGACACAAAAAGTGTTTTATTGATGATCCGTACAAAATCACGGACGAAAAGGCGCATCGTATGACCGCTATCGCTTATTCCGTGAAAAAATACGTACGTTCGTTCGACCGCACTTTTTCACGGACAACGTGAAAAATGCGTTCGTCTGACCCTAGCCTTAGTGACCAGGGTTAGAACCACTGCCCTAATCCATCCTGCGGCCATTCACTGAATGCGGCTCATGGCCCGACATCGCTCGTAAGAAAACCACCGCAAGCTTTAACCCCTTCAGTAACGAGAATGAAGCCGTGAGTGACGCCCGTAGGTTTTCTGCACCCCATTATTTTGGTCATGGAAACCACAAAGAGACACGTTCGTATCTGGAAACAGCCAATGGCTGAGCGGGGGTTATAGTGTCCTCCGAACTAACTCGTCCATCAATGACCTTGTCCTACCCATCTTATACCACTCCTGTGCCTGGGTGAAACTCATACGAGGGACATTCAGGCCACAATTATACAGTCTGTTCTGGTCCGCCACTATGGTTCTAGAGTGAGTCGTGGGCTTCTAGGGCAAGCCTGCGAGTTTATAGAGCGAGCTGGTGGGGTTCTAGAGCGAGCAAGTCAATGGAGCTCTAGAGCGGATCGCTTGGGTTCTAGAGCGAGTCTGTGGGGTCCATTCAGGCTACAATTATATAGTCTATTCCAAACGGCCACTATGGTTCTAGAGCGAGCCGATGGGGTCTTAGAGCGAGCCAGCGATGTTATAGAACGAGCTGGTGAGGTTCTAGAGTGGGTCGATTGAGTTCTAGAGTGAACCACTGAGGTTCTAGGGTGAGTTTGTAAAGTTCTAGAGGGGCTCATTAACCACTTTCCTGTTAGAGGCCAAGTCAGAATAGGGTCAGTTATAAAGCGAGCCAATGGGGTCCTAGAGCGAGCCGGCCATGTTCTAGAATGAGCCGATTAGGTTCTAGAGCGGGTCAGTTCGGATCTAGATTGAACCACTGGGGTTCTAGGGTGAGTCAGTGAAGTTCTAGAGCACACTAATTGGGTTCTAGAGTGGCTCATTAACCACTTTGCTATTGGAGGCCAAGTCGGTATAGGGTCCATTATTTTTGGGCTAAAATGGCCTCTTCACCAGGTGCGGCTTCCACACGGAACCGCTGGTTTGAAGTCGCTACACATTGGTGGGGAGGTTGAGAATTGTGCTACACCTAGTGAAGGCCACAGAAAGTTGTTTTTGCCCCTAAATTTCCCACCAAATAATAAATGGGGTCGAACAAGATTAGGGTACATAACAGTTGACCTTTAAACTCTGAACCCCAAGCCCCTCCCCCAGCGCGCACGACAGGACGCCAGTGAAAGAACAGAAACACCGCATTAGGTTTTGTCGTCATTTATTATGAAAAAACAAAACGCCCAGTAAGGCTCATAATTATCAGAACAACAAGTACGTCCTACCTTTTAAGATTATTCTTTTTTTTTTTTTTTTTTCTTCGTCGTTTTTTTTGTTTGTTTTGTTTTCCCGTTTTCTTAAATGTCGTGTTGAGGCCAGCATTGCAATAAACAAGCTAACTACGTACATTGACTGGTTATCAATAGAACTGACATGTACAGTAATATACTATGGACAGCACTAAAAATCTGGAAAAGTTACAGTAAATTCGCATGCACGTCAGAGATAAAAGGAAAAAAAAAAAAAAAAAAAAAGCGTTTTAAAAAATAGTTATGCATTTTAGAGCAGATCTAAAACTGACAACTTACAGAGGGGGCTGTGTACATTTCTTAATTGCTTTACATTATTGTTATTTTTTTTTCTCATCTGCCAGATTGGCAGCAAAAATTAGAAAAAAAAAATAAAAAAAAAAATGTCCATTTAAAAAAATAAATAAAAAAAAATTGTCAAAAAAAAGGAAATGGGGGGGGGAAATCCTTTTTAAAAACGGAATAAAAGAAACATTAAAAAAGTGCACAAATATACAGCATGAACCTGCTTACTTGTGTCAATCCTGCACATTTTATACCTGCCCTAAACAAATTTATTTTTTGATATGAAACTGTTCGTTTTAGTAATAAAATAAGTCCACTAGAGTTTTTTTTTTTTTAGCCTTATAGATGGCATTTCCTAAAAATTAAAAACGGTTAAATCGCATGTTCACTGCACAGCTTATTTTTTATTTTTTTGGGTGTTTGCCAGAGACGTTACCACAAAGATGACTGTTCCCGCTGTTCTAGAGAGTGATATATTGGTTCTGGGCGTTAATTATATTTTAATATCACAGTAATTTTTTCGTCATTTATTTATTACATAGATCACTTTAAAAATACCCCTTAAAATGACATTAGCAGTATGGAAGTCGGGATACACTCAAAAGCTGTCCTGCCAAGAGAGAATTTTGTTCTGGTGGATCAGAGTTGTGTTGGTGGGCACTTAGTAATATTTAATTTTTTTATTTTCAATTAACTTGCCCTATATATTAAAAAAAAAAAAAACAAGTGTTATTTTAGTATTATAGTATCGCTTTTAAAATGAAAATTAAAACCCCATTTCATATATTAAAAAAAAACAATTTGCTCTGAATAGTTTTAGATTGGAGGTCTTCGTATAACAATAAAATAAAAAAGAGAAAAAAAACAAAAAAAGGACCTCACTACACCCCAACCGCATATGCCAAAATAATATGACAGACCGCAGGTAAAAAAAAATAAAAAAATTATAAGCTGTATAAGTTTTACCAAGAATAAAGCGGCTGGAGAAAAAAGTGACAGTATAAAAAAAAAAAAAAATGACTAAAAATACGTATATAAAATAAAAAGGGGAAATAAACGTTATATCTAGTGTCAGGTCAATCCATCCAGGATTCTACTGGAAAAGACTAAAATACACAGAGCAATTTTCTTATGTTGAAATGCAGGTAAAATTTTATTTTTTGAGAAAGTATTTTACCAGGAAGGATACATTGAGATTTCTCTCGTTTTCAAGTATATCTTGGGTGGCGTAATATTTAAAACGTTATAGGATGGGGAAAAAAAAAAAGTTACATCCCCATCAAAATTCATTTTGATCTGGCCAAAAGCTTAAACATATACCTTCCTGCTTAAAACCTGGAAAAAAATAAATAAAAATGCACCACAATAGATTTGTCTCAATGGCATATTGTACATCAGAATGGAGAAAAAAATAAAAATAAATTTTAAATTTTTTTTTGTCCTAATAAAACTGAAAGTGATGCTTCTCAAATCAAATGTATCTATTTAAACGGGAGAAAAAAAAAAAAGGATTATTTCAGAAAACTAAATATTTTTTTAAATGTATAAAAGAGTTGATGCAGTTTGGGAAATAACAAGAAAAAAAAATGGATATACTGCAAGAAAAAAAAAATCCACCTTCCCCTAAAATCAAATGAGAGGTTAAATATTTTTTATAGGGAGGAAAAAAAACAAAAAAAAACAAACATGAAATAAAAAAAGTTGAACATTGTTTGAATCGAATGCTCGATAAAAACTAAAAAATTTACACAGCAACCACTGGGGTTGTAATCAGTCTTAAAATTCTAATTTATGCTCATTAGCCGTTACGCCGCTTTTATAGAAATATATTTTTATAAGCAAAAAAGAAAATGTAAAAGTTTTTTTTAAAAAGGATATTCATAGGTAGTCATATGTACAATTTGTATTCTACTTGGAAAACATTAAAAAAAAAAAAGTCGAATAATAGCCCCGGCAAACCCTTTAATTTTTATTTAAATCATTGCGAATTAAAAAAAGGGACACATTTAAAATAAAATTTAAAAAAAAAACTTGCAGATTGCCAAAATGATACTGTAACAGCTTCATATTACCAGCTCTCAGGCCTCGCTGAACCAAGAGCGTTTTAGTAGAAATTATGCACGATACTGAAAAAGTTGGGATATAAGTTTTTTACTTCTAGTTGAATTTTCTTTTAAAAATGTAATTAAGTTTTTTTTTAAATTTTTTTTATTTCAAGTCAATTATTTTGACCAATCCGGTGTGAAATTGAGAGGTGTGGAATGCGTAACCCAGGGCGATAAAAAAAATAAAAATAATACATGCTACTTTAGGACAGTCATTTCTGCAGATAAAAAAAAAAAAATCTTTAAAAGTCAACGCAGTATATTTTTTTTGTGAGGTAAAATTATTATTTTTTTTTTAATAAAAATAGAAAAAGTAAAAAGAATTAAAATATTCCCACCCCAAACCACAACATATAATATTTCTGGTAGATTATCGAATAGCTACAGTGTATCCATATTTCATACAAGCTGGGGGAGGGAGGGGAAAAAAAAGCATAAAAACGGTTTTATTTTTGTCTTCAAACTGAAAACTTTTGGTTACTTGTTCTAGGTACTACATCAAAAAGATACAAACACCTATTTCCTTTACAAGGCAGAGTGTCCTTTTTTTGTGTGTTTGAGGAAGTACCGCGTGAGATATAAAACCTTTTAAATTTACGATGGATGTTGTAGGGCAACAGCGGGAGAGCGTTAACGTCGGGCTACTTTGAGCCGGGGTTGATCGATTGAAAGTTCTTTTCCCAAGACACGGGGTCAGGCCAAAACCATGACAAAATTTAAAAAATAAGTTAAAAATAAAATCCTTTTGTTTCCCAGGGTAAACCTTCATAGAATCCACAGGCAATGAGTGGTACCTTGTTGCATTGTTGGTTATTGCTGGCACCAGTTTGCCATGTTTAGGTAGGAAATAAGAAATGTAAAAAAAAAAAAAAAAAAAAAAAAATACAGAATATTTATGATAAAAATGAAAAAATGGGGATAAATTTTTTTTTTTTTTTTTTAAGAGTTTTTTTTCTTTAAATCTGCACACCAAAAATAAAACGTGAAATTGTTTACATGGGCCTCGGATGAAAACATCAGATAGAAGTATGATCTTGTGTGCATGAAGAAGTCTGTTTGACTGGAAACTAAGATTATTCTGAATCGCTGCTGTCCGAACTGGAGCCGCTCGAACTGCTGCTGCCGGACTCTGAGGAGGAGCTGCTACTGCTCAGGCGGGATGGACCTCCTGTCGTGCCAGATTTTTCTGAAAAAGAAATAGAATTTAAATAAATAAAAAAAAGACTGTTCGGGTCACTCTTATAAAGATATAAATAATAAAAATGGTGTAACGTTAAAAGTGCATGTTGAAAAAAATTAAAAATAAATAAATAAAAATGCAAAAATAAATACATTGATGCATCTGGCTTGGATGTGGTGATTTTGGCTATCGCAGACAAACATTCCTAAAACGCAGCAAACTTTGCCCCCCCCCGACTCCCCTGTCTACAAGCCTGCGGTATTCTTAAAGGGAATCTTTTTATTTTTTTCCTACAAATAAGACGTACGTAAAAATGAATTAAAAAGATATTAAAATAAAATAAAAAAAGCTAAATTACAGCATCGGATTAGTTGAACTTAATATATTTAAATATAAAAAAAACAAAAAGAAATAAAAGCCCTGCAAAACCTATTTGATAAATGTAAAGTACGGTATCGCTCTAAGGGACACAAAAAAAAAAATTATATAAAAAAAAAAAAAAAAAAAAAGGGTTTCTGCAGAGTTTGCCAAGGCAAAAAAAAAAAAAAAAATCATTTTGGAGACGGTGCCCATTGATCCGTTGGCCTTTCAGTATCTATAAAGCACGGAAGCTTTGCACATTTTTGCAGATAAATATAAAATTTTCCAAGGTCCTGGAAGAGTAACTGCAGATCCTACAGCCATTGAACCAAAAGTCCCACGTCCCCTGGGAGGCACAGGATTATGGGACAAATGTAAGGGAGGGGGGGGGCAGCAGACCAAATTAAAATACCGCAAGGCAGCGGGTACTAATGAGCATCCTACGTTAAAAACTGGGAAGTCTAGACCCCCCTAGGTCAGGCGGTCGACAACCTTGGCCCCCCAGATGTTTTGGAACTGTATCTCCCATGAGGCTCGGCCAAAGAAACGAGTGGTGGAGCCTCTTGGGGGATGTAGTTCCAAAACATGTGGGAGGAGGGGGTGAATGCTGCGGACTCCTGCCTTAGATCTACCTGGGCACGGGTTTACAAACTGTACCTTTTTTTGTAGGTTTCTTGTTATTTAATTGACCGCTCACGTCCTGGAGCCTCTTCTCCAGCTCCTTTTTCTTTTCCTGAGCTAACTCCTCCTTGGACTTTACTTGCTTCTTCCCCGATGCTGCGGGGAAAGTTCAGCGATCAGCGACAAGCCACATAACATTGAGTGCTCTTAAAAATTTTAAATTTTTTTCTCCCCCCTTTTCTTTAAAATTGTCAGAACCTTTAAATTAAAAATAAAATAAAAAAAGGATTTTAATTTATCTAAAAAAAATAAATAAAAAAAAGATCTCATTGCACCAAAACCGGCCGGAATTTAAAGAAGAGAGAGAGAGGTTTTGTTTGTTGTTTTTTGTTGTTGTTGCTCTGGTGAAGGCGAGTCAAATCAAAATGACTGAACCGTCGGCGTTCACACAATTTGATTTTCTTTGATTGTAAAAAAAAAAAAAAATAAAAAAAAAAAAAAAAAAGGTTCCACGTAAATGATATGGTTTTAAGTTAGAATAAAAAAAAAATAATAAAAATTAAAAACTTATCCCTACAAACAGAAAAGCCGAAAAAGGAAACCTAGCGACCACATAATAAAGCAAAAAAGACAACTCTACACCCCACACAAATAAAGGCCACCCCAATCGCCCCTCATTCTATCTTGCTACCAGACAAATCAAAGTCAATAGGTAAAACCTACTTTCTGGGGGAGTCACCTCGCTCCGCCAGGTGTGTGGCCTCCATGACATCACGCGCCCCCCTTTTGGATTATGAGGAGGGGTGCGTGACATCACTGTGGCCTCGCTCCTCAGTGAGGGTAGCTGGACCAGCTTGACGGGAGCTGTGTTAAGGGGGAACAAAAGATATTTTAATATTGTAGGTAACCTACGAGTACTTTATAAAGAGGCGGGATCACATCTTTACACAGTATTTAATATTCTAGATTATTCTATAATTAATAAATGGACCGCAGTAACGGAAAGAACGGTTTATGTCCGTGCTTACACAAAAATATATTTATCAACTCTACAAACCAGACAGCCTTTAGCGCTTCCTATAGGGGAGAGGGAGGGGTGCAAATATATAGATTTATATATACTTTAATAATTATTATTATTTATTTTTTAATGGAGTATCTTCATGGACCTGTTGAGCAGGCACACATTTGGTTGGTCCAGTGAGAGCGAGCTACAGATGTGCTCTCCTGCAGGATACCACAGGCGTATGAGCAGAGTCACCGCGGAACCCGAGACCGACAAATACTAAATTACAAGATGTCTAGATATTATTACCTGTATCTTGAAGACCAATGTATGCTCCATAATATACCCACCCCCCCCCTCCACATGACACGGACACACACTTCAAATCTGCAAAGGCAACCAAGGGAAAAGGATTGCCCAGGTGCACGAGTCAAAAGTGAAATAGGGGACTTTGGTATAGGATAAAAAGCGATGCCTTAAAAATAACAAAAAAAAACATCAACCGACGTCTCGGCTCGGAGCCTTGAGAAAAGCTCTGAGAGCCGAGACGTCGGTTGATATTTAAAGGACTTTAATAAAGCATCGCTTTTTATCTTATAACCAAGTCCCTGAGTGTGTCCATCCAGGTTGGCACACACACACGCACACACAATAAGTGTAGAATGTGTGTACATCACACACACCAAAATATGCACACTAAAAATAGAAATATACACACACACACACACACAATTTTTATGGAACAAGTACTGTCAGGATAGGACCACCCCCCTCCAAAAAATAAATAAAACACCAAACACACACAAAACCCCAAAGTCTCTACCTCCTGATGAAGCAGGGCAAAGTGCTAGTGTAAACTAAAACAGACTTCCTTTAGAGGCTGGTGAAAGATCAGCAAAGCATCTCGTAAGCCTGACAACCTGCAAGACGTCACCATTCACCTTCCATGTAATCCACCCCAGCACAGGGTCTCCTAACCAGAGAGATTTACACAAACCATGCAGGCAGAACCGAGTCGTCACCTCATGAGAGGAAACGATACCGACCCAAATCGTGCGAGACTTTAAAAGCAGAATTCTTTTTCCGTTACAGGCAGAGACAACATTTCGTCCGGTTGAAACGTTGTCCGTCTTTACATCAGATGAGCAAGTCAGCATTTAAAATCCGACCTGGTTTGGATCCATGTCATTCTCTGCAGACTAAGGCTTTGGAGTGAGGCCTCCGTCCCTACCGCAAGCTTCAGTCCGTCTAATATTAAACCTCAGGCGCTATACGACAGCTTGACAGTCATCTTCCCTTTTTAAAGACCGGAACAAGTACATGTACGCCATGAGCAGACGTGCGCTATACAGACGCCCTGCACGCTACCGCTCAGCTCTGCCGAGGCTTCTTGAAGTACCTGAAGTCGCACGCACTTTTGATCCCTTTTCATCCATCAAAGCTCAGATGGAGACATTCCTGCATGTGGCTACAATTCGCTCAGGCAGCAGTTACATTCATCCCCCTCTCACAGAGAGAGATGCCGCAGATGGATAAACTACGTATACCACACGCCCGACTCCGACAGGAACGGGATATATTGACACCTTCTGAAACGTGATTCTTTTTTTTTCTTCTTCACGTTTCCCAAACAGAGAATTTTCAAACATAAATTATTAAAATAAAAGCTTTAGTGTAAAAAAAAATAATAAAAAAAATATTATTATTATATATATGAACAAATTTAAAGCTTTAGGGAAAAAAATATGAACGAATTTAAAGCTTTAAGAAATAAAAAATATGAACGAATTTAAAGCTTTAAGAAATAAAAAATATGAACGAATTTAAAGCTTTAAGAAATAAAAAATATGAACGAATTTAAAGCTTTAAGAAATAAAAAATATGAACAAATTTAATGCATTAGGGAAAAAAATATGAACAAATTTAAAGCTTTAAGAAATAAAAATGTGAACAAATTTAAAGCTTTAAGAAATAAAAAATGAATTTAATGCTTTAGGGAAAAAATATGAACAAATTTAAAGCTTTAAGAAATAAAAAATGAATTTAATGCTTTAGGGAAAAAATATGAACAAATTTAAAGCTTTAAGAAATAAAAAATATGAACAAATTTAAAGCTTTTTTTCTTTTCTTAAAATCATCTCACAGAAAGAATTTAAACAAATATGAATGAACAATTAAAGCACTACTCCAGCCAATGGGAAGGGAGGAGGGAAGAGCTTTGTATGACACTATCAACCACTTACTTGTAAGAAAATTCACTTAAAGAGACATTAAAAGAAATAGCATTTCGGAGTACAGGGTAAAAGGGAGTATTTAAAATCACGAGAAATAGTAAATAAGCCACCGCAACATATAAAGCCAAAGCTTCCTTTCTGAACCATGACTGATGCGGCTCTGGCCACGTTAGGCAGATTCCTTGTTAAAAAAGGTGAAAAACTAGCAAGGCAAAAAATAAAATAAATAATAAAAACACAACTCCTATTATCAACGTTAGTTTGAATTCGGCTTGTCTTGCGCAGGTTTTCCCGTCATTCGTGTCCCTCCTTCAAGTCTACTTAGTTAAAACAAAAACCCCATAAAAAAGAAAGTTACAGAAACCTTATGAGATTCCCTTTAAAGATATCATTGCTTGTAAACTGGAGGCATCAATCAGGGACTCAGTCATTTTGATTGGTTGGTGCTTAATGAGGTTTTCAGGGTGAATTTTTGGGATGGGGTATAAATTGTTCGATAAGCCACTTTGTGATAAAATGTATTTCCCGATGGAGGTATCGGATAATGAGGTATCAATGTGCATGGTACAAAACAAAAATAAAAAAAGCAGGGATATATATATATATATATATATGTGTGTATGTGTATACACACGAGAACGCGCTACTTACAGAATGGTTTCCTTTGCTTTTTTTGTAAACACGATTTGACGTATCGCTCCAGTTCTCGCAACGTGGTGGGTTTTAAGGTCTCAAAATCAATCTCAATCTCGTCGGGATTAGAGTCTCTTAGCGAAGGTTCCCGGGATTGGATTATGTGAACCACGCGGCCCAGTTTTTCTCCTGGGAGCCGGTTAATGTCCAGGCTGAGCTGACGCTTTTCGTCGTAGGTCATTGGTAAGCCTTCCTCTTCCTCCTCGGAGTCGAAAGGGGCGGTGGGGGGCTGCTTCCCTCCTTTTTTAGGTGGTTTGCTGGTAATCAAGCACGGGTGGGAGGAAAGAAATGATAAAAATAAGTTACTTTTGACAGCGGAGTCAAAATATTGCACACTCTGTAATTTACTATATATACAGTGTGTTTTTTTTCCCCTTTGAGCAAACGCCGGTGTTTCCTGAAGTTACAAAAATCATGGGCGTTACACTCCGAGAAATGCTGGCATTTCACAAAAGAAGCTTATCCTGCATGTGTTCGGACACAACGTCTGTGAAGCGTCAGTGTTAATTGCATGACTAACTACTGCACCTCCCCTGTTTATATATAACAGTATAACGTTCACTGTAACTACTGCACCTCCCCAGTTTCTATATAACTATAACGTACATTGTAACTAATGCACCTCCTGTTTCTATATGACTACAGTGGCAAGAAAAAGTATGTGAACCCTTTGGGATTACGTGGAGTTTTGCATGAATTGGTCATAAAATGTGCTCTGATCTTCATCTAAGTCACAACAATTTGAAAAACACAGTCTGCTTAAAATAATACAACACAAACATTATATGTTTTCATGTTTTTATTGAACAGAACATGTAAACATTCACAGTGCAGGGTGGAAAAAGTATGTGAACCTTTGGACATAACTGGTTGACCCTCCTTTGGCAGCAATAACCTTAACCAAACGTTTCCTGTAGTTGCAGATCAGACCTGCACAACGATCTGGAGTAATTTTGGACCACTCCTCTTCACAAAACTGTTTCAGTGTAGCAATATTCTTGGGATGTCTGGTGTGAATCGCTCTCTTAAGGTCATGCCACAGCATTTCAATCGGGTTGAGGTCAGGACTCTGACTGGGCCACTCCAGAAGGCGTATTTTGTTTTGTTGAAGCCATTCTTTTGTTGAATTACTTGTATGCTTTGGGTCATTGTCCTGTTGCATCACCCATCCTCTGCGGAGCTTCAGTTGGCGGACAGATGGTCTTACGTTTTCCTGCAAAATGTCTTGATAAACTCTGGAATTCATTTTTCCATCAATGACAACAATCCGTCCAGGCCCTGAGGCAGCAAAGCAGCCCCAAACCATGATGCTCCCCCCGCCATGTTTTACAGTGGGATGAGGTTTTGATGTTGGTGTGCTGTGCCTTTTTTTCTCCACACATAGTGTTGTGTGTTTTTTCCAGACAACTCAATTTTGGTTTCATCTGTCCACAGAATATTTTGCCAGTAGTGCGGTGGAACATCCAGGTGCTCTTTTGCAAACTTCAAACGTGCTGCAATATTCTTTTTGGACAGCAATGGCTTCCTCCGTGGTGTCCTCCCATGTACTCCATTCTTGTTTAAGGTTTTCCTTATTGTAGATGTGTCAACAAAAATGTTAGCATGTGCCAGAGATTTCTGTAAGTCTTTAACTGACACTCTAGGATTCTTCTTTACCTCATTAAGCATTCTGCGCTGTGCTCTTGCAGTCATCTTTACAGGACGACCACGACTAGGGAGAGTAGCAACAGTGCTGAACTTTCTCCATTTGTAGACAGTCTGTCTTACCGTGGACACCTGAACATCAAGGCTTTTGGAGATACTTTTGTAACCGTTTCCAGCTTCATGCAAGTCAACAATTCTTGATCGTAGGTCTTCTGAGAGCTCTTTTCTGCGAGGCATGGTTCACATCAGGCAGTGCTTCTTGAAACCAGTAAACCCAAAACTGGTGTGTGTTTTTAAAGGGCAGGACAGCTTTCAGCAACACATCCAATAATATCACACTGATTGGACACAAGGTTGGCTCACTCCTGGCTCCAATTAGCTCTTGAAGAAGTCTTTAGGCTAGGGGTTCACATAATTTCTCCACCCTGCACTGTGAATGTTTACATGTTATGTTCAATAAACACATGAAAACATATGATGTTTGTGTTGTATTATTTTAAGCAGACTGTGTTTTTCAAATTGTCGTGACTTAGATGAAGATCAGAGCACATTTTATGACCAATTCATGCAAAACTCCACGTAATCCCAATGGGTTCACATACTTTTTCTTGCCACTGTAACTACTGCACATCCCCTGTTTCTATATAACTATAATGTACACTGTAACTACTGCACCTCCCGTTTCTATATAACTATATTGTACACTGTATAACTACTGCGCCTACCCTGTTTCTATATAAATATTATTATCATCATTTCTATAGCACCAACAGTTTCCGCAGTGCTTTACAATAACCAAAGGGAACGAAATACATATAAAAACGTACATAAGATGGAAACCAGAGGTGTAGAGGGCCCTGCTCATAGGAGCTTACAGTCTAGAGGATAATGTACACTGTATAACTATTGCACCTCCCCTCTTGCTATATAAACTATAACGTACACTGTATAACTACTGCACCTCCCCTGTTTCTATATAACTAAATGTACACTGTATAACTGCTGCACCCCCGCTGTTTCTATATAACTAACGTACACTGTATAACTACTGCAATATCAAACAGCAAAGTGCAGAGTACAACTGTTGTTGCTATATAAATATACTGCACCTCCCTTTCCCTTAATGTAACCAGGAAAGCCCTGAGAACACCCGACACACACACACTACAACTACTGTACACACCTCTATTACAATGTAACCAATAAAGCCCCGAATACACCTGTTGCTACTATATAAATAAAATATACACTGCACATTCCAGTAGAGGGAGTTACAGAAAGTGCAGTGGTTAACAGGTTACATTACGGGAAAGGGAGGTGCAGTAGTTCTACAGTGCTATATAATATACAGTTACAGGGCTTTCCAGGATACATTATAGGAAGGGAGGTGCAGCAAGTTATATAAATCAAATATACACTGTATAACTACTGCACCTCACTCTGCTGTAATGTAACCTGTAAAGCGCTGAGTACACCTGTCACTGCTATATAAATATACACTGTATAACTACTGCACTTCCTGCACCTCCCTCTACTGTAATGTTACCTGTAAAGCGCTAAGTACACCTGTTACTGATATATAAATATACATACACTGTATAACTACTGCACCTCCCTCTACTGTAAAGCGCTGAGTACACCTGTCACAGCTATAAGCAATACAAAACACTTCCCTTTCAGAAAGGCAGCATTTCTTTAAACACCTGAATTGAAGCCGCGACCATCGGCACGAACTCGCAGACTCACTTGTTAGATATGGGCGTGGTGGCCGTGGCAGTGGGATTGACCGATGTGGTGGTGGTGGTGGTGGTGGTGCTATTTGCTTTCTTTGTTGGGGCCTTTTTGGGCGGGACAGGCTTTGCCGGCTGAGAAGGTTTGACCCTCTTCTCCTCCTCGTTCTTCACCTTGTGCTTCTCTTTCTCCTTTTCCTTCTCCTTGTCTTTGTCCTTTTTCTTCTCTTTCTCCTTCTTCTCTTTCTTCTTCTTTGGTTTGTTTACCGGAGCCTGCGAGAGCGCTGCCAACTGCTCGTGCACAGCCTTCAGCTGGAGAGAGAGTGCATTGACATGTCAGCGGGTGGAATGACGTGGAGCTCCTAGCTGGAGGCCACGGACCACTCCCTGCTGACGCAAGAACACCGAGCGATACAGATTCTGATCCGGTGCCGTGTACGATTGAATTTTACCAAAATGCTCTTAATTTGGAACTTTGTGCATGAAAAAGTGAGGGATGTGGAGTCATAAAAAGGAACACTGCCAGCACCGTAACCACTTCAAATTATTATGCATAGGTTGTAGTGCAAGGTCTACGGCCATGATGACTCGGGGTGGATGAGGGTTATCTGTCCCTTCTCATACAATGGGATCACTTTCAGGCGGGAGAAAAAAAAAAAAATATATATATATATATAAACATATCCCACTGACAGGTAAGGAGGGCAACGATTTGGCGTCAGAGCAACATTACTTCCCCCTAGGCAGAATCCTAGAAATCCCTAGCAAGCCTTGACATTTTTAGATTTACGGGGGGGAACCAGGCAGGAACCCCCGCGACCCTGTGACACGCTGGAGAGTGTCCTCCCGCCCCCACCCCCAGACAGTAGATCATCCGGAATTTTGCTTTCAAACTTCACAAAAGGACAAACCGGAATTTCCGGACGCTCACACGTCATACATAGGTAACGTCTGTCATTCTATTACAAAAAGGCTTGGAGAGGTCAACCCCTTAGGCCGGGGTCAGACGAGCGTTTTGAAGAGCGGAAGCAACGCCCGTGTGAGTGGACGTTCCTTCCACTCGACGCCCGTCTGGCCACTTCGCTGAGTGCAATTAGTGAGCTCAGCGCTGCAAGGCTCGATCCTCCTATGGGGAAATGCGCTTTGCGGCCCTGTCAACGCATGTCCTAGCGCTTTGACGGAGAGGCCTGCTGCACGGCGGCTGTTGCGCACATCAGTGTGCGACCAGCCCCATCGCAGCGTCACAATGCTGCGACAGACGCCGAAAGCCTCGTCAGTACGGGCGCATCTAATGTGCTCGTCTGACACCGGCCTCATACACAACCACCTCCACGCGTCACGTCTGGACCGATATCACTCCGAGAGACACGGTTGTAACAATGTTACCAAACTTAATGGTAGCAGTCAGGGATTCAGGGGGGGGCCGCAGGGGTACCCCAAGATATCCCCCCCTTTTAAAATATTTGCAGCGACACGAAAAAGAACCTGGGATTGTGCTAGTAGAATTCGGCAATTAAATTTGAGTCGCTTTATACAAGGGGTCAACAACCGCAGCCCCCCCAGATGTTTCGGAACTACATTTCCCATGATGCTCCGTCAACCTATTTTTCTAGATTACATACTGTACACTAACTGTAGCATTCGGTTATGTGCAAGTGTTACCGTCAGGATAACTGACTTCAACACATGACCCCCCCCCCATATTGCATCTCTAAAGCTAAACCTGGTAAAAAGGTAGCGCAATCACCAACGAGCGAGCTTGCTATACTTTGCGCATCTTTACTTAACATGGGGAGCGCAACCAGTAATTAGCGTTCGGACTCGATTATCTCACTTATCCTGGCACTGATAAAACGCACCGATCAGGTAAACACATTTTTACAATCACCCAAAAGATGGTGCTAAAGGATTCCGCTTTTGCAGCATAAGGTCTCACCCCATAAACCCCCCGTCTCGTAAATCCGATAATCCCCGCTCGTCCCACGGAGAGAACGGTGGCCCGATACACTGCTTTTTGTCACCGCTAACAGAGTGAGATTGGGGACAGTTCCGTCTCCCTCCACGGCGCTGCGCGATCTCGCGGCCCGTTAGCGCAACCCTCCATGGAGTCCTATGGACTCCAGGAGGCGATACTCGCGGCAGCACAGAGTGAAATGCTTCGATCCGGGGCGCAGGTGCTGAGGAAACACCTGCTCCAGAAATCGCACACTAGGGGGAAAACTGCAGGCGCAGGTTTTCCCCATTGGCGTCCCCATTTTAGCGTGAGGAACGTAAACTGGCCCATTGAGTGGCTGAGCATCATGAGAAATGTAGATCCAAAACACCTGGAGGGCTGAGGTTGCTGACCCCCACGCTTTATGCCCTTGCAGAGGCATTGGGATAAGGTGGCTGTAGAGCGGGTGCTACTAACCCGTTCATGCCCACACCCTAAAGATTGGATGATTAAACCCCCCCCCCCCCCTCCGTGCATTGTAGGTCTTTCCTCACCAGGAAAGAAACAATCCCACGCGCAGGTAAACCAGATTGGCCATACTTTCCTAGGCAGCACTTAACCAATGCTCTCCTCCTGTATGACATGGCAATCCGTCACGCGCGTCAGGAGGGAAATCCGTTACCTAGTCAAGACAGATCATCTGGGATTCCTCACAGATCAAGCCTACAATGGACAGGGTTTGCCATTTCCTGCATCGTCCATTGGGGCGAATAAATGCGTCCAAAAATATGGCGGATCTGGCAACCCTATACACAGGGCCAAAAACACCTAAGGGCGACACTGCCGTCTGCAAGGTAAAAGCCGTGACAGTGCTGAACATACGCAGCTCAGGCTTGTGCACAGCACAGCTACGTCACCGAGAAACCTGTGAAAACCGATCGAAAACGCAAAATAAATAAAACAAAACATCAAGCAGCCGTAAACACTTGGGATATATATAGATTTTTTAAGTAAGAATTTAACAGAGGCTGATGAAGCATTTGTGGATTATACAGGGGGGTATATTTACCATCAGATCATAATGTGTAAGGACTCTATTAACCCCTTTACACAGCGAGGTGTCCCGGCAATGGGTGAGCCTGAACGCAGCAGGGCGGCATAGCATGACCCGCCTCCCTATCCTGCAATCCATCAACGTCATAGGCTGCAGAAGGACTGTCCGAGTTCAGGCGGTGCTTCTGCTGCCAATGACGTTGTTCGGCCGCAGGGAAGGGAGGGGAGCAGTAGGAATTGCCAGAAAGCAGAGAGGCGTACTATGCCGCCCTGCGGCGATCAGGCCCACCGGCCTCTGAGGATCCTGGCGACAAGAGGTTAAAATAAAATGTATTCACTTTACAATAGGAAATGGTTTTAAAATCACCTCAGTGACGTCTCTCACCTGCTCCTGCAGTTCAGCCAGACGTGTGGCCCTTTCTTCTTCAGAATCTGAGGTGTCCGAGTCCGAGGAGCTCTCCTCGCTAGTGTGACTGCTCTCCGTACTCTTGCTGACCACCGGGGCGGCCGTGGGAGGTGGTGCGGGGGGCTCCAGGGGCTCGTCTGGCATTTTCGCAAATCTCATTTCGAAAACATCCTATCAAAAAGCGACCAAGAAGAGGGAACTCAGCGACACCAAGAAGGAGCGACAAAGGATTACATTTATATCAAACTTCTGGCATTTAGGTTCTGCAGAATAAAGCAGACATGTAGGAGCCAGAGGCTACCCGGCACTTGGATTTGTCAAGATATGAAAAAGCAAGAGAAGATACCTGAAGTTTCCTGGCCATGGCGACCACCTCGTGATCGGGAGGATTGTATTTGTAACAGTTTGAAAACATTAACCGTATGTCGGCTGCGAAGGCTTGTGCGTCCTGGTATTCCCGGATGTCCATTTTTTTCTGAGATAGAGAAACAAAAAAAAGACGTATTGAGTCACAGCTAATGTTACTGGACAGAGAGGACTTTATACCAGCTTTTTCATCATGACGCGCCAACGACAAAATAGTTTCTATATACCAATAGTTGAGTTTTATTGCTGTGGATCTCTGTGATACTTATACACTCTGCATATTAATGTATCACAGAGCTGCACAGCAATAAAACTCACAGTAAAGTGCGGTGTGTATGAGCGTATCACAGCTCCACAGCAATAAAACCGTAATGTGCAGTGTGTATGAGTGAGAGATTTATTGCTGTGGAGCTCTGTCTAACAGTAATTGAATTTAAGCAAGCATGGGATAGGCATAAGGCTATCCTAAACAAAAGATAAATCCAGGTAAAGTATCCATGTAATTGGGCAGACTAGATGGGCCGAAAGGTTCTTATCTGCCGACATTTTTCTATGTTTCTATGTTTCTAGTAATGTGCAGTGTGTACAAGCGTATCACAGAGTTCCAGAGCAATAAAGACACAGTAATGTGCGGTGTGAGCGTATCACAGAGCAATAAAACTCACAGTAATGTGCGTTGTGTATGAGTGTATCAGAGCTCCATAGTAATGGGCTGTTTGTAGGAGTTTTATTGCTGTGGAGCTCTGTGATATGGTCACACACTGAATTTATTAAAACTTGCAACAACTCTGAGGAATGCCATTGCCAGAACAAGTTTTTGGTGGTGAAAGTTCAACTAGATCATCTCAAAAAGGGCCACATTAATTTTCTGATTTAACAGCACACAGCATAGATTATACTGTAGTCTGTTAACCGTGCAAATCATCAGGAAAAGAAGAAGGAAAAGAAAAAAAAAGTGCATTAAGTGCACCGTGACAGAAAATGCCAACCATTATCTCAGAGAGTCAGAACATTTTTTGGCTGGTTAAATACAGAATTCCCAAAACGTGACAGAAACTGAGTGCATGCCGTTTGAAGAAAAGCAAAAATAAAGTGGCAGCAGACGCTCACGGCAGGATTTTCACAAACATTCACATTGTAAAAAGAAGCTACAAGGAGCAGCCCCCACCCTCACTAACAGCCAGGGATTGGGCAGAATACAGGGAGAGCTGTGGGGTCAGTCGCTGCTGTACAGGGATAAGATTCAGGCGGTTATAATGAGTGTAAATCCCTGTACACTACAGATACAAGGTGTTGCTGTAATTGCCATACACAGGCATTATGCGGCACATACAGATACAAGGTGATGCTGTAATTGCCATACACAGGCATTATGCGGCACATACAGATACAAGGTGATGCTGTAATTGCCATACACAGGCATTATGCGGCACATACAGATACAAGCAGGGTTATCCAAAGAGATCCGAATTGCTTGAGAAAGGTAACCGAATGCTGAAAATCAGCGTTCGGTTACCTTTCCTGGCCATTCGGCTATCCAGAGAGCAGGCAATTCGCCAAATCCTGGCGAATTGCCTGAACATACGGTGCCTGTTCGGTTCCTGTTCGAGGGCAGTGAAATCCCCATGAAAAAGCACTGCTTCGGCTATTCAGAGAACACAAACCAGCAGTGAAAGGTTCCCCTAATGTCCTGCCATTCGGTGGTTTCATTCGCAAATTTATTCAGGAGAATCCCATAGACTTCAATGTTAAAAATATTCCCGTTTTAATTCAATATCTAATAAACCGTTTCATTATAAAATTCTGCAGCAAAAAGTCTCTTTATTTATAGATTTTTTAGGATAGTTTAAGCATTTTTCTGTTTTTTTTTTTTTTTTATTAAAAGTCCGATTTTTTTTTTTTTTTTTTTTTTAGTTTACTTATTTTTTTTGTAACAGCCCTCTTTAGTATCATTCCCTGGACCTCCTGTGAAAATTTCAGACATTTTCGCTCAGTTAGTTTCTTTGCAAACAGCGTTTCTTTTTCCCAGATTCATACAAATGGTTTTTCTAATTTATTCACTGCCTCCTCTACGTCACAGCTGCTTTGGCTCTGTGTGATTCGGCTCATGTTCGGCTCCTGTTCGTCTTTTTCAAAGGTTAATTCCAGATGTTTTTGCTTTTTCAGCGTGCATTCGGTTAGTGTTCGGTGGTGTTTACGGCAGCTTTTCCCTGCAATTCGGGGACCCTGTGGTGCTTGCTGAATACACCGCAGGGTCACCGAAATGCAATCGGCAAAAGGAACCGAATTGAAGAGAACGAAAAGTCACCGAACGTGCGGTGACTTTTCGAATCTCTTTGGATAACCCTGAAGGTGTTGCTGTAATTGCCATACACAGGCATTATGCAGCACATACAGATACAAGGTGTTGCTGTAATTGTCATACACAGGCATTATGCAGCACATACAGATACAAAGTGTTGCTGTAATTGCCATACACAGGCATTATGCAGCACATACGGATACAAGGTGTTACTGTAATTGCCATACACAGGCATTATGCAGCACATACAGATACAAGGTGTTGCAGTAATTGCCATAACACAGGCATTATGCAGCACATACAGATACAAGGTGTTGCTGTAATTGCCATACACAGGCATTATGCAGCACATACAGATACAAGGTGTTGCAGTAATTGCCATACACAGGCATTATGCAGCACATACAGATACAAGGTGTTGCAGTAATTGCCATACACATATTGGTATTTTGTGTGCGTTTCATTACTCACAGTGACGACTCTAGGAACCATATGGGCCACAAATTATTGGAGAGTCCAACACCCTACCATGGTACACATAAAACCTGGCAGGATCACAGTGATGTCACGCCAGAGGGGAGTTCAGATTTACTGGTATGTCTGCATTACACAGAATACACAGAGAACACAATACCAGGAGTCTGGGATTTACTGATCGGAAACAATGCAGATTGCTGCCAAAAATCGAAAATAATTTCCAGAGACGCTCTGCAGCACAGAATCCAGAGACATACACGGAAATACTCCGACAACAAGCATAGACACACATACGCTCACAGACAAGACGAACAAATGTGACTCAATCTCATAAGGCCCTCCATTTCAAGTTCAGAACCCCATGTGGGGGGGGGGGGTCTATTTCATTTTATTTTTTTAAATTACATGTAATGTTTAATTACCGACCCTGTGGCGGATCAAGACAACGATATTGGACACGCGTTTCGCCTATATGGTATGAAGAGAGAACCTCGGTGTCCTGGACATCAGCCAAGGATGACATTCAATTTTATGGGGAAACTAAGCCTGGATATATTTGATGGCATCCGACATAAAGGGGACACACATACACCTCTCTAACTTTTTCTTCACATGGCTTAGTATTAGTAGTTCCAAGTCAATAAATGACTAGGACATTTGTGTATCTTCTAATTCTACTCACTGGCCGCCCTGTTTGCTAGCGTCTAGTAGAACAGCGGTAAGAAGAAATTAAAATTAGGTTTTTGCTCACACCAGGCTGCAAGAGGTGGGGGAGTCCATGCATCAAGGATGCTGCGCCCCCAAGCGGTCACACGAGCTGGTCCATAATGCCGAGCACAATTCTCCTGGGTAATTGACATTTTTTTGTCAGGCGTTGACAAGTTTACATACAAGCCAAGAGTCATGAAGAAATCCTAGGAACCACATACACCGGTTTTACGTTATCCAGGGTTTAGTGCCAGGCTTTGTGATATTTAGACAATCACGCTACCTGAAAGCTGGGGGTCACATTGAGGGAGGGGGGGAACGCAGAAGGAACAGAGTTCCCATTGGTCCCACACACCATAAAACTTGCATTCAGGATTGTCAGGTCACAATACAGGATTTATCATACATTTTTGGGAAAATCCACACATACACTTAAATGTATCAGATCTGAGCGTGTGTTTGTGTTAAGTGCGACATGATAATTGCTAATTGAGGGGAAAAAAACTGAAATCTTTGAGTTCCCACACTTGCTTTTTTTAGGACTTTACCTCTGCGATTTGTGTGGGTATGCTAGGATTTAGACAAAACGCGACTTATTCTAAAGTCAGGAAGAGCTCAGCTCGCTGCGGAGAATAAAGCACAAAATTATAGCCTCAATACTCGGCCCCCTTCTATTCACGATATTCATAAATGATCCGCCCAATGTCAGCAAAGCCTCAACTGTACACATGTACGCAGACGACACTGTAATCTATACCAGCAAACCAAATCTCCCGCAGCTGGAGGCCGTGCTGCAAGAACAATTCACAGGGGTAGAAAAGTGGATCGCAGATAACAAACTTTTTCTAAATACTGACAAAACTGTAACGATGCTCCTTTGAACAGCACCTAAACTACACAAATTGCAAAATCCCCATCTATGTGTCGGGACAAAATCAAATGGCGCGCTGACCAGTCACTTCTCTCAAATATCTAGGTATGTGGTTGGACCCTAATCTATCCTTTGGCCCCACATCGAAAAACTCTCATCTAAACTTTACCCCAAACTAGGCGCCCTGTACAGAAACAAATCCTGCCTGAGCCTCGCGGTAATAAAGCAGATTGTACAACAAATGCTTATGCCTGCTATTGATTACATAGATTTAGTGTATGCAGCCGCCCGCAAACACACCTCCAGAAACTTACTACATTGTAGAACACATTGTAGCACAAAGCGGCAGAATGAAACTACATGACCCACCATTGTGACATGTTAAAAGAACTAAACTGGCCATCGCTGGAATCTAGACGCACCCTTCACCTTTCCAACCTGGTGTTTAAGAGCATTTCTGGGAAGCTACCACCCTACCTGAATAGACTGCTTCCCTCAGCAGCTCCCTCATCCTATAACCTCCGATCCAGGACCAGCACCTTACTTACAATACCACAATACAAAAAGAAAGTGGCTCGGTCCTCATTTTCCTACAGAGCACCACAAATAAGGAATAACCTCCCAGACGCCATCAAATCTTCCCCCAGTCTAAAGTCCCTTAAGAGTTCCCTATTAACATACCTCAATACGGAATGCACCTGTAAACATGTAACACAGTGACTATATACAGAATGCACCTGTAAACATGTAACATAGTGACTATATACATAATGCACCTGTAAACATGTAACACAGTGACTATATACAGAATGCGCCTGTAAACATGTAACATAGTGACTATATACAGAATGCACCTGTAAACATGTAACACAGTGACTATATACAGAATGCACCTGTAAACATGTAACACAGTGACTATATACAGAATGCACCTGTAAACATGTGACACAGTGACTATATACAAAATGCACCTGTAAACATGTAACATTAGTGACTATATACAGAATGCACCTGTAAACATGTAACATAGTGACTATATACAGAATGCACCTGTAAACATGTAACATAATGACTATTTCCTACATATTTATTTTTCTGTTAATCTGTATATTTGGTTTTGTGTTAATATCTTGCATTTTACTATGTTGTATTTCTGTAACCACTCAATGTTCTTGAACCCAGGACATACTTGAAAACAAGAGAAATCACAATGTATCCATCCTGGTAAAATCCTTTATAAATAAAAATAAATAAATCCCGAATAAGTGACGGACGACAACAAGCAAATCTCACGAGCAACATGAAAACAGTACAATCAAATGCCAAAAGGGAACAGGCTTTGCTCCTGATTGGTGGATAGTGTCTGAATAGAGGCACAGGTCCATGGTTGGACGTGCTCTACAAGAAACCACCTACTAACATTGCCTAGAAGAGGTCATCGAGTCAGACTGGCAAACCGAGAGGCTTTAGAGTGACCCCGAGATGTTTACAGGAAGACAATGCCTTCTCTAATCCACAAACAATGCAAAATATCTAAAGATCGGGGTCCCTTAAGGAACCGGATCGGTCACACAAGGCTCATATAATGGATCAGTGAAACAACCAAGGGCTTGGTATGACAAGGCATAGATTGATCACCACCTTCAAGAGTTTTTCCACTCATCTATGGCCACCGCTATGGACACAGATTTCAGGTCTTCTACTGAAGGCAAGTGGAAAACCACAGAAAAAGCGCTCAACGTGACTAGTGCTCAGACACCGAGGCTGGGTTAGAGGTCAGCAAGCAGCATGCAGGAAGCTGGCAGGTAAGGGTGACCTACTTTAACAGTACTGAGATCCATGGGGTGCTTGATAATATCATGATAGTCATGCAGTTCCAAGGCCTCTGCGTCTACGGGTTTATAAAAGGGCCAGGCGTAGGCGGCGTGTTTCTTAGACAGCATCTCCTTGAGAATGCTGTCGCAGTACTTCAGGTGCTCGTTCAGTTTGCCCTTTTTGCCCGCGTGTTGAGGCACCTCGCCTTCTTCCAAGTCCTTCTTTGGTGCCTTGATGGGGCGCGTGCTGCTATCCCTTCGGTTCGACACCTTTGCTTGCTTGGGCTCAGGTACGGGGACGGGCGATTCGCTGCGGCTGGCGGTGATGGCAGAGGTGGTGGGAGTGGTCGTGTCGGCTTTCCGCTTCACACCTCCCTTTTTCTGAGAAAAAAAAAAGGTGAAAAATACAAAGAAAAATCATGAAAGAACCACCAGAAAACAGCCACAGGAACGCGTTGATTATCCGTTTTCATTTCACAGATTCACTAAGCCGGAGGTGGCTCTATCACCGCTGCGGTCAGGATTATAAGTAAAATACGGCAGTGGACGTTTCCCCTTACTTTGACGACGGTGGGTGCAGGAGGGACAACAGGAGGGGCTTGTACAGGAGCAGCTTGGGGTGGTGGAGGTGCGGCAGGCACAGGCTGGGCTACATTTGCTGTTATGGTTGGCACAGGAGTGACAGCGATGACTGGCGTCTGGGCGATCAAAGGGGCGATGTTCGTGAGCTGCACAGTGGGGCTCACAGTTGACACGACGACTGGAGTTTGTGTTGTACCTGCAAGAGGGGGGGGGGGGAAGTGTGATGTGAGAAAAATACAGTGTAGAAAGGATAAAATAGTAACACTAGTCACAACAATGGTTTAATTTTCCTATAATATGACAGAAAGTTAGAATTTTAATAAACATTCAGAGGCGAGTATTTGCTTTTTATAGTTTGTAGGAATATCCAGTTATGTGGAAACTATTCTAAAATATTGGGCAGGAGAAGGGGGGTTTGTGAGGGTCCTGAGAACGAGCAACAGCACTAGTGGCTTGCTCTACGGTGGGTGCCCGCTCAGACCTCACAAGGTTTTAGCTTGTATGTGCCATTACAGGGATGAATGCTCCATATGCAAATCAGTCTGCTCTCACCCAAAAAGGGTGGCCAGTGCTGTAGACTTGAGAGACCTGAGCGGGCCCCAACCGTAGAGCAGGCCCTTAGTGCCGTTGCTCGTTCTCAGGACCCTCACAAACCCCTCTTCTCCTCCCTAAAATATTAGGCAGCACTGGGACGGCGGTGCAGATTGTAGGACGTCTAGACCAGCGTTTCTACACCCTGGGCCTCAGGCAGCATTAACAGGTCAGGTTTGCAGGATATGTGAAGCACAGCACAGGACCTGATTTGCTGCTCGGTGATTGTAGGATTCAGTTTGCATTTCCAAGGTAATCCTTAAAACCTGTCCTGTTCGTGCTCCCTAAGGATAGGGTTGGGAATCGCTGGTCTGCCATACTGTGGTCAGCACCCCGCTCGTGCTGGGGAACTTTGATCTAGGTTACAGAATAAACCCCTTCTGTTTTCTGGTACAAAAAGGTTGAATCTGCCATCTGTGACGGGAATTGTAATCTACAGCAACCCAAAATCAGATCGTCCCTAAATCTGAGAACCTCCATGTGATGAGCGCCATTTTGAAGTTGGGGTACATGGATCTAGAGATGTATTTGGGAAGTGCGGGCCTGACCTTCTACATTATTTCCCTGACCTCTTATGTTGAAGTCACCCTGTGACTGTAGGGTGTCTGTGTAACCTGTGTTATGCATGAATCATGTTATTGTCTATCGTTCTTGTCTTTGTGTATCTGTTGCCATCTGCTGATTGGCAGGCTGGGTGAGCTATTTTAGCATCCCCTCTCAGAAATGTGTTTATATCTATGCTATGTTTTGAGTGGTTTTTTGTTAATCTGCCTCGTCAGGCAAACACTGCTCCATTATCTGTTGTTTTAGACTGTAATCCTGTTTACCATCCACGACTGTCATTGTTCTATCCGGTCTAGAAAAGTTGATGCAATGTTTATCATCTCACTGTCTGTACCAGGTCTGAGTGACAGACAACAGAGGGTTGTGGTAAATGGAGTTTATTCGGCGCAAGGTCTTGTTACCAGTGGGGTACCTCAGGGGTCAGTACTTGGACCCATTCTCTTTAATATTTTTATTAGTGACATTGCAGAAGGTATTAATGGTAATGTGTGCAACACACCATGGAGTCAATGGTGGCAATCCTGAGATTTTTGTGAGTACCAGGTCATTTCCCAGCATCTGTGGCCATCCCAGACTTCTTTTTGTGGGGCTATCTGAAGGAACACGTGCGCTGTAAATAGCCCTGCACGACGGACGCCTTAGAGGCCACAGGTGCTCCTCATTCCTCTTCAAAGGACAAGCCTGCCAAGCCTAGAAACGGGGGGGGGGGGAGCATATTAAATCTACCTGCTTACGTATGGCGAACACACACTTTATGAGCATAAAGGGACACTACATACGGGGCACCTATAACCAGTGACGAGTTTACCCACGCTATGAAGATACATGTATGGAGGGTGGGCAGAGGTCAACAAAGATACCCTATACCAATGTCATGAAAAACTGAAGGGTAATGCAGTGTGCGGGACCTTCTAATTAAATGGAGGATCTGGTGGGGGGGGGGTGAAGAGAGGCTTGTGCCTCTAATTGGAAAGCCTTTGAGACCTGGCACCTGCAGGGTCACCGCTGGGCACAGGGAGCTCTACCTTTGCAACGATCTCGCCTGCGTTCCATGGCAGGCTCAGCTCGTCTGCTGGACGTGCGCTCCACTACCACGACCTTAGGAGAGGGCGGCTTCTGTACGGGTGGTTCTGGTTCTGGTTCCGGTTCCGGCTCCGGCTCTGGAACTACAAAGAGCAAAAACCGTTACAGATCGGGCACAACGCACCACAGTGTCATGCAAGAAGGTAGACATCTAACAAAAACACACAAAAGGGAACAGTGAAGGAGCACACAGCTATAGTTTAACTAAACTTGACATAGACCGTGAAGCGAAACAAAATATACACACATGTAGAAACCAAAGCAGTTTTAAGCACGCTGCAAGCTAATGTTTTTAATTAGTAAAATCATCTATGAATGTAACAGCTTGACGTGTGAATTAAAGCACTAGGGAAATGTTTGAAGAGTAACAATAATAATAAAAAAAAACACACAGAAAAATGTAAGTACAGTATTGGCATGTCCATGGTGAGGCTGTTCCCTTGCAAACAAACAAAGGAACAGGAACATTCTGATACTAAACTGGCCATCACTGGAATCTAGACGCACCCTCCACCTTTCCAACCTGGTGTTTAAGAGCTTTTCTGGGAAGCTGGCACCCTACCTGAATAGGCCGCTTCCCCCAGCAGGTCCCTCCTCCTATAACCTCCGATCCAGGACCTGCACCTTACTTGCAATACCACAATACAAAAAGACAGTGGCTCGATCATCATTTTCGTACAGAGCACCGCAAATATAGAATAACCTCCCAGACACCATCAAATCTTCCCCCAGTCTAAAGTCCCTTAAAAGCTCCCTATTAACATACCTCAATACAGAATGTGCCTGTAAACATGTAACACAGTGACTAGATTTCCTACATATTTATTTTCTGTGTTAATCTGTATATTTGGGTTTTGGTTTTTAATATCTTGTATTTTATTACTTTGTATTTCTGTAACAATTCAATGTTCTTGAACCTAGGACATACTGAAAACGAGAGAAATCTCAATGTATCATTCCTGGAAAAATACTTTATAAATAATAAATACATTGAAACGGGATAAAAAGCTCCATGTGTTGCATCCAGAAATCCACACGCAGCACTGCCACCTACTGGTCACACAAGGCTTAGCATCAGTGGGAGGGTTAACTATACAAGCAGCAACATGTCTATCCTAGTTCTAGCACAGTAATGGGAAACCTTGGCACCCAGATGTTTCTGAACTATCAGGGTTATTCATAGAAACCTAGAAAAATGTCGGCAGATAAAAACCTTTCGGCCCATCTAGTCGCCCAATTACATGGATACTTTACCTGGATTTATCTTTTGTTTAGGATAGCCTTATGCCTATCCAATGCCTGCTTAAATTCAATTACTGTTTTGACCTCTACCACTTCTACTGGAAGACTGTTCCATGTATCCACCACCCTCTCAGTAAAATAATGCTTTCTGATGTTACTTTTAAACCTTTGCCCCTCTAATCTAAGACTATGTCCTCTTGTTTTGCTACTTTGTTTCCTTTTAAATATACTCCCTTCCTCTACCTTGTGGATTCCCTTTACGTATTTAAATGTTTCTATCATATCTCCTCTGTCTCGTCTTTTTTCCAAGCTGTACATGTTAAGATCATTAAGCCTTTCTTGGTAACTTTTCTCCTTCAAGCCGTACACCATTTTAGTAGCCCTTCTCTGAACTCTCTCTAAGATGTCTATATCCTTCTGGAAATACGGTCTCCAGTACTGCACACAGTACTCCAAGTGAGGTCTCACCAGTGCTCTGTACAGTGGCATGAGCACTTCCTTTTCCTACTGCTAATACCTCTCCCTACACAACCAAGCATTCTGCCAGCATTTCCAAGCATTCTGCCAGCATTTCCAAGCATTCTGCCAGCATTTCCTGCTGCTCTATTACATTGACTACTTACCTTTAGATCCTCTGAAATAATACCCCTAAATCCCAACCCTCAGATGTTGAGGTTAGGACTGTATCAATATTCTATATTCAGCCTTGGGTTTTTACGTCCCAGGTGCATTATCTTGCACTTATCCACATTAAAACTCAATTGCCACAACTCCGACCATTTTTTTAGTTTACCTAAATCATTTGTCATTTGGCTGATCCCTCCAGGAACGTCAACCCTGTTGCAAATCTTTGTGTCATCAGCAAAAAGACACACTTTTCCATTAATACCTTCTGCAATATCACTAATAAAAATATTAAAGAGAATGGGTCCAAGTACTGACCCCTGAGGTACCCCACTGGTAACAAGACCTTGCGCCGAATAAACTCCATTTACCACAACCCTCTGTTGCCTGTCACTCAGCCACTGCCTAATCCATTCAACAATATTGGAATCCAAGCTCAAATATTGCAATTTATTGATAAGCCTTCTATGCGGAACAGTATCAAAAGCCTTATTGAAATCTAAATAAGCAATGTTTACTGCACCACCTGTGAAAAGCAGGAGAATGACTGGAATTGACCTAGAATTTTTCATTCTCCAGTCATTCTCCTGCTTTTCACACTCTCTGAATAACCCTGTAAGTGTACCACATTACTCATCCTTAAAGCTGGTGGAGCATCATGGGACACATAATTCAGAAACATGTGAGGTGCCAAGGTTTGCCATCACTGTTCTAGGACCTTTGGCTTGAGGTTTTGGGACTAGGATCGAAACGTTGCTGGCTCCTCTAATAAACAACGATTCCAAGGCTATTGTGACCGCTCCGTCTCCTGCCGCCCACGTTAGGGTTGGGGACCCAGTCTTGTTGGGACCCTGGCAGGTTATATATATATATAATATATATTATATATATATATATATATATATATATATATATATATATATATATTATATATATATATATATATATATAATATATATATAATCACCTATATATCAATACATAAGATTTCCTAAATTTAAAGAGGATTGTTGGGGGGGGGGGGAATGAGGAGTCAGAAACAGATCCGTCCCATGCGCACCTTAACATACATACAGTTGTGTTCAAAATTATTCAACCCCCACTGAAATTGATTGTTTTGGCCAGTTTGACATTGATTTTGATCATTCAGTCATCTTGCTTACAATTAAATCAAAGAGGCACGTGTAGGTCAGACAAATATAACATAACATTTATAATGAAATAACCTCAAATGTCTTTTCTGTGCTCACATCATTATCAGTTTTATTCAACCCCCAAGTGACATTCAATCTTAGTACAACATCCTTTTACAGTTATAACAGCTTTTAA
Source organism: Leptobrachium leishanense (assembly GCA_009667805.1). Taxonomy (NCBI): domain Eukaryota; kingdom Metazoa; phylum Chordata; class Amphibia; order Anura; family Megophryidae; genus Leptobrachium; species Leptobrachium leishanense. Next base: position 140,488,618 of record CM019071.1, read on the forward strand.
ACGTGAAGCATAGCTTGACACAAGTGTCTTGCAGCGATCTACGGGTATCTTCGCCCATTCGTCATGGGCAAAAGCCTCCAGTTCAGTCACATTCTTAGGCTTGCGCACTGCAACTGCTTTCTTTAAGTCCCACCAGAGCTTCTCAATCGGATTTAAGTCAGGTGACTGCGATGGCCACTCCAAAATGTTCCAGCCTTTAATCTGCAACCATGCTCTAGTGGACTTGGAGGTATGCTTGGGATCATTGTCCTGTTGAAAGGTCCAACGTCTCCCAAGCCTCAGGTTTGTGACGGACTGCATCACATTGTCATCCAATATCTCCTGGTACTGAAGAGAATTCATGGTACCTTGCACACGCTGAAGCTTCCCTGTACCTGCAGAAGCAAAACAGCCCCAAAGCATGATTGACCCCCCGCCATGCTTCACAGTAGGCAAGGTGTTCTTTTCTTCATAGGCCTTGTTCTTCCTCCTCCAAACATAGCGTTGATCCATGGGCCAAACAGTTCTAAATTTTGTTTCATCAGTCCACAGAACACTATCCCAAAACTTCTGTGGTTTGTCCACATGACTTTTGACATACTGCAGTCGACTCTTCTTATTCTTTGGAGACAGCAAGGGGGTGCACCTGGGAGTTCTGGCATGGAGGCCTTCATTACGCAGTGTGCGCCGTATTGTCTGAGCTGAAACTTCAGTACCCACATCTGACAAATCTTTTCTCAGTTCCTCAGCAGTCACACGGGGACTTTTCTCCACTCTACGCTTCAGGTAGCGCACAGCAGTCGAAGTCAGCATCTTCTTTCTGCCACGACCAGGTAGCGTTTCAACAGTGCCCTTTGCCTTGAATTTGCGAATGATGCTTCCTATGGTCTCTCTTGGTATGTTTAACATCTTTGCAATCTTCTTATAGCCATTGCCCTTCCTGTGAAGAGTAATCACCTCTTCTCTTGTCTTCCTGGACCATTCTCTTGACTTCACCATGTTTGTAACCACACCAGTAAATGTCTAGAAGGAGCTGAGTATCACAGTCATTTTAAAGCTGCCTAATTGGTGCTTATTATGCTTTATTGCTGCTCCGTGACATCCACAGGTGTTTTCAATACCTGATTGAAAACACTTGAATGAACCTCTGTTCTTCAGAGTGGTAGTCTTTAAGGGGTTGAATAATTGTGTCAATGAAGAATTCACAAACATTTACTACTGTATTACAAAACCAATTGATGTCATTTTAGTTGCATATGGTTCTTTAAAAAGTCCTTGTAGGATTTCATTCTGAATACAATTACAAATGTCACTAAATTCCCTAAAACCCTTTACAGCATTGGGGGTTGAATAATTTTGAACACAACTGTACATACACTTATATGACACGGCAAATCATGTGAACCTGTATGAACTCATGGAGCTAACAGGTGCATTGCGGATACGCATGCATTTCATTCCTCTAGACCAGGGTTCAGCAACCTTGGCTCCCTGATGTGTTGGGTACTACATTTCCCAAGATGTTCAGTCACCCATTAGGCTGACTGAGTCACATAGGTAATGTAGTTCCCAAAACATCAGGGAGCCAAGATTGCTGACCCCTGCTCTAGACTGTAAGCTCCTATGAGCAGGGCCCTCTACACCTCATTTCCATCCTATGTCCGTTTATCTGCATCTCACTCTCTCGTTATTGAACAGCGTTGCGGAAACTGTTGGCGCTATAATAAATAAATAACAATACACAAATACTGATATTTACTGATGGCGAGACTTGCGATTGTGAAAAAGTGGTGGCACCGCCGCTACACCTGGTACCCCGTAAAATAGAAAAATGCAGGGTTGACAGCTTACCTGGGGTCTGCGGTGTTGTAGGGGTGGGTTTCTTTCCTTTGCCTTTCGGCACTGGGGGCAACAGTTCTACTTCCTCTTGAGGCATCTGGGCTACCTTCTGCAGGAAGATCTTTTCCAAGGCTTGTGCCATTAAAACAATGTCATCTGTGGACTACAGACAGACAGGGTCACACCTTAGATCGCATCGGACAGGTAGGGGCACCCCGTACAGTCAGTAAGAGGTTGTGTTTAATGTTATTTAAAATACACATGCACCATCGCAATGCAGAGAGCCCCAGGAGGATGCAGGCCCCAAGTAAATGGGTTTGTCTGATAAGAGCAGCCATGATGGGGTACATTGACATTGTGGCAGCCATATGCAATGTGTCACATTTTGCACAGTGGTTCACCATAACAGGACACAAGTTACTTAAGTATCAGACGTGGTGGGTTTTAACAGTTCTTTGAGAAAGGATCAGTCACATGACCCTGTGGGCATTCGCAGCACGATGGGGACGCTTGCTCAATGCGTCTGCTCGCCGTACCTTGTTGTAGATGTAACAGTTTGTAAACATGGTATTGAAATCCTGCATGCACTCGTTGGCGCTCCAATAGTAGTTATTTTCCAGCCGTTTCTTTATTGTGCCCATGTCCATCGGATTCTTTATGATCTTGAAATAGTCCTGCCAGGACAGACAGACAGATGAAAATATAGATATCACTTCAAGGAAAGAAGACCACCCTGTCGTGTGACAGCCCAATGACCCGGATGAGCTAGCGAGGCACGTTTTATTGTGGTGCTAGAAAACTTTTAAATGGAAACCGCAGTGCAAAAGATTAGCAACAGCAACAGGGAACCTTTTTGGTGGTAGGGGTGAGTATGTGGCTACCATGACTGGTCGAGTAGAGGGACACGTGAAATCTCGCTCAGCCATAACGTCACCCTGTGCGCGTCTCGCTCAGCCATAACGTCACCCTGTGCGCGTCTCGCTCAGCCATAACGTCACCCTGTGCGCGTCTCGCTCAGCCATAACGTCACCCTGTGCGCGTCTCGCTCAGCCATAACGTCACCCTGTGCGCGTCTCGCTCAGCCATAACGTCACCCTGTGCGCGTCTCGCTCAGCCATAACGTCACCCTGTGCGCATCTCGCTCAGCCATAACGTCACCCTGTGCGCGTCTCGCTCAGCCATAACGTCACCCTGTGCGCATCTCGCTCAGCCATAACGTCACCCTGTGCGCTTCTCGCTCAGCCATAAAGTCACCCTGTGCGCATCTCGCTCAGCCATAACGTCACCCTGTGCGCATCTCGCTCAGCCATAACGTCACCCTTTGCGCATCTCGCTCAGCCATAACGTCACCCTGTGCGCATCTCGCACAGCCATAACGTCACCCTGTGCGCATCTCGCACAGCTATAACGTCACCCTGTGCGCATCTCGCTCAGCCATAACGTCACCCTGTGCGCATCTCGCTCAGCCATAACGTCACCCAGTGCGCATCTCGCACAGCCATAACATCACCCTGTGCGCATCTCGCACAGCCATAACGTCACCCTGTGCGCATCTCGCTCAGCCATAACGTCACCCTGTGCGCATCTCGCTCAGCCATAACGTCACCCTGTGCGCATCTCGCTCAGCTAGTCACCCTGTGCGCATCTCGCTCAGCCAGTCACCCTGTGCGCATCTCGCTCAGCCAGTCACCCTGTGCGCATCTCGCACAGCCAGTCACCCTGTGCGCATCTCGCTCAGCCAGTCACCCTGTGCGCATCTCGCTCAGCCAGTCACCCTGTGCGCATCTCGCTCAGCCAGTCACCCTGTGCGCATCTCGCTCAGCCAGTCACCCTGTGCGCATCTCGCTCAGCCAGTCACCCTGTGCGCATCTCGCTCAGCCAGTCACCCTGTGCGCATCTCGCTCAGCCAGTCACCCTGTGCGCATCTCGCTCAGCCAGTCACCCTGTGCGCATCTCGCTCAGCCAGTCACCCTGTGCGCATCTCGCTCAGCCAGTCACCCTGTGCGCATCTCGCTCAGCCAGTCACCCTGTGCGCATCTCGCTCAGCCAGTCACCCTGTGCGCATCTCGCTCAGCCAGTCACCCTGTGCGCATCTCGCTCAGCCAGTCACCCTGTGCGCATCTCGCTCAGCCAGTCACCCTGTGCGCATCTCGCTCAGCCAGTCACCCTGTGCGCATCTCGCTCAGCCATAACGTCAACCTATGCGCACCTCGCTCAGCCATAACATCTCCCTATGCGCATCTCGCACAGCCATAACGTCACCTTATTGCGCACCTCGCTCAGCCATAACGTCACCCTATGCGCACCTCGCTCAGCCATAACTTCTCCCTATGTGCACCTCGCTCAGCCATAACATCTCCCTATGCGCATCTCGCTCAGCCATAACGTCACCCTATGCGCACCTCGCTCAGCCATAACATCTCCCTATGCGCACCTCGCTCAGCCAGTCACTCCTGTCACACTCATGCACAACACAGACTGCCACATCGCCAGCCACTTGCTCACTCCCATACCAGTCAGCCACACTGTAATGACCACAATAACAACAGTGTTTGATTGTGAAGGAGTATTGTAGGAGGGGGGGGGGGTAAGTATCAGGTAGACATCATACAGATATGATCAGTAACTCACAGGTAGACCTAGCTTCACGCAGTCCACAGGCTGGTAGAAAGGCCATGCAAACTGATGCTTCCAAAGCGTTTTCACTACCACGTTCTGCATGTATTGGAGTTGATTGGTCTTCCTCCCCGGTTTATTAGCATTCGTCACTTCTGGAGGGGGAGGATTCGCCTGCCCCTGCGGAGCCTGTGCTGGCGCGGTCACAGCAGACATCGTTTCCCAGTCGCTAGATCACTTTCGCTCGCAGCAGGTCAGCAGCAGCACGGACTTTTCCTGTATGGCCCCCAAATGGGAACGACATCCCATTTCAGGGGGACCCACCATACGACCTGAGAGCCCAGAAAAACATGTTCAAGTTACACAAAAACACAAATCTGGGAAATTTACCAAAAAAAGTTATAAATAACTTATGTCCAAGAAACCTTCTGTACAAACTAAAAAAAAAAATACAGAAAAAAAAAACAAACACAAAAGTGGAGATCTGGAGAAGTTTGAAATGGACCCTAGAAATGGCCAGCCAGGGAGTGGGGGGTCACAGCTGATCCATCAATCTCCTCACCAGCACATACATTGACATTGGTAACCTATCACTATTCGGCACACAGACATTCCAAGACAATGTATCAAACCCGTGCCACGTGATAATGGCGTGAATCATTTCTCTGGTTCCTAAATATTTGAGCATAGGTCACACAAACCTACATGTAAACCTTTTGCCCGGCTCCAAAACACGTAGGACTCTATCCTGAATAAGGCATCAACGTTTGAGAGCGAGACACTAAACCTTTACGGCTCCTATGACATTCCGGGTCGAACCACAACTTTGAATACTTTGCTGCCTTATCTTACAAAAAGAAAAAAAAAAATAGTTTTCTGGTATCCTTCCACTGTAAAAGATCTATCCTTATATTGCAGACTCGCGGGTCTGACTCCTATGGACGGTAAAAAATGCCAGCGGCAGTGCTTGGCACCGATCCCAGCTGTAACAGATCTCAGTACCCCAACAGGGTCACATCTGCCAATGCCACTTCTTTGCTGGACCCCCACGTTCTCATTACGCTCGTGCATTTCTCCCGGTCCTTAGCCGCAGCTTAAAGACGTGTACACGTAGAGAGCCTTGCTAGTGTCCCCCAGAAATAAGCAGTAGATCTGGAGCTTTGCGCTGGAACAGCGAACAGAATATAGCTGCTACCCAAACCATGAGTCGTGGCTGCATGTAGGGTCAAAATAGAACTGTATACTCAGGGTGTGCTCCTCCATTCAGTCAGGGTGTGCGGGTGTATTTCTAGGGTCTCCCCCATATATTCAGGGTGTGCAGGTGTCTTTTTAGGGGCTTCTCTGCATATTCAGGGTGTGTGAGTGCGTAACAGAGCTGCAGCGCAATTAAACTCGTAGCAATGAGTCTAAACTATAGTAAATGCCGTTAGAAATAGCTTGTTGTAAATAACATTCTTTGTTCTTGCTCTAAATGACATTTATTGACATAAAGGGGCCTGAGAGGTCATGATGTCACCTAAGAAAGTCTGGGAATAGCCTGGTCTCTGGCCCCGCCTCATTCCATACAATGTAAATTGGCCTATCGAATGATCGGGATCTATTCTGATCTCAGAGGTCGCATTGCTGTTTTCAGCTTATTCCGTTTTTCGTGGGCGATGAAGAAAAGCGTGGATCAGAAACCCACACAAGGAGATAAGCTCTGACCTGTGGACCGGCCCCTGATTGGTGGAGACACAACCGTGCTCTTTGGTAGCGATACGAAGGTCTGCTACAATAACCGCGAAAAAAGTTGGTTCTTTTTTTAAATTTTTGCATGGTTTTCATTTGAATAAAAAGAAAACAAAAACAGTAACAGGGTCACAGCGAGTCCAGTCTGTCCACATCATTATTTTCCACTCTTTATCCGTGCAGCTCACTCTCTCGGATTCGCCTTCCCTAGAAGTGAGTTTGTACATGCCTTGACCAAGGTCTGAATCCCATCACATCTGGCAACCAGCACTCCATCCCAGGGGCACACCAGCTTCACCAGACAGCCCGCAAACACAGATCCCACCACATGAGTGCGCAGGGGTCTTTAGAAATGCCCCCCCCAAAATGCACAAGAGGCGTTACACGATGATAAGAAGAGCCATAAAACCAGCCAATAAAGATAAAGTATTAATAATGATTACTCCAGGGATTGACCGTTTACAATTTAAACACGGGAGCCGAGCAGATTTGCCCGTAGATTGGATTATGAATCCCCATCGACCTGGATAGGGTGGCCAGGTCGGCCATTTTTTCCTGGACACATAATTTATTCATGCTGATGGGCAGTGCATGGAAAATGCCACCCCACAGCATGTATAATCCATACGCTGCAGGTAAGGAATCCCAGGTGACCGGCCTTCATTTCCTTCCTGCAGCATATGAATTATACATGTTGCAGGGCAGCACTTTTCCCTGTGCTCCCCTCTGCATGAAACAGTAATATGGCCGATCTAGTAACCCCAGAAGACGTAACAAGCCATCTACAGTAACTTGCCACAGGTTAGCATCTCTGGGAAATGACAGTTGAGGCGGCAGTACAGGACCTGCCCTCCCCTTCTCTCCCCCACCTCAAAAAACAGCATTTAATTGCAGCCTCTGCATCCAGACAGCCGTGCAATTAACCAGGGAAGGACGCAGGGACGTTGTCTTCAAGTCTGCCCGTAATGTTTGTCTACAACGATGATTTGGTCGTTTCGCATCTTTATAAAAAGTGGCAACATTGTAATGAGGAAAGGGGTGGGGCCTACCATGACCGCCCCATGCTACCAATCCACGTGCCAGGGCTTGACCTGAAAATTTGAGATTTAAGAGGAATCAAAAAGAAAGTCACCAGAGTCCATCATGGTATTTTAGATGGTGCCTGTACCAACGCACCAAGCATGGGTCAATACTACCTCCCTGGTAGCAGTTTCACTGATGGATAACTGGGAATACCAGGAAAGAGCAGAGGCCTGGTCGCATGGCTATACTGTACTTTAATACACGACGTCTTGGCTCACTGGAAGAGGAATGGGAAAGGCTGGCATTGAAGGAAACTAGACATTGGCAGCTACGCCAAATCGATGCCCGGTTTCTGTAAAGACATCTTGTAGGCTCAAAAAAGGTCTTTATGGACGCCACGTTTGAGAAGCTCCGACAATGAACCCGAAAAACAACTTTCCTGCCGGGAAATCGGAGTACCATAACATTACGTTTATACCAGCTGGCACAACATTCTCTCCGCATTGTGGCATGCAAAACCAGTGTGGGAGAAAAAAAATAAATATATAATTTCATACATACACACCCCCCCCCCCCCCAAAAAAAAAAACAAAACATGACTGCCACAAGTAGTCAATACTTTCCCATCCATGATTTCCATTTCTTTTCTAAATATCATGGAAGGAAAGTAAAAGGACTACAAGGGACAGTCGTGATTTTTTTTTTTTTAAAGAGACATTGTGTGTTTATGGTTTCTTTCCATTTTTATACGTATATAACATTTCATGTCAGCGCTACGGAACCTGTTGGCGAATATATATAGCTCTATGTTTAAATGAATTTAGCTGCTGTTGTGGTTTCTTTTGTGTTGTTTGAATAATATGTTTGGTGTGCTCTCCTCTTGGAGAGATGGAGATATATATATTATATATATATATATATTCTCCGTGTTAGTCCAGATGCCAAAATCACGAGTATAGCAGTCTGTAGTGATACCTTTTTTATTGGACTAACGTTACATTTAAAGTACAAGCTTTCGAGAGGATTCCTCCCTTCGTCAGGTATAGAAGCTTACTGATCAGAATAATAAAATTAAACATTGGGACAGTCATAGGGCTCACAGTTGGGCCCTATGACTGTATGACTGTCCCAATGTCCAATTCTATTATTCTGATCAGTAAGCTTCTATACCTGACGAAGGGAGGAATCCTCTCGAAAGCTTGTACTTTAAATGTAACGTTAGTCCAATAAAAAAGGTATCACTACAGACTGATATATATATATATATATATAACAAACCAGAAAGAGCGCACACCATACAACATGTTCAAACAGTACAGAAGAAACCACAACAGCAGCTAAACTCATTTAAACAGGAGATTTTACCAGGTTTAACTCTTTAAAAGCCTTCAAACAATTCTTATCCCCTTCAGCACTATAGTTCTTAACCCTTTAATGTTGAGCTCTGTTGAAAAATGGTGGAAGTTTAGTTGGCAATGGATGGCCATGGATTGCGTAAGCCTGCCAACAGCGACAATGTATTCCACCCATGGCAGGTCCAACTACAGGTTCAGGTCCAGGTACTAACCTAATGACTGCGCTTATGGGATAAACTTACTTATTGAGGACCCAGTCCTTTCTGAAGCTCCCGGCAGATCAAGGTTAAATAGAACCTGCGGGTGGAGCACCTGTGACAGGGAGGGGTGCTTGCCCAAGGGTTGTCAGCCCTTTTCATACAAAATACTTCTTGTGTAATATATATCAATTTCCAGACCCCACAATAAAAAGCTCAAGAGAAAACATTCTTTAGCATTTTAAAATGTTATTTTTCTTACGATGGCAGAGCAGCTGGCATCATCCTTTTCTCACCATCTCCAGTGCCCGTCACACCATAAATGTAAGTTAGCTTTATGGCTTTAAATGCTTTCCTTGCATTTGTGATTTGCGATATTCAAGCAAATAGCAGGAACAATAAAAATAAAAACAAAACCTTCCACCTAGTTTCACCACACTGCAGTGAATGTTGTATTTCATTGGCATGAGCTTAATGCCACGGCTGGATCGCCCGCGCCGATCACTACCCTTTTTAGTTACTACTTCTGCTCAAAACAACAAACTTTTTTTAAATACTGACAAAACTGTAACGATGCTCTTTGGAACAGCACCTAAACTACACAAATTGCAAAATCCCCATCTATGTGTTGGGACAATATCAAATGGCACACTGACCACAGTCACTGCTCTCAAATATCTAGGTATGTGGTTGGACCCTAATCTATCCTTTGGCCCCCACATCGAAAATCATCTAAAAACTTTACCCCAAACTAGGTGCCCTGTACAGAAACAAATCCTGCCTGAGTCCTGCGGTAAGAAAGCAGATTGTACAACAAATGCTTATGCCGGCTATTGATTACGGAGATGTAGTGTATGCAGCCGCCCCGCAAACACACCTTCATAAACTTACTACACTGTATAACTCATTCTGCCGCTTTGCGCTACAATGTAACTACATGACCCACCATTGTGACATGTTAAAAACAGCTAAAACTGGCCATCGCTAGAATCCAGACGTACCCTTCACCTTTCCAGCCTGGTGTTTAAGAGCATCTCTGGGAAGCTGCCACCCTACCTGAATAGACTGCTTCCTCCAGCAGCTCCCTCATCCTATAACCTCCGATCCAGGACCAGCACCTTACTTGCAATACCACAATACAAAAAGACAGTGGCTCGATCCTCATTTTCCTACAGAGCACCACAATTATGGAATAACCTCCCAGACACCATCAAATCTTCCCCAGTCTTAAGTCACTCAAAATTTCCTATTAACATACCTCAATACAGAATGCACCTGTAAACATGTAACCTAGTGACTATATTTCCTACAAATTTATTTTCTGTTAATCTGTATATTTGTGTTGTTAATATCTTACATTGTATTACTTTGTATTTCTGTAAATGTAACACTTCAATGTACTTGAACCCAGGACATACTTGAAAACGAGAGAAATCTCAATGTATCCTTCCTGGTAAAATCCTTTATAAATAAATAAATAAATAAGTGCAAGAAACGTTCTGACAACACATGAACCCAATATACCAACCGGGTCTGGTGCCAACGTGGTCTTGACCAGTTCTTGCACAATTGCCATGGAAAAACTCCCCAAAAAAGGGGACAGATTTGACAAAACTGCTCTGGCCCCCCGACGCCAGCAATGTGAGCACTGACTGGAAACACACGACACGACCGTTTCCATGTTTTATTACATTGATTTTTAAACAAAACCAAGGGAATAAAGAGAGAGAAAGAGCGAGAGAGAAAGAGCGAGAAGAGAAGAGCGAGAGAGAAAAGCGAGAGAGAAAAGAGCGAGAGAGAAGAGCGAGAGAGAAAGAGCGAGAGAGAAAGAGCGAGAGAGAAAGAGCGAGAGAGAAAGAGCGAGAGAGAAAGAGCGAGAGAGAAAGAGCGAGAGAGAAAGAGCGAGAGAGAAAGAGCGAGAGAGAAAGAGCGAGAAAGAGCGAGAAAGAGAGAGAAAGAGAGAGAAAGAGAGAGAAAGAGAGAGAAAGAGAGAGAAAGAGAGAGAAAGAGAGAGAAAGAGAGAGAAAGAGAGAGAAAGAGAGAGAAAGAGAGAGAAAGAGAGAAAGAGCGAGAAAGAGAAAAAGAGCGAGAAAGAGAGAGAAAGAGAGAAAGAGCGAGAAAGAGAAAAAGAGCGAGAAAGAGAGAGAAAGAGAGAGAAAGAGCGAGAAAGAGAGAAAGAGAGAGAGAGAAAGAGCGAGAAAGAGAGAGAAAGAGCGAGAAAGAGCGAGAAAGAGAAAAAGAGCGAGAAAGAGAGAAAGAGAGAGAAAGAGCGAGAAAGAGCGAGAAAGAGCGAGAAAGAGCGAGAAAGAGCGAGAAAGAGCGAGAAAGAGCGAGAAAGAGCGAGAAAGAGCGAGAAAGAGCGAGAAAGAGCGAGAAAGAGCGAGAAAGAGAGAAAAAGAGAGAAGAGAGAGAGAAAGGGAGAAAGAGGGAGAGAGGGAGAAAGAGGGAGAAAAGAGGAGAAAGAGGGAGAAAGAGGGAGGAAAGAGGGAGAAAGAGGGAGAAAGAGGGGGAGAAAGAGGAGAAAGAGCGAGAAAGAGCGAGAAAGAGCGAGAAAGAGCGAGAAAGAGCGAAAGAGAGAAAGAGAGAAAGAGAGAAAGAGAGAAAGAGAAAGAGAGAAAGAGCGAAAGAGCGAAAGAGCGAAAGAAGAGAAAGGAGCGAGAAAGAGAAAGAAGAGAAAGAGAGAGAAGAAGAGAAAGAGAGAAGAAGAAAGAGAGAAAGAGAGAAAGAGAGAGAAAGAGAGAGAAGAGAGAGAAAGAGAGAAAGAGAGAGAAAGAGAGAGAAAGAGAGAGAAAGAGAGAGAAAGAGAGAGAAAGAGAGAGAAAGAGAGAGAAGGAGAGAAAGAGAGAGAAGGAGAGAAAGAGAGAGAAGGAGAGAAGAGAGAAAGAGAGAGAAAGAGAGAGAAGAGAGAGAAAGAGAGAGAAAGGAGAGAGAGAAGAGAGAGAGAGAGAAGAGAGAGAAAGAGGAAGAGGAAAGAGAGAGAAAGAGAGAAAGAGAGAAAAGAGAGAGAAAGAGAGAGAAATATATACATAATATATATAATATATATATATACATCATACACTATATTGCCAAAAGTATTCGCTCACCCATCCAAATAATCAGAATCAGGTGTTCCAATCACTTCCATGGCCACAGGTGTATAAAATCAAGCACCTAGGCATGCAGACTGTTTTACAAACATTTGTGAAAGAATGGGTCGCTCTCAGGAGCTCAGTGAATTCCAGCGTGGAGCTGTGATAGGATGCCACCTGTGCACAAATCCAGCCGTGAAATTTCCTCGCTCCTAAATATTCCACAGTCACCTGTCAGCTGTATTATAAGAACGTGGAAGTGTTTGGAACGACAGCAACTCAGCACGAAGTGGTAGGCCACGTAAACTGATGGAGCGGGGTCAGCGGATGCTGAGGCGCATAGTGCGAAGAGGTCGCCAACTTTCTGCAGAGTCAATCGCTACAGACCTCCAAACTTCACGTGGCCTTCAGATTAGCTCAAGAACAGTGCACAGAGAGCTTCATGGAATGGGTTTCCATGGCCGAGCAGCTGCATCCAAGCCATACATCACCAAGTGCAATGCAAAGCGTCGGATGCAGTGGTGTAAAGCACGCCGCCACTGGACTCTAGAGCAGTGGAGATGCATTCTCTGGAGTGACAAATTGCGCTTCTCCATCTGGCAATCTGATGGACGAGTCTGGGTTTGGCGGTTGCCAGGAGAACGGTACTTGTCTGACTGCATTGTGCCAAGTGTAAAGTTTAGCGGAGGGGGGGGGGATTATGGTGTGGGGTTGTTTCTCAGGTGTTGGGCTTGGCCCCTTAGTTCCAGTGAAAGGAACTCTGAATGCTTCAGCATACCAAGACATTTTGGACAATTCCATGCTCCCAACAGAGTCTGGTGTGGATGAACTTGACTGGCCTGCACAGAGTCCTGATCTCAACCCGATAGAACATCTTTGGGATGAATTAGAGCGGAGACTGAGAGCCAGGCCTTCTCGTCAAACATCAGTGTGTGACCTCACAAATGCGCTTCTGGAGGAATGGTCAAAAATTTCCATAAACACTATGGCTGCAACTAACGATTATTCTCATAAAAATCGAAATAAAATCGGCCAACTAATCGATTCATGAAAAAAAATGTGTTTACTTAAGCAATTTGCGTAGTGTACAGAACTTGCGTACGTACATACGCAAATTGTGTATTGCATACCTCGTGTGAAAAGTACACAAGTGCTTGGTCAGAGGGATGGGTTGATGCCTGCACGCGCAGCTTAAGCCCATGTTTGCGCTCTCAAATGAACGCGGCTACAAGCACTTGCTCATAGATGATGTCAGCATGAAATCGGGGGTTAATAAGCTAAAGTGGTCAGGGCACGTAGAGTGTCCCTTTTAAATAATTTTGTGTACAAAACTGAGTGGGAGGAGGGGACTGGAGGTGGAAGGGAGTGACTTTGCTCAAGTGACTTGACCCGAGTGTGAGAGGGAGTGGGTATGGACGAAAAAGACCAGATCTGAGTGTGGGAGTGAG